>CM060662.1:3075000-3350000 GCA_030686955.1 Odontamblyopus rebecca
ATATTTAGATCACCACGTTAATTAGATTAAGCCAGGACTAAACCAGGACTAAACCAGGACTAAAACAGAACTAAAGCAGAATTGAACCAGGATTGAACCAGGTCTAAAACAGGACTAAAGCAAAACTAAACCAGGACTAAAGCAAAACTAAACCAGGACTAAAACAAAACTAAACCACGACTAAACCAGGACTAAAGCAGAACTAAAGCAGATCTAAACCAGGACTGAACCAGGTCTAAAGCAGGACTAGACGTGTATTCGCTCAGTGCTGTTTGACTGAAGCCAGAGACGCAGAAGTTCAGCCTTTTCCCTTCTGGTACCAGCACATTAACCAGGACTAAAATAGAACTAAACCACAACCAAACCAGAATCAAACAAAACCAAACCAGGAGTAAAGCAGAACTAAGCAGGAATAAGCTAAACCAAACCAGGACTAAAACAGGACCAAACCAGGACTAAAGCAAAACCAAATGAGGGCTAAACCAGGACTAAACCAGAACCAATCCAGGACTAAACCAGAACCAAACCAGGTCTAAAGCAGATCTAAACTAAAAAAGAAGTAAAGCAGAACCAAACCAGGACTAAAACAGGACTAAAGCAGGACTGAACCAGGTCTCTTTCTGGGTGTGAATGATCACCACGTTACCGTTTACTGTTTGGAAAATGCTGCATTCACCAAAAACAGCACATTAACATGTTTCATAAGGTTCATTGCAGTTTTTGGCGCTCTGAGTCTCCCCGCACTTTGCTCCGAGTTACTCTTCCTTCAGAGCGCGATCGCGACACAGTCATCGTGCATCTGCTAATGAAACTACTGAACATCACATCAGGCGTGTCAAGTTGCTATGTACAGTTTTGTACTATATTTTGGTATATTTATGGAGAACTGTCATGTGGGAGCGTGGGTGACGTAGGCCTGTGGGACTGGACAGAATCTTATGGCTAACTGTAAGGAGGGTTTGAATAGGGCTTGAGAGAGATCACTAGATTACTCAAACATGCATGGATGACATTTAAAACTTCTCCAGGCGTGTTTTTGATGAGGGAACACCCTTATGACATGGTAGAAAGCTCAGAGCAGTGGTTTTACATAATATCCCGTCTTTAAAGTTTTCGGGTTAAGCGGACAGGGACACACAGGGGCCCGGAGTGACCCTGAGCTGACCCTGAGGTGCTCTGCTCCGGACACATGTTTCCTTTGAGCTCGTTATCTTCAGCTAATCAGGTTTGATTTTCCTGCACAGGCTCTGCTCAGGGACAATTTAATAAATACATTAGGATGTGTTTGGTTCTTTAATAAGCAAACGTAAGAAATATCTGAGAGTCGGGTTGTCAAAAGTATTGACCATGAGATACTAATCGATAATAAAACTAAAAACTGTGGAACTATTGAACTATTGAAACGAGATACGCATTTTTCACAGGTACTGATACTAAAAAAGTCACAATCACAGGACAGAAATGAACATTTCCTGAATGTCTTTAGAATGGAGCTGTATCAGAACAGGTATAAGAGCACATAGACTAGTATTACACCCATGGAGCACTGAGGAACCTGCTGCACCACTGAGGAACCTGCTGCACCACTGAGGAACCTGCTGCACCACTGAGGACTACACACTTATAAGAGCTCATAGAAGAGAAAAGAAAGTGCTGCCATTTAATAATCAATCAAAATTGTGATTTAATTTTTCGTATCATGACAACACTAAGTAGTCAAGTCACTGCAGCATTAGTAGCAGTGGCAGCAGTCAGTTCCTCGAATCCCCTCACCCGCCCAGAGCAGTGAGTGACGGGAGCAGAGCGACGGGAGCAGGGCGACGGGAGCAGGGCGACAGGAGCAGTGTGACAGGAGCAGGGCGACAGGAGCGGAGCGACAGGAGCGGAGCGACAGGAGCGGAGCGACATTAGGAGGACATGAGGACAGGAGCCGAGCGACAGGAGCCATCGACAGGAGCAGGGCGACATCATGATTATACAGGGCGACAGTCAGATTATACATGATCAACATGATCCGGGCGACATGAGCCGGGCGACAGGAGCCGGGCGATGAGGGCGACAGGAGCATACAGGAGCAGAGCGACAGGAGCATCATGATTAGGAGCATCATGACAGGAGCAGAGCGACAGGAGCAGTGATGACATGAGCGAGCGACAGGAGCATGAGCGACAGGAGCAGTGATGACATGAGCAGAGCGACAGGAGCAGTGGTGACAGGAGCGAGCGACAGGATGAGCGACAGGATAGCGACAGGGATACCATCATGATTATGACATTAAGCGACAGGAGCAGGGCGACAGGAGCATCATGACGGGAGCAGGGCGACGGGAGCAGGGCGACAGGAGCAGTGTGACAGGAGCAGGGCGACAGGAGCGGAGCGACAGGAGCGGAGCGACAGGAGCGGAGCGACAGGAGCGGAGCGACAGGAGCAGTGCGACAGGTGCAGAGTGACAGGAGCAGAGCGACAGGAGCAGAGTGACAGGAGCAGAGCGACGGGAGCAGTGAGTGACAGGAGCAGAGTGACAGGAGCAGAGTGACAGGAGCAGAGCGACAGGAGCAGAGCGACAGGAGCAGAGCGACAGGAGCAGAGCGACAGGAGCAGAGCGACAGGAGCAGACTGACAGGAGCAGAGTGACAGGAGCAGAGCGACAGGAGCAGAGTGACAGGAGCAGACTGCACTGACTGAAGTTTAGTTTGACACCGGACGAGAGCTAAACTGGATCTGGGCTGAGACTCGTCCATTTCATGAAGACCTGAATCTGCTCAGTGCTGTAACTACAGCGACGAGTTCAGGCTTCCTGAACCTGCAGGTACCAGCAGATTAAACCAGGACTAAACCAGGACTAAAGCAGAATTGAACCAGGATTGAACCAGGTCTAAAGCAGGACTAAAGTATAACTAAAGCAAAACTAAACCAGGACTAAAACAAAACTAAACCAGGACTAAACCAGGACTAAAGCAGAACTAAAGCAGATCTAAACCAGGACTGAACCAGGACTAAAGTATAACTAAAGCAAAACTAAACCAGGTCTAAAGCAGGACTAAACCAGGACTAGACGTGTATTTGCTCAGTGCTGTTTGACTAAAGCCAGAGACGCAGAAGTTCAGCCTTTTACCTTCTGGTACCAGCACATTAACCAGGACTAAAATAGAACTAAACCACAACCAAACCAGAATCAAACAGAACCAAACCAGGAGTAAAGCAGAACTAGATGTGAATCTGCTCACTGCTGTTTGTCTAGTCAAAATGTCAATTTTAAAATGTTTTCAAATAACAGGTCATTGTTAATTCACTCCACAAATACTGTGAAATGTGATAAACTTCTATCAGGATTCAAAGAGCACTGACTCTGAAGCACTGAACCAAACCAGGACTAAACCAGAACTAAGCAGGAATAAGCTAAACCAAACCAGGACTAAAACAGGACCAAACCAGGACTAAAGCAAAACCAAATTAGGGCTAAACCAGGACTAAACCAGAACCAATCCAGGACTAAACCAGAACCAATCCAGGACTAAACCAGAACCAAATCAGGCCTAAAGCAGAGTCAAACCAGGTCTAAAGAAGATCTAAACTAAAAAAGAAGTAAAGCAGAACCAAACCAGGACTAAAACAGGACTAAAGCAGGACTGAACCAGGCCTCTTTCTGGGTGTGAATGAGAACCAACCTGACGTCGTTTTGCTGTGGAGGTTTCTTCTGTCCCACCAGGTTGACGGTCCGAGCCTGGATCGGCTTCTCCTCCCTGAAATACAGCCCACACATGACATGGTAGTGATTTGCAGCGACAGTGCAGCTTCTGAAGTGGGATTCTTGTTTTAGATTTAGTGTTTTGTGTCAGTTCTTCTGCATATGTTTGATGGGAAACTTGAACAGAAACCTATTATTAAAACATAAATGACGAATCTAAACATATTTTAGCGCAGAGATATTCCAAATTCACTTGAACACAGAATGCAAGAGGAGGACTGAGGCTCTGAGAGTGACACTCGGGTTTTGGTTCATGGTGAAACCCACCCAGACACAGAGAGAACATGCAAACTCCACAGTCCGGGAAGGAGTTGAACCTCAGAACCATCAGGTTGCAAGTTGAAGACTAACAACTCTGCCACTTTTGCATCCTATATTATGCAAAATTGACTCTTAGATTGACTCCAGATTAGGTCCAGATTATTGCAGCTCTGAGTCTGTTCTGTGTGGGCTAAAACCACCTTCATTTAACACATACACTTTTCTCACTTTAACTGCTTTTGTTTGTGTCGTAAAAATAACTGTGAAAGAAAATGTGCTAAAGACACTGTAACACAAACTACACAGGTTTAAAAATATAAACAATACATTTAATATGAGCATTTATTATTATCTGAACACCTGTGAACACCCACAGCCACATGGGAGGGACGTTTGACCAGGTTTAGTCCTGGTTTAGATTTGCTTTAGATCTGCTTTAGATCTGCTTTAGTCCTGGTTTAGTCCTGGTTTAGATCTGCTTTAGTCCTGGTTTAGTCCTGGTTTAGACCTGGTTTAGTCCTGCTTTACATCTGCTTTAGATCTGCTTTAGTCCTGGTTTAGACCTGGTTTAGTCCTGCTTTACATCTGCTTTAGATCTGCTTTAGTCCTGGTTTAGACCTGGTTTAGTCCTGCTTTACATCTGCTTTAGATCTGCTTTAGATCTGCTTTAGATCTGCTTTAGTCCTGGTTTAGTCCTGGTTTAGACCTGGTTTAGTCCTGCTTTAGACCTGCTTTAGATTTGCTTTAGTCCTGCTTTAGTCCTGGTTTAGTCCTGCTTTAGACCTGCTTTAGACCTGCTTTAGACCTGCTTTAGTCCTGGTTTAGTCCTGTTTTAGACCTGCTTTAGACCTGCTTTAGACCTGCTTTAGTCCTGGTTTAGTCCTGTTTTAGACCTGCTTTAGACCTGCTTTAGATCTGCTTTAGACCTGCTTTAGATCTGCTTTAGATCTGCTTTAGTCCTGGTTTAGTCCTGCTTTAGTCCTGGTTTAGACCTGCTTTAGAACAGCTTTTGTCTTGGTTTAGTCCTGCTTTAGTCCTGCTTTAGACCTGCTTTAGACCTGCTTTAGATCTGCTTTAGACCTGCTTTAGACCTGCTTTAGATCTGCTTTAGTCCTGGTTTAGTCCTGCTTTACATCTGCTTTAGATCTGCTTTAGATCTGCTTTAGTCCTGGTTTAGACCTGGTTTAGATTTGCTTTAGACCTGCTTTAGTCCTGCTTTAGTCCTCCTTTAGATCTGCTTTAGAACAGCTTTTGTCTTGGTTTAGTCCTGGTTTAGTTTCAGTTTATTCCGGGTTTAGTCCTGTTTTAGTTCAGCTCAGTCGTTGTTCATTGAAATGCTCAGTTGTAATTTGGTCCTGGATTAGTCTTGGTCTAGTTCTGGTTTAGTCCTGGTCTGTAGTTCTTGTTCAGACTCGGTTTGGTCACACGTCTGCACCTCTTGTCCAGTGGTTCTTCAAGAATTAACATGAACTTAAAATAATCTCCAAAATGCACATTTGAAAAGTCCAAATGCTGTTGTTCACTCACTTCTTTCTGAGTCATGTTTCAGTAGAATTTTCTCACCACTCAAACCACAATCAGTTGATTAAGATAATGATGAAACAGTCTGTAGAGCAGGGGTGTCAAACTCATTTTGGTCCGGGGGCCGTATGCAGCCTACTGTGATCCCAAAAGGGCCGGATCAGAAAACTCAGTTCTCTCTTCAAGTTATTGTATTTTTCTCCGTGTCTCGTAGTGGTGTTTAAGATTATATTCCTCGAGCAACGCCACTTGTTCCAAACACACTGAGCACAGATTTCCCATTCACCTCTGTCAACAAATAAGAATTAGACTATTTTTCTTGGGAAATCCTGAACTCAGCATCTGCTTTTCTCATTTTTTGACATTTTGCTGATGAGGGTCACGGTCGACAGTCAAAACGATCGTCCTTTAAGAGCGTTTGGAAAGAGGAAAGTCTTCATTTGTGCTGCTCTGGTGGGAGTCGCAACGTACAGAAACGCCGGAGACGCTGCTATGCTAAACGGTGCAGAAAATTAACAGAAAAATCTGAAAATTTTAAGTATTTTAATAGAAAAATCAGCCGAGGGCCAGATTAAAGGTCTTGGAGGGCCGGATCTGGCCCCCGGGCCACATGTTTGACACATGTGGTCTAGAGCCTGAAGTGTTTGAGTAACTCTGTCCAAGGTCCTGTCCTGTCGCACGTGTTTGAAACTCAGAGTGAGACACGATCACAAACATGAGTCTTTTCATGAATTAGAATGTAAAAAAAGAACCTTTCTATATTTAGACGTCTCAGGAGCTGCTGGGGCCTCCCCCGAAGGACAGGAGACACCTGCTGTAAACACTGTGCACTCACACGCTCTCCTCCTTCAACCCGCTCTTTCTTTTTCTCTCCTTTCTCACCACTCCTCTCCACCTCTCTTCTCTCTTCTCTCTTCTCTCTCTTTGCTCCTCCTTTCTCTCTGCCTTCTGTACCCTCTTTCTTTCAATACTTTCCACTTCTCCTCTCCCTCACTCCATCCTCTCATCCTCCCCCGTCTCTTCCTTCACGTCCTTCTCACCTCTCTTTACCTTCTCTCTAATCCCCCCTTCTTCCCTCTTCTCCTCTGCTCTCTTATCTCGCCTTCCTTCGTGTTCTTCATCTCCCCCTCTCTACCCTCTCTCTCTCCATTCTCTCCTCTCTTTCTCTCATCTTCTTCCCTCTCTCCTCCCTTCCTCTTCTCCTCCCCTTTCTCTCATCCCTCTCTTTCTCTGGTAGATTACAGGAAGTCTTAAGTCTAACGTATATGGGCCGTTTCCCTCTTTAGATGCTGTGAATCGATATGCAGCGCCCGGCTATCTGTGCGCTTAAAATAGAACAGGTGCGCTGGGTTTGCTCACAGGGAGCGCAGAACAGGAGGGAGCGCAGAACAGGAGGGAGCGCAGAACAGGAGGGAGCGCTGGGTTTGCTCACAGGGAGCGCAGAACAGGAGGGAGCGCAGAACAGGAGGGAGCGCTGGGTTTGCTCACAGGGAGCGCAGAACAGGAGGGAGCGCAGAACAGGAGGGAGCGCTGGGTTTGCTCACAGGGAGCGCAGAACAGGAGGGAGCGCAGAACAGGAGGGAGCGCTGGGTTTGCTCACAGGGAGCGCAGAACAGGAGGGAGCGCAGAACAGGAGGGAGCGCTGGGTTTGCTAACAGGGAGCGCAGAACAGGAGGGAGCGCAGAACAGGAGGGAGCGCTGGGTTTGCTCACAGGGAGCGCAGAACAGCAGGAGCGCTGGGTTTGCTGATGGGGAGCACAGAACAGGAGGTGTGCTGGGTTTGCTCACAGCTGCACTCACAGCTGCAGCAGGAAGGACTGGGCCAAGTGCACCTTAATTATGTATATCATATATTACTGTTACTGCTGCTACGAGGCCATGTGCTGCTACTACTACTGCTACTACTACTACTACTACTGGTACTACTACTACTACTACTACAACTGCTACGGCACTACTACTACTGCTACTACTACTGCTACTACTGCTACTACTGCTACTACTACTACTACTACTACTACTACTACTACTACTACTGCTACTAGTACTGCTGCTGCTGCTGCTGCTGCTACTGCTACTACTACTACTACTACTACTACTACAACTGCTACTGCACTACTACTACTGCTACTACTACTGCTACTACTACTACTACTACTACTGGTACTACTACTACTACTACAACTGCTACTGCACTACTATATATTACTACTATTATATATATTATACTATTATTATTATTATTATTATTATTATTATTAGCTATATATATTATTATTATACTATTATTATATATATTGCAGCAGTACTATTATTATTACATATATTATTATTATATATTATTATTATTATTATTATTATTACATATTATTATTATTATTATTATTATTATTATTATTATTATTATTATTATTGTTATTAGTATTGTTACTATATTATTATTATTACTGTTATTACTATTATTATTGTTATTATTATTATTATTATTATTGTTATTATTATTATTATTGTTATTATTATTATTATTATTATTATTATTACAATTGCATTGCATTATTATTATTGTTATTATTATTATTATTACATTGCTATTATTATTATTATTGTTACACATTATTATTATTATTACATTATTATTATTATTATTATTATTATTACTACATTGCTATTGCACTATTATTATTGTTATTACTATTATTATTATTATTGCTATTATTATTATTATTGCTATTATTATTATTATTATTATTATTATACTATTATTATTATTATAATTGTATTGCACTATTATTATTGTTATTATTATTATTATTACAATTGTAATTGCACTACTACTACTGTTATTATTATTACTATTACTACTACTATTACTACAACTGCTACTGCACTACTATTGTTACTACTATTACTGTTACTACTATTACTATTGCTACTACTATTATTGTTACTATTACTACTGGTATTATTGTTGCTGTGTTGCTACTACTACTACTACTACTCCTACTACTACTACTACTACTACTACTACTGCTACTAGTACTGCTGCTGCTGCTGCTGCTACTGCTGCTATTACTACTACTACTACTACTACTGCTACTACTACTACTGGTACTCCTGCTACTGCTGCTGCTGTGCTGCTACTATTACTACTACTACTGCTACTACTACAACTGCTACTGCACTACTAATACTGTTACTACTACTGCTGCTGCTACTACTGCCACTAGTAGGACAAGGTCTGTATTTAAATCTATGAATCTCAGCCTGTGTCACATCTCAAGTATTCACATGCATCACTTTTCACACACAGTTTTAGAACTGGATTTTCACACAGAGACGTGAACCGAGTGGAGCCTCACAGCCAATCAGCTCTGAGCTCTAAACTTCATACAGTGACTCTCGTGGCTCTTTCTTACAACTTCTCCACAGACAGTGTTTCATAACCAGATGCAGCACATAGACTGTACTCAGGGAGACGTCACCCACAACCTTCAGCTCCAGTCAAGTGAAGCTCATCGAGGCCTGCAGTTACAGGGGCGAATGGGGAGATGAGTCCTATATTAAGAATAGGAACTGATCTACAGACAAAATTGTGAAATAGAAACTCCAGGATCATGTAGAGTGGGTGAATACGAACATTTTAAGACCAAAATGAGGAGGCCACTGCAGCAGTTACAGAGTCTCACTTCCGAGCTCTGTCCATTTACATATACAGTGCATGTTGAAGGAGGGTAAACAGAATTGACTCTATTTAGCAATAAAAAAGTGAGGTAATTCAGCTTTAAAGGTGCTTTATGTAATGCTCCCATATTACGCTATTTTCTGAGCTACGTTTAATGTTGTTTCCTCATCACAAACATACCTGGAGCACCTGGTTACACCTGCTGATGTCACGAGGTGGAGCCTCTCTGTGATAAGCTCCTCTAGGTTTTACATCTTTGCTGAACTTTTCTGAGATGTCTTTTCAGTCAGAGACACCCAAATCAGACCACAGCCAAAGCCCTCATACAGGAGCCCGTGTGCTCTGTGTGCACGAGCCTGTCTGATGATGTCATTCATATGATGAGACTAAAAATACGTGTGACTAATGCTCGATTCACACTTTAATCACTCCCCTTTATCAAAACCAGGGCTAAAACAGGACTACAACATGACCAAACCAAATCTACACGAGGACTAAAGCACGTCAACACCATAACTAAATCAAGACTAAATCAGGACTAGAACAAGACCAAAGGTGTGAATGCACCACAAATGTCCCTCCCCTGTGCCTGAGATTTCTATGTACAGAGTTCTAGAAGAAATGAAAAAGTGACCAACCATAAGCAGCAATGTTATATGGACTGATATATGGAATAAACACGGACTGAACCTGGACTAGACCTTGACTAGACCAGGCAGGACTAAACCAGGACCAAACCAGAACCAAATCAGGACTAAGCCAGGACCAAACCAGGACTAAACCAGGACCAAGCCAAGTCTACATCAGGACCAAATCATAAGACAAACTGTTACATGTGTTGCCTGGGATCACAGGTTCATTCAGTGTGTCCCAGGGTCAGTGAGGATGAACAGTTCCTCACTCTCCTCATGCTGTGTTCCAGGTGTTTCCGAGACATTGACATTTTTGCACATTGGAGCGTAAAGAGATGTTGTAATTTCTACTCAGAAACTCAGAGAACATCTCAGAGTCTGAGTTAGTAATTCCAATTCCGCTGTCGCATCTGGATAAAGTTTGATATCCGACAGCTCAACTACTGATCATACTTAACGTAAATGTACCGTTATGCTAATGCTGCTAACATGTAAACAGTCAACAGTCTCATGTCAACAAAAGCAGGAAGTCACTCTCAGACGTCGCTTTATTAACCTGAAGTGTAGTGACAGTGTCCAGGAGACCAAAGTAACTTCACTGAATCCACATTTTGTCCGATCTGAGCTCTTTCCTGTGTTTAGAATGAACTTTACTGTTGGTTCCATCAGTGGATTGAAAAGTGTCATCATTATTTCCTCCACAAATAGCAAACTCTTCTATCTCATTACCTCTAACCCTGTAGTGTAGATCTGCACAAACATGTTCTGAAATGTGATTCTTCTATTTGTTTGTTGTTTAATATGTCCACGTCCATGTTTATGTTAATGCATGTGTAATAACCCTTCATACGTCCAGGAGTGTGTAAGTCATTTTCACAAATAAAAGTACTGATCTGAGCCACTTAAACTTGTCCCTAACCTGAGCAGAAGGTATTTTGGACCCCCCTGTATTTCATATTGTGTAATTTAGCCATAACAGACTTTACTCGGCTGTACAACTGCAACAAACCTGATGTGATGTGCAGTAGTTTCATCAGTGGGAGGCACGCTGACTGTGTTGTGATAACGCTCTGAAGGGGGAGTGACTTAGTGTGGAGAGCAAAGTTAAGGGAGAGTCAGGGCATCAAAAACAAAAGTGAAACATAAAATATGTGAATACGTTGTTTTGGGTGAATATAGCATCTTCAGAACAATTAACGGTAACATGGTGATCTGAACATGTGACGCTGTAGAAGTAAAATAGTGCCTCTTTAATGTTCGGCTGTGACCAGAGTTCTGCAGTGTAAATCAGGCTCAAAACAGTAGCTGCTTACTTCACACTTCAGACGCCTCTTAGTAAAAGCAAAAGATATCCTCCTGGGACCCGAAGAAAAAATGTGTATTGCAATATATATTTTTGGTGATTTTCTGTCTGTTTGGAGATAAATTAACTCTTTTTTTTGTTCATTTTATTGTTATTTATAATTTGTAACATGTCCTCTGTAATGGACACCAGGGACATTTTTGTGTTAAATCCATGTAAACCTAACAAAAACAACTTTTCTGATGCATTTCTGACAAGCTTCTACAGTTGCCTCAAACAGTTTTTAGACTCACTTTAACTCCATTAAAAGTCTATCTCAAAACACTTAAAAGATCGACTGGTTAACTCCATGTCCACTATAAAGGACACAAATGAATCGGCCGGGTCTCAGGACGATATATTTGTTTCTGCTTGGAGACTCCTCCTTCTGTCCACTCTCTTCTCTTAGCTCACAAAAAGTTTACTTTGATTTCGTTTGGTTTTCTTTACATTTCTACACAAAATATCATCCTGATAAAACCCGGACTAAACCAGGACTGAGCTATAACAGACCAGACCAGGACCACGTTCCACTGTGAGTAATGCAGCGTTCATGCAGTTCTTGGGAACTCGAAAAATGTTTTTTTTACAAGCTGAAAAATACGGCGCAGATGGGAAAAACAACTCAGGAACTCATCAGCTGATCTGTGTCTTCAGCACATGTGAGTTTGGACTAAACGTGACCACATTCAGGGCTGTACTGTTCCAGGCAGATCTCTACTAAAAAGCCCAGAATATAGCAACATTAAAGTTCCATTAGGACTGAGGCAACATTAAAGGTGCTTTGTGTAGCTTTTTGGTTTGTGGACCATCTCCTGCTTGTTTCTATGGATACGTCATTTTCTCTGCCTGGAATGTTCCACAGTGTGACATTAAACAGCTCTGCTTTACATTCATTCAAGTCCAGGTGGTTTTAGAGCTCAAAAACACCCAGAAAAACAGACTGTGAGCGGGGTCGCCTCTCCACAGATGTGACCTGTAACTTGGTCCGGTTTGGTCTCCATGAAGACAGAAAGGTTTAATGCCGTACTGTGGAATATTCCAGACAAAGCGATAACATCTCTGTGGAGAAAAGCATGTGGCAGACTCTCCGCCAGAAAAGTTACACAACTAAGCAAAGTAAAGAAATAAGATTTAGATTCTTTTAAACGCTGTTAATGAGCTTATTGTGTTAGTTATTTTATTTTGGTGACACTGAAATACAGACTTTCCAACATAAAAGAACATGAACAAGTGCAGCCCCGATTTCCCCAGGAGCACCTGAACGCAGCACGAGTCTAAAGTGACAAAAGCTTCATGTGGAAATGATGAAATGATTTAAACATGTGTGTTTCTTGCCGCGCTCCTTCAGATATGATTTACTTTTATTTTAGGTCTGTTCTTTGCCCTGACCTGAGCAAACTTAAATTCTCCAGGACGACTAAACCAGACTGGAACCTGAGCAAGTCTGAACACACTGAAAAAAATGACATCAAAACTTTCTGACACAAAATATCACACTGACGGAAACTTAGAAAACACTAACACGAGCCCTTCTCCTTCAGCATTCAGGAGGTGCTGGATTAGCATGTAAACTGGCGCAGTGACAGGAACATAAGTATTTCATCTAAAACTTTTGCGTGTGAAGTTTTAAAGTGTGATACCGACCTTAAGTTTTTCATTTTTGGGACATGTTCTAATAAAAAAGTCCAATCTCAGAGGAGGAGAAGATAGAATCAACACTTTAACACTTGCTGAAGTAACTCTTATGTGTAAGTAATACAGGAGTAATATATAATACAGTGTAACAGTTACTTGAGTAATATATAGTACAGAGTAACAGCACCTTCCTCTTCTGACTGAGTCTCGTGTCAAAAGCTTCATGTGACAGCCTGAAATGATTTGAACTTTTGTGTTTCTTGTCACTCTCGTAGGTCTGTTCTGATGTTCTGTCCGATTACATTAGCTCTAAGTCATGAAACAGTTGTGAAGTTTAAACTGTTACTTGAGCAGCTTCTTCACCGTGTACTTTTTACTGTTACTTAACTAAAGATTCAGGTCCCTACACTTTTACTTCTTCCGGGGAAGTCATATATTACCACAGCAGGTTTTTGGCCACTTTCTCCTCCTCTGTCTTTAGTAATTGAGCTTAAGTGAATTGGTTGAGTCTGGACCTCCAGCTCTCTCCCGCCTTTAGGCCCTCGCACTGTCCGCCTCAGAAGCGCCCTCCTCCGCGGCTCGTTCACACCCACCCCCCTCACACCCCTGGTCCCAGCCTTACTTTAGCATCGCCTCCTCCTTCGCCTCCTCCTCCCGCTGCCGGGCCAGAACCGCCAGGATAATCTTGCGCTCCTCCTCGGTCAGGTGGCTCAGGTCTGGCTCTGGGACGGCCTGGGCGAGAGCTGGGCGAGGACCGCCTCTGGGCCCCACGGACGCGAACATCTTCCCCCCGAAACAAGCGCCTCACACTTGGCCTGTACGCGCTCGCTCCTTCGCCACCTCCTCCGCTCCTCCTGTCTCTTTGCAAACCGCCACAGCCAAGCCAGCCCACGGATCACGACATGGTCCAGGGATGGCGGCAAAGCGGCGTACGCGGCAGATGCGGGGGTCCCATGGCGGTGGAAGAGGCGGCAGAAGCGGCAGAGATGTACGCGCGCGGTGAGCGGTAAAAACGCCTTCTCTTCACGGAACGCTCGCTTCTTCCATATTACGCATTTGGATCATTGTCAGCGCGGTGCGAAAAAAAGCAGCATCTCCCGCTCCATCGGCTCGGATCGGCTGGAATTAGCTCGGTTGGGCTCGGTTTGGCTCGGATGGCACCCCCCACCCCCCTCCCCTCCACCTCGGCTCTTTTCACGGATAGTCCATCTCGCCTTTTTCCGCGGCGATAACGCACTGCTGAAGCGGCCCAGCTGTGGAGATGTAGCCGGTCTCCTGCGCTCCTGCCCCGGTGTTCCTTGGCAGAGAGGTGGGCGGTGTACGGCTGTGTGGATGTGGAGGGTGGGGGTCCGTCAGCAGCGGTAAGTCCCAGGTTCTGGAGGACGGAGAAGGAGCTCTTTGGGGCGGACACGGCGCCTGGCTTCCCCCGCGGATGGAGCTCGGGTTGGGTCGGCTCTGGTGAAGATGGTGGTTGATGGTGCTGCCAGGAGACGGACCGTCAATGGGACCGCAGCCCCTCCGAGCGCGCGCACGGTGCTTCCTGCGGCGGGGGCGCGCATTTCAGAATGAGGAGCGCGCTCACGACACGCTACGGCACGCACTGGGGACGCTTCTTATAAAACTCCACGGAACCGGATTTATGAATGTGACTCGTCTCTTGGAGCGTAATTAGCTTCATTACAGCGCGTCTCTTATCTCTGGTTTGAATTCAACTTTGATGTTTGTTTGAAAGAAATTTCAAATCTTCTAAAATACTTCTCACAAACACACCTGGAGTTGTGTTTTGTTTCATTCACACATGTTTGAGGAACAGTTTATTATTAGTCTGTCTACATCTCCAGGTTCAAAATGCTCTGTTCCACCTTGTGATGTCATGAAGCAGTAGTTTTCAACTTAACACCTCATTTTCCCTTTTGTTCAGTAGAGTTCGGAAATTCCAGGGCTTAAATTATCCAAATGATTCTCGTGAAGGTGTGTGGAGTGTAAAAACACAGTGGAGCACTCCCTATATTACCATATGACATCACAAGTTGGAACAGAATGTTTTCTGTTTGTGAAAAGATGCAGGAAATATGCAGGAGGAGGTGTGTTAAAAATGTGTGAATGAAAAAACAAAAACACATCTCCAGGTCCGTTTGTGATGAGGAAACAACAATATAACGTTAGCGTCATATGAGCCCTTTAAAGCTACAGTGCTGTGGGTTCACTGCAGAAGTCATAGATTCCAACTACAATGTTTGAAATCTATTTTGACGTTACAAAATTTCACAAGAAATAAAGCCAAAAAAAATAAATAAATAAAACACCTAGTGTTTCTTCCTTTCAGCACCAGGGACAGCTCAGGTACAATCACAGGCCAAACTGAGACTTTTCTCTGATTCCTGTTGTTTTGAGTTTAGTTACAGCTGAAATAACTTTTTGTCATAAATGAGGCAAATTATTTATATCGTAAAAGCAGAACTTTGTGACCAAAATCAGTGTGGTGGTCTAACAGGTATACACACTTCAACCTCCACCCCTGCCGATGTTTGTATCTGAGACAGTTGTCTGTAACTGGGGCAGTGCTGTGTGATATCACCAAGTACTGAAGGCAAAACAAACTTAGATGCACGTGTTTTATTATCACAGCAAATAAAGTCCAAATTAGAGAATCATCAAAACCTGTTACATCAAGACAACATGAGCTCCCGTAGACTGTAAAAAGAAGTGGACAAAGGGAGTGTGACGTACCCACAGTATTCTGCTCCAGTCAAATGAAGCTCACAGAG
Source organism: Odontamblyopus rebecca (assembly GCA_030686955.1). Taxonomy (NCBI): domain Eukaryota; kingdom Metazoa; phylum Chordata; class Actinopteri; order Gobiiformes; family Gobiidae; genus Odontamblyopus; species Odontamblyopus rebecca. Next base: position 3,090,593 of record CM060662.1, read on the forward strand.
GCTAGCAGTTGTAGGGATGAATTTCGAGCCGAGTTCTTTATTAGGAGTAGGAATTTTATTAAAATGTATTAACAGACAAAAGGAGTTACATAAAAAGCACCAGGATCATAAAACAGTTTAATACAAACATACGGGTATATGTTCATTTACAGTCTATGGTCGCTTCACACACCTCACTTCAGCACCACGGGCAGTTCCGGGTCTAAACACTTCACTTTAACTCCAACTTAAACCAAGCTTTTATTTTGGTTTTATTTTGTAGTTTCCTGTGTGTCTCGGAAGTGTCTTTTATTGGCGGAAACTTGTGGTGTTTTTTTACGCACCGTCAGTATTATTTCCAGAGTTTATTCCTCCTGCCTCCAGGCCGCGCGCGGTTTACTCATTTTACGGTTTGTCCACGTTTCCACGTTTTAAACCACGTTGTTTTCCCGCAGACTGTCGTTTATTTACCGGGGACTGCTTTATTTACCGGGTCTGCTCACGGGTCCTCCGTTTATCGGGGGTGCTGCAGAAGTAGGTCATTCCTGCGGAGAGCTCTCCGCGCGTGGGGTCTTTCCGCACTGGTCAGACTCTCGTGGCTCCATAGGTGATGTGTGTTTGACAGTGTAATTATTGTTTGACAGCGGCTGTGCGGTGGCTGATCTGCGTAATACAGGCGTAAAAAAGACGCATAATGCTTTTCCAAGTATACACATGGTCAAACATCCATGGGTCAAACACTTTATAATGTATTTGTAATGTATTTGTCCGTAAGCGCATAGTGAATGGTACAAAATTGTTTGATTTGTTTGATTGCTGCAATAATAACGTGTAGGTTTCCATTTGAGATGATCTAGGACCATGAAACCATGAAATACTAATCACTGGAGGACACGAGCTGTTCCAGTAGTAGTAGCAGTAGTAGTAGTAGTAGTAGTAGTAGTAGTAGTAGTAGTAGTAGTAGTAGTAGTAGTAGTAGTAGTAGTAGTAGTGCTCTCATACTTGTTCTGATACAGCTCCAGATCATTCTAATTTTTCCAGATTAGATCATTTTTGCCTTGTCAATGGGACTTTTTAGTATTGATACCTGCTCCAACTCGTATCTAGTTTCGATACTAGTTTTAATATGGATCCGTGTCTGATTTTGACACTTCTGACAGCCCTAGACAGGCAGATGACTGACAGGTGTCCATTTAATTGACAGGTGATGCGTCCTGTCTTGGTGGTCCATGGGGGCGCGGGGCACATCCCCTCTGAGCGCAGTCAGGGCTCGATGGACGGAGTGTGTGATGCGGTGAAGGCAGGCTACCGTGTCCTGACCACAGGGGGCAGCAGTGTGGATGCTGTGGTGGAGGCAGTGGCCAACATGGAGGACAACCCACACTTCAACGCCGGTGAGGATGACACAAGATTTCAGTTAAAAGAGGCGGCGTTTGACTTCTGTGGGGTATTAACTCTTAACACCTTTTATTCTTTTATTGTTTCATTCACCGAAAACAACATTTCATTTATCTCCCTCTGCTCTCCATGCTAAGTCACTCTCCCATCATTGCGCAATCACAACAGGTTTGTCAAGTTGTAGTGCAGTGTAGTGTAAGACCTGAAAGACATCACAAAATGACTCAGACATGCATGTATGGCATCTAAAACCTGCGGGCATGGTTCTACTGAGGGAGTAATAAAAAAAGAGATTTTGCATAATGCTCTTTATCCCAATCATAAGGTTGAATAATGGCACTTTCTGAAGCAACTGTGAAAAAAACATTTGAATTTAGTTGATGCTGAACTTTGTCCGTTTTTTTTTTATGTGGATCTACCCTGTAATTACAGAGGTGTGAACCATAATCTAGATCAACAAATCCTTGATCTGACAACTATAGCAAACTCCACCTGAGAATTCTCCTGTGTTTGTGTTTTATGTGTTTAATGATTATGACAATACAGGATGTTAGTGTAATGAAATGAAAGTCCATCCATCCAGCGTGTCCTGGGTCTTCCCCGGGGCCTCCTACCGGTGGGACATGCCCAGAACACCTCCCGAGGGAGGCGTCCAGGAGGCATCCAGACCAGATGCCCGAGCCACCTCAGCTGCTCCTCTCGACGTGGAGGAGCAGCGACTCTACTCCGAGCTTCTCCCGTGTGACCAAGCTCCTCACCCTATCTCTAAGGGAGCGCCCGGCCACTCTGCGAAGGAAACTCATTTCGGCCGCTTGAATCCGCGATCTCGTTCTTTCGGTCATTACCCAGAGCTCATGACCATAGGTGAGGGGAGGAACGTAGATTGAGGTAAATCGAGAGCTTCGCCTTTCGGCTCAGCTCCTCTTCACCACAACGGTCCAATGCAGCGACTGCATCACTGCCGACACTGCACCGATCCACCTGTCAATCTCATGCTCCATCCTCCCCTCACTGTGAACAAGACCCTGAGATACTTGAACTCCTCCACTTGAGGCAGAGACTCCCCACCCACCCGGAGAGGGCAATCCACCTTTTTCTGGTTGAGAACCATGGCCTCCGATTTGGAACAGCTGATCCTCATCCCGGCCGCTTCACACTCGGCTGCAAACCGCCCCAGTGCTGCAGGTCCTGGTTCGATGGAGCCAGCAGGACAACATCATCCACAAAAAAGCAGAGATGAGATCCTGTGGTCCTCGAACTGGACCCCCTCTGGCCCCTGGCTGCACCTAGAAATTCTGTCCATAAATACAATGAACAGAACCGGTGACAAAGGGCAGCCCTGGGGGTCAGGTGTGGTTAGGTGTGGTTGATCCCCTCTCCTCTGGTTGTTTTCAGGCCAGGGGTCAGTCCTCACAGCTGGGTGTAGGTGGTGTGAGGTGCAGTTAGGTGTGGTTAGGCGGGGTCAGGTGTGGTTAGGTGGGGTCAGGTGTGGTTAGGCGGGGTCAGGTGTGGTTAGGCGGGGTCAGGTGTGGTTAGGTGGTGTGAGGTGTGGTTAGGAGGTGTGAGGTGCAGTTAGGTGTGGTTAGGCAGGGTCAGGTGTGGTTAGGTGGGGTCAGGTGTGGTTAGGCGGGGTCAGGTGTGGTTAGGCGGGGTCAGGTGGGGTCAGGTGTGGTTAGGCGGGGTCAGGTGTGGTTAGGTGGGGTCAGGTGTGGTTAGGCGGGGTCAGGTGTGGTTAGGCGGGGTCAGGTGTGGTTAGGCGGGGTCAAGTGTGGTTAGGCAGGGTCAGGTGTGGTTAGGCGGGGTCAGGCGGGGTCAGGTGGGGTCAGGTGTGGTTGATCCCCTCTCCTCTGGTTGTTTTCAGGCCGGGGGTCAGTCCTCATAGCTGGGTGTAGGTGGTGGGGTCAGGTGTGGTTAGGTGGGGTCAGGTGTGGTTAGGAGGTGTGAGGTGTGGCTAGGCGGGGTCAGGTGTGGTTAGGCGGGGTCAGGTGTGGTTAGGTGGGGTCAGGTGTGGTTAGGAGGTGTGAGGTGTGGTTAGGTGGGGTCAGGTGTGGTTAGGCGGGGTCGGGTCAGGTGGGGTCAGGTGTGGTCAAGTGTGGTCAGGTGGGGTCAGGTGTGGTTAGGCAGGGTCAGGTGTGGTTAGGCGGGGTCAGGTGTGGTTAGGCAGGGTCAGGTGTGGTTAGGCGGGGTCAGGTGTGGTTAGGCAGGGTCAGGTGTGGTTAGGCGGGGTCAGGTGGGGTCAGATGTGGTTGATCCCCTCTCCTCTGGTTGTTTTCAGGCCGGGGGTCAGTCCTCACAGCTGGGTGTAGGTGGTGGGGTCAGGTGTGGTTAGGCGGGGTCAGGTGTGGTTAGGCAGGGTCAGGTGTGGTTAGGCGGGGTCAGGTGGGGTCAGATGTGGTTGATCCCCTCTCCTCTGGTTGTTTTCAGGCCGGGGGTCAGTCCTCACAGCTGGGGGGGAGGTGCAGATGGACGCGTTGGTGATGGACGGGAGGGACCTGTCATCTGGAGCAGTTTCTGCCGTCTCAAACATCTCTAACCCTGTGAAGCTCGCACGCCTGGTCATGGACAAGGTTTGGACTCTGCACATGGACCTGGAGACTAGTCTTAGTCTTTTATTGATACTTTGCAGTGACACCACGTTGGGGGTGTTCTACATCTGTTGTACATATCTCCATGAGCAGAATGTTTGGCCTTTACCATGGCGACACAATGCACACATAAGCAAAAAATGTCAAAAAGTTTCAGTTTGAAAACTCAAGAAAATACACAAAATGGATTTGTTTGATTTTCAGCAAAAAGGTGAGAGTGACTAAGTGAAAAACTGATGGCTAATGCTAGCTGGTGGTGACTGTAATGTTGTTTAACAGCACAAAACAGATCACCTGTAGGTCCAACTAAATGAGTTCTTTCTGGTCAGATTATGTGAAAATAAAGATCAGATTAAAGTTGAACTCCGGCACATTTGAAGCTAAAGTCCGTTTCTTGAGCCAAAAAACGGCACAGATCAGTGTTTCCTCAGTGGAGATCTCACTGTGGCAGTGAGTCTGTCAAGGCAACAAACTAGTGTAGTGATGGGGGCAAGTTCTGAACTTCCACGTAAAACACCAATTTGCTTCAGACTGAAGAAGCTTAACTCCACTTTAACCCATCTGACAACAGCCACGAGTCTAACAAACCAAACGCTCTGGTTCACTCATTAGTGTCTGGAAACATTAGAAAACAACTTTATAAGCTTAGCCGTACCTTTGTTATTTCCCACTGCACATGCGCATGCATCCCCCAAGTCTAACTTGAGTAACAGAGCTTTAGACAGAGTAGTGCCTTCAGTTAACCTCACACCGCCACAGAATGTTGATGACACCATCTGCAAAGTATCAATAATTAAAGTGATATTTTTGGATTTTTGTGGTAAATGTTCTGGTCCATTCACATGTGGGATTTGATCCTCAGTCAAGACTTGATTATATGAAAACATGTAGTTCAGCTCCTTTAAAGCTCCTGCCTTATGGAAAAGTGACTCTTGCTTGAAGCCATGTTAGATTATTACTAATGTTGACTAATGTTGTTAACCGCTCCTTTTACTTCAGGAGAGGATTGGAATTATCTAAATGATTCTAGTCAAAGTGTCTGGAGTTTAAAAACACTGTGGAGCACTTCCTGTATTACCACATAACATCACAAGGTGGCACAGAGTGTTTACTGTTTGAGAGAAGAACACAGCTTAAATCTGCAGGGTTTATGTGTTAAACATGTATAAATGAAACAAAACACAACTCCAGGTGTGTTTGTGAAGAGGAAACGACATTAGAACAGATCAGAACAGTGTAAACATGGGCCCTTCAAACAGTGTAAACATGGGCCCTTCAAACAGTGTAAACATGGGCCCTTCAAACAGTGTAAACATGGGCCCTTCAAACATCTAAGGCCATGTTCCTCACACAGTCCTGACGACTTACAAGATCCTAAATGTAAGCAGAAAACAGGGAGTAAAATGCTGTCCTGTGTCCCTCCTCTCTCCAGACGAGCCATGTGTGTCTGACAGCAGGGGGCGCTGCTGTGTTTGCGCGGCAGATGGGCGTACAGGAAGTGCCCACCGAGTCCCTGATCACAGAATACAGCCGCGCCCGGTGGAGGAAGAACCTGGAGCAAGGGGCCAACCCAGTGGAGTGCCAAATGTACCTCCTCCTCTGCAGCATCCTCTGCTCCTCTGACCCTCTCCTCTGACCCTCTCCTCTGCTCCTCTGACCCTCTCCTCTGCTCCTCTGACCCTCTCCTCTGCTCCTCTGACCCTCTCCTCTGCTCCTCTGACCCTCTCCTCTGCTCCTCTGACCCTCTCCTCTGACCCTCTCCTCTGCTCCTCTGACCCTCTCCTCTGCTCCTCTGACCCTCTCCTCTGCTCCTCTGACCCTCTCCTCTGACCCTCTCCTCTGCTCCTCTGACCCTCTCCTCTGCTCCTCTGACCCTCTCCTCTGCTCCTCTGACCCTCTCCTCTGCTCCTCTGACCCTCTCCTTTGCTCCTCTGACCCTCTCCTCTGACCTTCTCCTCTGCTCCTCTGACCCTCTCCTTTGCTCCTCTGACCTTCTCCTCTGCTCCTCTGACCCTCTCCTCTGCTCCTCTGACCCTCTCCTCTGCTCCTCTGACCCTCTCCTCTGCTCCTCTGACCCTCTCCTCTGCTCCTCTGACCCTCTCCTCTGCTCCTCTGACCCTCTCCTCTGCTCCTCTGACCCTCTCCTCTGCTCCTCTGACCCTCTCCTCTGACCCTCTCCTTCTCTCCTCCTCTGTTTTCAGGGGTAAAATGGGCACAGTTGGGGCAGTGGCCATGGACTCTGAGGGAAACGTTGCCTGTGCCACTTCCACTGGAGGAATCCTGAACAAAATGGAGGGTCGAGTGGGAGACACGCCCTGTATCGGTGCGTAACTCTGCAGCTTTACTTCTAAAGGACATGTGCCCAGTGTTTCTTCCCTGTGTTTGAGCCTCGCCTCATACACACTAGTGTCCTGTAGAAGCTCTTAGACGTCTGTGTCGTCCCTCAGTCGTCCAGGTGGACCCACAGCAACAGAACTGATTTTTTCTTTAGCTATTAAGCTTAATGTTAATGAGGAATAACTTTTCAAATCAACACCTCCGTGAAGTTGGTTCCCCATCAAACTCAAACCTACACAAAATCAATTGTTTGTGCTTCGTTTGTGCGGCAAAAAGTTTCATTGTACGATTCTGGTTCTTAAGATCTTAGGAGTTTTATTTTGGGTCATCCAGCCCCTCAAAATGTTAAATAGCCTCAAAACAGGCAGAAAATGATAGTTTGTATTTCATTTGTGCTGTTTTATGCTGTGACAGTTTTCATTTGTGCAAGTATATTTCTGAAATGATTAATTATTATTTCTGCGGCAATTATAGGACGCCATTTCTGCTCAGCTGACGGCGGCAAACTCCACATAACTAGTGGCAATAAACAATCTCACTGTGGAACACTCTGTATTATTATGTAAAACATTAATCAAAAGCAAATTGCTAAAGACTGTTATATACTTTTCTGCAGCCTGAGATTGTTTATCATCACTCGTTTTGCGGAGTTTTGCTGAAGTCGCTGCCGTCAGCTGAGCGGAAATGACGTCCTATAATTGTATATGTTACATCTTTGGACTAATACACTGAGTGTTTATGTGCTGTGGTAGCGCTGTGAAGGGGGAGCGACTTAGCTTGACTTAGAGAGCAAAGGGAGGGCAGAGCATATTAACACCTTGCTTCTGGTGAAAGCATTTTCAAAGCAATAATAGGTAACGTGGTGATGTAAATATGTGTTAGCAGCTAATCCCCACACTCCCAGAGAAGGGAATCAGCCCCTCTTGAAGCTTGTGTCGCTCCGGCAGTGGAATTTCTGCTGTGGTGCAATGGTTTTGTTTTATTGATCATTGTTGGAGTCACTTTGTCCTTTGGTCCGACTCTGTTTGTGGAGTTAATGTTTGACTTCAGACTGGACTCTAAACACCACAAGTTTATCTTTAAGACGACTTAAGACGACTTCATGGGAGTTTGTGTTTCTGGATTCATTGAAGCTTAAAGGTGCACTGTGAAACTTTTTGGTTGGATATGGATATACCATTGTTCTGCATGGAATGTTCCACAGTGTGGCATTAAACAGCTCTACTTTACATGTATTCAGTTACAGGTGGCTTTATACTGTAGCTCAAAAACACCTAGAAAAACAGGCATTCTGACTGTGAGCGAGGTCGCCTCTCCACAGATCTGGCCTGTAACTTGGTCTGGTTTGGACTCTATGATAATAGAAAGGTTTAATGCCACACTGTGAAACATTACAGACAAAGCAGACAGCTCCATGGAGAAAAGCAGGTGTTGGATCCTCCACCAGAAAAGTTACACAATGCCCCTTTAATCGTAGCATATTTTCACATACACATATTTTTGTGCAGGAATTATTTTTTAAGGATCTTCCAATAATCAATATTTAAAAAATGGCACTTATTTCCTTTAAACGCAGTGAACTTCTTACACAAGAGATCCAGTTGTGTTATGTAACTGATATTTATTAAAAAATCACCACTGAACTTTGTGTGAATACAAGTTTAATTCAGACTCAAAGTGTGAAGTTAGAGCAGATCATGTTGTTTTTCCTAAATGTCCCTGTGTGTCAGATGTGTCTCCGTGGGCTCTTATTCTGTGTAATAGATATATATTTTCCCCTTGCTTTAGCATTTATTCTACCACTACGTTACTTGTTGTGCAATAGTCATAGTCCAGTCCAATAGACCGATTGCCTGTGACGTCACAGTATGGATCGGCCATTCTGGAGATACTCGCATCTCCAGTACTGTAGATGCAGTATTGACTACAGAAGGTCCATTGCGAAAAAAACGAACGATGGTGAACTACTGCCGTGTTTTAGGTTGTCATAACCGTTCAGACAGGGAGAGTGATAGATCCTTTTATCGTTTAAGAAGTAATCGTTGGCCAAGGTGAAAAAACACAAGAATTGTCGGAAGAAAGGCGACGATTATGGCTTGCAAGTTTGAATCAGGATTTCACAGGAAAAACAGTCTCAAACATCCGCGTGTGTTCCGATCATTTTGTTTCCAGTAAGTACCTTCATTATCGTAATACATCATCCTGATTAAAACGAAATATTTATTTTATTTCTCACACATCTACAAGATTTAAAAATAGACATGTCAAACTCCATGTTTACCACTGTTTACAGTGCTGCATGGTCGTATAAATGAGGAAATGAGAATGTTTGGTGTATACGGACTTGGGGCACACACTAGATAATTCACGATGTCAGGATAAGAGATCGACGGCAATAAATCCACATCAGAAGAGGCATCTTTTATTTCATAAGGATCAATTCCACCTATTTCTTGCAATTTCGCATCATATCTCACTCTTTCAGAAGATTGTAGCGTATCCCTATATAGAATTCTTTCTTTTTTTGTCCTTTGATCCGACTTTTTAGACATTTTGACACACAATAAACGAAAATTCGATTTAACAACAACTTGGGGGCTGTGTTTTATAGCGATCTATATCTCCAAGATGGAAACCGGAAGTACTGGGTTAGGCGAAAATCACCCAAGCTGCAAACGGTCAATAGCACAGCTCTTTCCTCCCCCGTCTCATACCTGTCACAAGCATTAGTCTGCCCTCTAGCGGAGCAAGCCTGTAATTACACTCCCAGTTTGTAACTGCACAGTGACTTTTGAACATTGTGCTTTTCAATAATTGTGCAAACAGGCGACAGATTTGTTGCTTAACTCCAGATGTTGAGTCTGTTCCCATCTCCAGAGCTGAGAATGCTCTGTTCCACCTTGTGATGTAATGAAGTAGTTTTTAACAGCTCCTTTTACCTTTAGTTCAGTAGAGACTATAAAACACACTGGAAACACACTGGAACACTTCCTGTAACACCTGACCTCACCTGAGTGTTTTCTGTTTGAGATATGAACTGCCTAAATCGGCAGGTTTGTGTGTTAAACATGTGTGAATGAAGGTCGGGTCTGTTTTGGTGAGGAAACAACATTAAAATAATGTACTAAGGGCCCTTTAAAAGATTCTGTTTATATGATCGCTCAGGCAGTGGGGATATGCAGATATATTTGTGACTTGAATGTACTGTAGTAGTATTGTCCTGTACAGTAGCTGTAGTAAAAGTATTCTCCTGTATATATGTTGTGCACAGGGAGTGGAGGTTACGCTGATAACTCGGTGGGAGCTGTCTCCACCACAGGACACGGAGAGGCCATCATGAAGGTGGTCCTGGCCAGACACATCCTCTTCCACATGGAACAAGGTACAGGGAGGGCATCTGACACTCTCCGACACAGAGGGACCCACAGGGAGGGCATCTGACACTCTCCAACACAGAGGGACCAACAGGGAGGGCATCTGACACTCTCTGACACACAGGGACCCACAGGGAGGGCATCTGACACTCTCCAACACAGAGGGACCAACAGGGAGGGCATCTGACACTCTCTGACACACAGGGACCAACAGGGAGGGCATCTGACACTCTCCGACACAGAGGGACCCACAGGGAGGGCATCTGACACACAGGGATACAGGAGGACGGGAGGGCATCTGACACACAGGGCTACAGGAGGACGGGAGGGCATCTGACACACAGGGCTACAGGAGGATGGGAGGGCATCTGACACACAGGGATACAGGAGGATGGGAGGGCATCTGACACACAGGGATACAGGAGGACGGGAGGGCATCTGACACACAGGAGGACGGGAGGGCATCTGACACACAGGGATACAGGAGGACGGGAGGGCATCTGACACACAGGGATACAGGAGGACGGGAGGGCATCTGACACACAGGGATACAGGAGGACGGGAGGGCATCTGACACACAGGAGGACGGGAGGGCATCTGACACACAGGGATACAGGAGGACGGGAGGGCATCTGACGCATTTGTGGTGTTGCAGGCAGATCTGTGGAGGAGGCGAGCGACCTGGGGCTGTCTAACATGATGAACCGGGTGAACGGTCTGGGAGGGGTCATCACCCTGGATACCAAAGGGGAGTGGTCTGCTCGCTTCTCGTCCAATCAGATGGCCTGGGCTGCAGCATGTGACCAGACGCTGCACTGGGGCTTATACAGAGGAGAACACCTCACCGAGCCTATTGTGCAAATGCTATGAGGACTGCAATACTACTACTACTACTACTACTACTACTACTACTACTACTACTACTACTACTACTGCTCATTCTGCCACTCCTATTACTACTACAAATAGACTGCTGCTATGGCTACTACTTCTACATCTGCTGTAGTTATTATTACTACTATTACTTCTGCTACTATGACCATTGTTACTGCTGCTACTGAATACTAATACTTTAATACTCCTGGTACTGTCACTCCCATGAAGAAGTTTGTACAAATTAGGTTTTACATTTTATTTACACTAAAATCATTTGATAATTTTAGGAGTGGGTTGAAATAACACAATTTTACAACGTATTTTAATTTTAATTTTGTGTTTTTACTGCATTTTGTCCAACTGTAATCAAATAACTGTGGAAGTGTTGTGATATTAACTTGACTTTTGAGCTTAAAGGTCCTACACACAATTCGACTCTTGTGATTTCCTCAAAAACATACCTGGAGGAGTTTTATTTCATTCAAACATTTTCAGTGTTTTCAGTCTAAGAGAAAAACTAAATGTGCAGGTTTTTGTGTTAAACGTGTCTCAAACAAAACACAGCTCCAGGTCTGTTTGTGATGAGGATGGATTTGTACATTTGAATCAAAATCGAAACATGGATAATGATGTCTTATGTTTTATATTCTATTCTTTTATAATATTGTTGCTTTTGTAGAATGATGATGTCATCAGTATCTGTAGAAAACATGAGAACTGTACTGAAGCACATGTGTTTAAAAAGTCTTAGAAAAATCAGGTTTACAGCTTTTTTATGCTTCCTTTGTCATTGAAATAAAAGTGTACAGGACTGCAGTTTGCTGTGGAGGAGCAGAAACATGTGCGATGAAAGTGCTGTTTTAATCCAGTAGAAGTTGCAGTTACCGCTGAGCGCCACTAGATGGCCCTGAAACACACCTGAGGAGCTGGATTATAGCGGCACTTCTGTCCTGTTGTCCGTTTTGCAACTAAGAGTTTTCTATCAAAAGTGAAATAAAGTTAATTTTCTTCATGATTTTACAAAATGACTCAAGATTTAGTGCTTCGTTTGTCTCTGTTCACTTTGTATTTTCAGAGAGCTGCACTAAAGTGAATGGAACCATATGATTTGTATGTTTTATTCGAGATTAAACTGCTGTGACATTATGGCAGATTCACGGTTAAAAAGGGGACACACCTTGAAGAGCGGGTCTGCTCTGATTTCCATGTTTACTAAATGAAGAGCAGTGCTGCTGACATCATAATGACCAGAGAAGACACCGCCTTGGGACTGTGACTGAACAGAAGACCAGAGAATGTCAGAAGTTCATCCTCCGTCAGTTTGAGTGTTTTCCCTTTTTGTTGGGTGGAGGGATTGGACATTTCCAGTGTGGCATCTCTGAGGGTCTTGGGATATAATGTGAGGGAGTTGTCCCCTGGACCATCTGGTGTGAAGCCAGAACCGTGTTCTTTGGGGACATAGCGAAGGTCCAGGACTTCGTCACCTTCCACCACTGGTTTTATCGGTGTAATCCCTCATTCGTCCAGGAGAGGTCCTCCTGCTCAAGTAGGAACTTGAGGAGGAACGTGACCTGAAAGCTCTAAGAAGTATTCTACAACTGTATTTGAAACTTACTCGAGTAAATATACCTGCCACCTCTGCAAATCCAGCACAAACTGTCATTTGATAAATAAAACGAATATATTTTTAAAAAACTTTACTGTCTTCAAATGTTCTGTTTTACTAACACTGAGCAGCTGAACATTCTCTGGGGGTGTAATGCTAACTGGAGGCTCTGCTCTGTCTGAGGCTTTGTTAAACTTTAATATGGGCTTTATTCTAACACAATCTGACCAGAAAGAACGGACTTAGCTGAGATACAACAGATGAGTTGATGTGTGCTACTGTGTGCATTGTGTCGTCATGGTAACTCATCCCACATCCCACCACAGAGATGCATGTAGAATCCCTCCAGCGAGATGTCACTGTGAAGGATCACTGACCCTGAGCTCAGGGCTCCTGAGCCCAGACGCCTCTCACTGGTGAGAATGGTCCTCACTCAGAGTCTGTGGTCACTCTGGTGTCTCAGGATCAGTTCGTGTGGGTGTTTCTCTGCTGTGTGAAGGTCCCTGTGGTCACTCTGGTGTCTCAGGATCAGTTCGTGTGGGTGTTTCTCTGCTGTGTGAAGGTCCCTGTGGTCACTCTGGTGTCTCAGGATCAGTTCGTGTGGGTGTTTCTCTCGTGTGAAGGTCCCTGTGGTCACTCTGGTGTCTCAGGATCAGTTCGTGTGGGTGTTTCTCTCGTGTGAAGGTCCCTGTGGTCACTCTGGTGTCTCAGGATCAGTTCGTGTGGGTGTTTCTCTTGTGTGAAGGTGACGGGGGTCATTCACTGTTGTCAGAGTAAACACACTGTTATTTGTCCCTAAACACAATGAGAAAGAGTCAAAATACAGGCAGCAGGGAGAGCATGAGGGAGGGAATGTCTCTTTGAGGAGGACGGGTCATGTAATCTAAGGTGAAGTCAAAGATCACATGAGGAACAGTGCTAGAAAGAGGACGAATACAAATACAAATAGTTTGGACTTGTCAAGTCTTATATTACACAAAATGAATATAATGGCTCTAATATGTGTTAAATCATCAAAAACAGACCTGGAGTTGAGTTTTGTTTCGTTCACATGCCTGAGTAACTCTTTATTATGAGTCTGTCCACATCTCCAAAGCTCCAAATGCTCTGTTCCACCTTGTGATGTCCTGAAGCTGTAAACCTTTTACTTTTGATCTAGTGGAGATCAGCATTTCCAGGGCTAAAATGATCCATGTGATTCCAATGAAGGTGTGTGGAGTTTAAAAACAAAGTGGAGCACTTCCTGTATCACCACATGGTGAGTTTAAGGCGAGGCAAGTTTATTTGTACAGCACAACTGGTACAGAAAGTGATTCAAAGTGTTTTATAAAGTTAGAAATGCATTAAAATCACAATACAAACAAATACAAACAGAAATAATCATCATAAAATTAAAAAGACAGAGAGAGAGAGAGAGAGAGAGAGGTTAAATGAGAGAGAGAGAGATTAAATGAGAGAGAGAGAGAGAGAGAAATTAAATGAGAGAGAGAGACATTAAATGAGAGAGAGAGAGAGAGGGAGAGAGAGAGAAGAGAGAGAGAGGTTAAATGAGAGAGAGAGAGAGACATTAAATGAGAGAGAGGGAGAGAGAGAGAGAAGAGAGAGAGAGACATTAAATGAGAGAGAGAGAGGGAGGGAGAGAGAGAGAGATTAACTGAGAAAGAGAGAGAGGTTAAATGAGAGAGAGAGAGAGAGATTAAATGAGAGAGAGAGAGAGATTAAATGAGAGAGAAGAATGTTTGTGTGTTTGTGTGTGTATTTGTGTGTGTGTTTGTGTGTGTATTTGTGTGTGTGTTTGTGGGTGGGTTTGTGTGTGTGTTTGTGTGTTTGTGTGTTAAACATGTGCCTGTTTGTGATGAGGAAATGACATTAAACCACAGATCAGACAGTGTTGTATTTCCACTGGGGAGAACAGGTCCACTGTGAAAATACTTCACAGTATTAAACTGTATTCTGTAACATACTCTAATACATGAGCCAATCAGAGTACTGTACTCTGAATACTTTTACATCGAGCTGCATTTAAAGTATAAATTAAATGATCGCCTAATGTAAAACATGATATAGGAGCATTAAAAACAGCGTTATGTTTGTTGGACTGTTTGTTTATTGCTCATTAGAGAAGGAAAAAAACACATTTTAAGCAGGTATTTTAATACTTTTACTTAAGTAGATTTTTTCATGTGATGCTTTTACTTGAGACTATACTTTTTACTTACTTTTTTTGCTCTGGTATCTGTACTTTTATTTCAGTAACAAAACTGAGCAGGTGCTTCTAGTCAAATAAACCCTATAGTGTCCGAGCTCTTATTGTGGAAACCTGATGAGTTTTACTGTGAAAAGGCGCCGCTCCGGATGTCGTGTCCGCGGTTGCCATGGCAGCGGGACTCCTCTCTCCGGGCTGCAGAAAAGCGCCGGACTCTCTGCGGACTCCTCCAGACCTCCGCGGGACCTCGCACTTTTCCTCCGGGTCAGAGCGGCCGTTCCCCGGCTCAGCGCGCTCCGGAGCCCGCGGGGAGGACCCGGCGGAGCCCCGGGAGCCCAGACACAGACTTTTAATCCCGTTTAGTCCGAGTTCACACCGAGTTTAACGGGGAAAAGCGCAGGAAAAGGCCAGGGAAAGGCCAGGGAAAGCGGAGTGATTCCCTGCGGAGCTTTGGGTTCGGAGAGATCGCGGGGTCACGGTGAGTTCTCGGAGCAGAAACAACTTCTTCTTCTTCTTTTTTTTTTTTTTTGGTAAGAAATCGTGTTTTTAAAATGTCTCCGTCACAGTTTAGGCTGTTTTCAAATGAGTTTATTTCAGTGCTTTGCTTAATTTTAACGCATTCTGTTATTTTAATATCAAAAGAGGATAATTCAAGGCCATGTCATGTTGCATAGGCTCATTTTATTCAACCTTTATTCATTCTTAAATAACAAAATAAAGTTAAAAAAAAAAAACACTACAGGGCCAATACAGTGATGGGAAGAATACTTTGAAAATGTATTTAGTCACATAGTACGTGGCCCCGTGTACTACATAATGAATACTTGGAATACTTTCACTCCAAGTTTTATTATATTTTAGTTTAATAGACGTCTGCTAAAGGCGAGGTGAGTTTATTTGTATCGGTTTGTACGTAAAGTAATTCAAAGTGCTTTACAGAATAAGAAATACATTAAAATCACAATACAAACAAATCAAAACATAAATAATCATCATAAAGTTAAAACAGAGACAGATACAGACTACAGAGTGTTAGAAACGCTTCACTTCTGCTGAGTTAGAAAAGGGGAAACTGCACTGGGTTTTCTCTCATAACTTGAAGTACAAGATTAAAATCAAATAACATAATGAAGTACCACCTTGTACTCCTTTGATTTGATGAAGTAACAGTACTCTGAATGAAGCAGTATCAGAGTACAGCTGAAGTATTCACAGGATGTGTTCTGGGCACTTGGCTCCAGCACTGGGCTAAACATGGAGCCAGTCGCCTGTCGCCATTTTAAAACTAATATTCAGCGATCATCCAAATATTGTACAGATGTGTCAGTACTGTGTAATTACCACACAGTCCATGTTAATAACATGTAATAACATGTAATAACATGGTAATAACATGCTTATTTATTCTGTTTGACTTCATATGTTCTGACCTGTTCTGATGCAGTTTCCTCATCACAAACAGACCATTTCATTTACACATGTTTGTAACACACAAACCTGCACATTTCTTCTCTCAAATAGAAAACACTCTGTTCCACCTTGTGATGTCATGTGGTAATATACAGGAAGTGCTCCACTGTGTTTTTAAACTCCACACACCTTCACTCTGTCAGTCTCTGAACTAAAGGTAAAAGGAGCTGTTGTTCGAACTTGTGAACTTCAGCTTCAGCAATAATGAGTTGGAATTGTGTTGTAAACGTGCTTTTGTACTCAGTATTCAGAGTACTTCAGAGTACTTCAGAGTACTGCAGAGTACTTCAGAGTACTTCAGAGTACTTCAGAGTACTGCAGAGTACTTCAGAGTACTTCAGAGTACTTCAAAGTGAAGTACTAATGATGGATGTTTTTCACTGGGCCAAACACTGAGCCTGACACACAGAGACTTCAAAGTGCTAAACACACTTCATTTTCACACAATTGTACAGAAAAGTCCAGACGGAACAAAGGATCAAACACAACACAGTACTCACAGTACTCACAGTACATACAGTACTCACAGTACTCACAGTACTCACAGTACATACAGTACTCACAGTACTCACAGTACTCACAGTACTCACAGTACTCACAGTACATACAGTACTCACAGTACTCACAGTACTCACAGTACATACAGTACTCACAGT
The DNA here is from genome assembly GCA_030686955.1 of Odontamblyopus rebecca. Taxonomy (NCBI): domain Eukaryota; kingdom Metazoa; phylum Chordata; class Actinopteri; order Gobiiformes; family Gobiidae; genus Odontamblyopus; species Odontamblyopus rebecca. The sequence goes on from CM060662.1 coordinate 3,107,080, forward strand.
ACTCACAGTACTCACAGTACTCACAGTACTCACAGTACTGACAGTACATACAGTACTCAGTACATACAGTACTCACAGTACTCACAGTACTCACAGTACATACAGTACTCACAGTACATACAGTATATACAGTACTCACAGTACTCACAGTACTCACAGTACATACAGTACTCACAGTACATACAGTACTCACAGTACATACAGTACTCACAGTACTCACAGTACATACAGTATATACAGTACTCACAGTACTCACAGTACATACAGTACTCACAGTACATACAGTATATACAGTACTCACAGTACTCACAGTACATACAGTACTCACAGTACTCACAGTACATACAGTACTCACAGTACTCACAGTACATACAGTATATACAGTACTCACAGTACATACAGTACTCACAGTACTCACAGTACATACAGTATATACAGTACTCACAGTACTCACAGTACTCACAGTACTCACAGTACTCACAGTACTCACAGTACTCACAGTACTCACAGTACTCACAGTACCAGTGGCTGGTGGGAGAGTGGAACTTTGGTGAATATTATTGTTTTTACAGCAAAATGATCCGTCAGATTGTGATTTCTTATTTCATGTGAGTGGAAAAGTACATGTGAAAAGATAAAAGGTTAAACTAGTCTGGATCAGTCCTGATCCAATCCTGGTTTAGTCCTGGTTTAGTCCTGATCTAGTCCTAGTCTAGTTTTGGTCTAGTCCTGGTTTAGTCCTGGTGTAGTTCCGGTTTAGTCTAGTCCTGGTTTAGTCCTGGTCTAGTTCTGGGCTAGTCCTGGTTTAGTCCTGATCTAGTCCTAGTCTAGTTTTGGTCTAGTCCTGGTTTAGTCCTGGTGTAGTTCCGGTTTAGTCTAGTCCTGGTTTAGTCCTGGTCTAGTTCTGGGCTAGTCCTGGTTTAGTCCTGGCCTAGTCCTGGTTTAGTCCTGGTCTAGTTCTGGGCTAGTCCTGGTTTAGTCCTGTTCTAGTCCTTGTTTAGTCCTGGTCTAGTCCTGATCTAGTCCTGGTGTAGTCTTGATCTAGTTCTGGTCTAGTCCTGCTCTAGTCGTGGTCTAGTCCTGGATTAGTCCTGATCTAGTCCAGGTTTAGTCCTGGTTTGGTCCTGATCTAGTCCAGGTTTAGTCCTGGTTTAGTCCTGATCTAGTCCAGGTTTATTTCTGGTTAGTCCTGGTTTAGTCCTGGTCTGCAGTTTTTTTTAGACCTCGTCTTTGTCTAGTCCGAGTTAAATCCTGGTCTAATCTTGGTTTAATCCTAACTTCTGCTTTAGTTCTGGTCTAGTCCTGATGTAGTCCTGGTCTTTGTTTAGTCCTGGTTTAGTTCCTGTCTAGTCTGCCTAAAGTGTAATTTTGTTTTAGTCGTCTTAGAGTCTTGTGATATCGGTTTTTCAGCCCTCCTTCCCCCTCCCCAGACACTTCCCCAGATTCCAAGGCATAAACTTGGTCTTGTTCTAGTTCTGGTTTAGTCCCAAAAGCAAAAATGTCCTTTTTAAAGGTCCTGTGACAGATTCTTTGTCATGTATTTGAGTCAAATGAGTCTTCAGTACAGAAATGTTCTTGAGGTCAGCTGTGTGCCGTCTTAAAATGAACAAGTTTTGTTTTTCACGTTTTTAAGACAGTAAAAATCAGCGAGAGCATCTCTGAAAATCACAGTGTCACATCCAGGACGCAGAGACATGAGAGGAGCCAGTGGAAAAACACTGGTGGGTGTAATTCCTCATGTGTCCAGCAGGAGCAGGGACTTTGAACATGTATTTTATTTACAACAGAAACATAAAAGTCACGATCAGAGATTTATGAATGAAACGTTTATTCAAACTCACCAAACAGGAAGTCACCACTCTCCCTGCAGAGGCTCACTCCAACTGCACGGACTGTGGAAAAGTACACAACAAAGTACTGGGACAACTTCAGAATGCAGTAATACTAGGGATGCAACAATAACCGAAATATCTTGATATCGTATCGTCAAAGGTCTCACAATAATATCGTGGAGCATCACAATATATCGAATCCCAAGTCTCTTTGCTTAAATGAACAGTTCTGATGCAGGAAGAGCTAAAAAACAGAGGGAACTACATAGACCATGATCCTTTGCTCCGTTTCAGTGCAGACGACATGAAGAAATAACTGTTCTAAGCACTTTTACATCTTCATTCTGTGGATTAAGTCTGTGAAGCATTTTTAGAGGAAAAAGGAGCAGATTCACAGTTTTGTGCCTTCACAAAATATTGTAATAAATCTGGTTCAGTGAGATGTTTATGGTGAAAATATCATATCGAGAGATTTGGATCTCGTTTCATCCCTAATGACGATAAATGTACCAAATGACTGGTCAAAGCATTTTAGAGTCAGTCTTGTTATTCTGTACAATATCGTAATATCGTGAGCCTCCCCACCGTATCCTGAGCTTTCCCACGACATCGCGATAAATATCGCACCGTGAGGTTCACACTGTGATATCGTATCGTGAAACTTGAATATCGTTACACTCCTAAGTAATAGTAATAATAGTAGTAGAAAGCTCCTCTGGCCCTGCTCCTCTGGCCCTGCTCCTCTGCCCCTGCTCCTCTGGCTCTCCTCCTCTGGCTCTACTCCTCTTGCCCTGCTCCTCTGGCCCTGCTCCTCTGGCCCTGCTCCTCTGGCCCGGCTCCTCTGTCCCTGCTCCTGCCTGCTCCTCTGGCCCTGCTCCTCTGCTCCTGCTCCTCTGGCCCTGCTCCTCTGCTCCTGCCTGCTCCTCTGGCCCTGCTCCTCTGCCCCTGCCTGCTCCTCTGGCCCTGCTCCTCTGCTCCTGCTCCTCTGGCCCTGCTCCTCTGGCCCTGCTCCTCTGGCCCTGCTCCTCTGGCCCTGCTCCTCTGGCCCTGCTCCTGCCTGCTCCTCTGGCCCTGCTCCTCTGCTCCTGCTCCTCTGGCCCTGCCTGCTCCTCTGCTCCCTGCTCCTCTGGCCCTGCTCCTCTGGCCCTGCTCCTCTGGCCCTGCTCCTCTGGCCCTGCCTGCTCCTCTGCCCCTGCTCCTCTGGCCCTGCTCCTCTGGCCCTGCTCCTGCCTGCTCCTCTGGCCCTGCTCCTCTGCTCCTGCTCCTCTGGCCCTGCTCCTCTGGCCCTGCTCCTCGCCTGCTCCTCTGGCCCTGCTCCTCTGCCCCTGCTCCTGCCTGCTCCTCTGGCCCTGCTCCTCTGGCCCTGCTCCTCTGCCCCTGCTCCTCTGGCCCTGCTCCTGCCTGCTCCTCTGGCCCTGCTCCTCTGGCCCTGCTCCTCTGCTCCTGTCCTGTCGCTGGTGTATGATTGACTCCTGGTGTTACAGTTGGGTGCCCTGCCGCTCTGCACCTGCCTCAGAATAAGCAGAACCACATTAGACACAGAATGATAAACCAGGAGCAGGGTCGAAGCTTCGGAAAAACTCATCGGAAAGTCAAACATTGAATTGCGTCTGACCTGTGCCTCCAGAAAACACCAACTTTTACACAAAAGTCCAGTCCAGTCTGTTATCTGAAGGACTAAACTGGACTAAATCAGGACTAAATCTGAAGTAAATCAGGACTGAAGCAGGACTCCGCCAGGACAAAGCCAGGGCTAAATCAGGACTATGACAGGGCTAAACCAGGATTAATCCAGGACTAAACTAGCACTAAACTAGAACTAACCCAGGACTAAACCAGGACTAAACCAACACTAAACCAGGACTAAATCAGGACGGACTAACCAGGACTAAGACAGGAGTAAACCAGGATTAAACCAGGACTAACCCAGGACTAAACCAGGAGTAAAACAGAGCTAAACCAGGACTAAATCAGGACTAAACTCAGACTAAACCATAACTAAGCCAGGAATAAATCAGGATGGACTAACTCAGGACTAGGCCAGGATTAAACCAGGATTAAATAAAGACAGACTAACTCAGGACTAAACCAGGACTAAGCCAGGGCTAAACCAGGACTAAACCAGAACTAAACCAGGACTAACATGGGACTAAATCAGGACTAAACCAGGACTAAACCAGGACTAAACCAGGACTAAACCAGGACTAACCCAGGACTAAGCCAGGGCTCAACCAGGACTAAAGCCTGATAGACCCACAGTTCCAGCTCAGTCCGGTCCAGTCAAAAGTGTAAACCACATGAACTTGTTGCCGACGCTAAAGGCGCAGGTGAGTCACTGAATGGTCCAGATCCTCCTCCAGATCCAGTATTCTTACACCATGTTTGTCTTTTTACTTTAAATTCATTCAGACTCAGTCCACAGACACACACAGAGGTAAATAACACAGTTTTAACCTTTCTGAGAGCCATGAGCCACTATCAGAGCTGCTCTTTCCTCACTCTGTCCACAGCCCGACGCTTTGTCCCGGCTTCAGCCTAATCTGGACTTCAGCTTTCACAAACCACCACAGAGGAACGTTCGGGCACCGGGTCACGCTCCTCCTGACACAACCACAGACTGTGTACAGAACAGTGATGTCACCCAGTTCAGCTCCAGTCAAATGAAGTTCACTGAGGCCTGCAGTTACAGCGGCAGATCTGGAGACAAGTTTAGGAATAGGAGCTGATTTATGGATAGAATCGCAAAATAAAAACACCAGAATCGTGTAGGTTAATGCGAACATTTTAAGATCAAAACAAGGAACCTGAAAGCAGCAGGAATCTTTAATCACTTTGTTATGTCATTTACACCAACATCAGCTCCCACTGGGCACCACAGTTTTTGTTTTTTTTAACACAGACTTATTTCTTTTATTGTGTTGTTTTAGATGAGTATTAAGATTTAAAATGTGCAAATGAAACATAATGATCCACTGGGGACAGAGATTATAACCCAAGCACAACAGGTCTGCTTTAAATCAGAGAGCAGAGGAGCCTCTGACCGTTCCCTTTTGTCTTTTTCAGAATTCCACATTGCTCTCATCACAAACAGGAGCCAGTGATGGACACAGTCTCTCCTCAAACCTCCTTCTCAGACCTCCTCAGATCTCCTAAGACCTCCTCAGACCTCCTCAGATCTCCTAAGACCTCCTCAGATCTTCTCACACCTCCTCAGATCTTCTCACACCTCCTCAGACCTCAGATCTTCTCAGACCTCATCAGATCTCCTAAGACCTCCTCAGACCTCCTCAGATCTTCTCAGACCTCATCAGATCTCCTCAGACCTCCTCAGATCTTCTCAGATCTCCTCAGACCTCCTCAGACCTCAGATCTTCTCAGACCTCATCAGACCTCAGCAGATCTCCTCAGGCCTCCTCAGACCTCCTCAGATCTCCTCAGATCTCCTCAGACCTCCTCAGATCTCCTCAGACCTCCTCAGATCTCCTCAGATCTCCTCAGATCTCCTCAGATCTCCTCAGACCTCATCAGATCTCCTCAGACCTCCTCAGACCTCATCAGATCTCCTCAGACCTCAGCAGATCTCCTCAGGCCTCCTCAGACCTCCTCAGATCTTCTCAGATCTCCTCAGACCTCCTCAGATCTCCTCAGACCTCCTCAGATCTCCTCAGATCTCCTCAGACCTCATCAGATCTCCTCAGACCTCCTCAGATCTCCTCAGACCTCCTCAGATCTCCTCAGACCTCCTCAGATGGCTCACACATCTTCATACTCTTATCTTGACATATGGAGCTTGGCTGTTTTTAGCGGTTGTGAAATTTCCACTACCACTAAATGACTAATCCACCCTCATGGAACCAAGGGCTACACCTGCCTCACACACACACACTCCTTCCTCTTTTTCGTTCCCTCTTTCTGTCGTTCCTCTCCCTCCTCCCTCTTTCTCTCTCTTTCTTCTCTTTTTCTCTCTCCACTCTCTCTCCTGTCTCCCTTTCTCTCTTTCCTCTCTCCCTCCTCTTTTTCCTCTCTCTCTCCTCCCTCCTCTCCCTCTTCCTCTCCTCTCTCTCCTCTCTCCCTCCTCTCTCTCTCCTCCCTCCTCTCCCTCTTCCTCTCCTCTCTCTTTCCTCTCTCTCCCTCCTCTTTTTCCTCTCTCCCTCCTCTCTCTCCTCTCCCTCTTCCTCTCCTCTCTCTTTCCTCTCTCTCCCTCCTCTTTTTCCTCTCCCTCCTCCCTCTTTCTCTCTCTTTTTTCTCTTTTTCTCTCTCCACTCTCTCTCCTGTCTCCCTTTCTCTCTCTCCTCCCTCTCCTCCTCTTTTTCCTCTCTCTCCTCTCTCTCTCCTCCCTCCTCTCCCTCTTCCTCTCCTCTCTCTCTCCTCTCTCCCTCCTCTCTCTCCTCTCTCCTCTCCTCTCTCTCTCTCTCCCTCCTCTCTCTCCTCTCCCTCTTCCTCTCCTCTCTCTCCCTCCTCTTTTTCCTCTCCCTCCTCCCTCTTTCTCTCTCTTTCTTCTCTTTTTCTCTCTCCACTCTCTCTCCTGTCTCCCTTTCTCTCTTTCCTCTCTCTCCCTCCTCTTTTTCCTCTCTCTCTCCTCTCCCTCTTCCTCTCCTCTCTCTTTCCTCTCTCTCCTCTCTCCCTCCTCTCTCTCTCCTCCCTTCTCTCCCTCTTCCTCTCCTCTCTCTCTCCTCTCTCCCTCCTCTCTCTCCTCTCCCTCTTCCTCTCTCCTCTCTCTCTCCTCCCTCCTCTCCCTCTTCCTCTCCTCTCTCTTTCCTCTCTCTCCCTCTTCCTCTCTCCTCTCTCTCTCCTCCCCGCTCCCTCTCTCTCTCCCGGTGCAGTACTGAAGTATTTGTGGAATGTGGCCTGTAATATTCTGATAGACTTGTCTTTGTTCGCTCTGGCCTGAGAGTGCCAGGCCAAAGGGAACAGCGGCAGTGATGAGGCTCAGGCCAAAGGGAACAGCGGCAGTGATGAGGCTCAGGCCAAAGGGAACAGCGGCAGTGATGAGGCTCAGGCCAAAGGGAACAGCGGCAGTGATGAGGCTCAGGCCAAAGGGAACAGCGGCAGTGATGAGGCTCAGGCCAAAGGGAACAGCGGCAGTGATGAGGCTGTGGGTTAGACTCCTGTTCCTCCCTGTGGCACAGTGCTTCATAGACTTGGTCCCGGTTCAGGCCTTGTTTGATCCTTGTTTGGTCCTGGTTTAGTCTGACATAGCCCTGTGTCTCCCTTCCCTTCGCTCCCCATGCTGTCACTCCCCCATCAGAGCGTCATCATACTACTGCACATCCGCGTCAGGTTTGTCAGGTTTCTGCGTATAGTTTTGTATCATGTTTTTGTGTATTTATAGTTTGAACAGGGTCGTGGAGAGATCCCTAGATTACTCAAACATGCATGGCTGACCTCTAAAACCTGTAAAACCTGTAAAACGTCTTCAGGCAGGTTTTTGTTAGAACGTGGTAGAAAGAGGCTTGGTCGGCAAAAAAAAAGCTGATTTTAATAACACCGCCTCTTTAAGGAGTGCAGTCGGACTGTTGTTCCTGGGAGTGGGGTCACGTAGGGGTCGCGCAGGGGTCACGTCGGGGCGTCTGCGGTCGCTGTGGGAGACGCTTCCTGGTCGGTGTGAGTGGCAGACGGTGCTGTGAGTTTAAACAGCAGAACTTCAGGGCTGTTTTCACTCCACACACAGGACATGAGGGACTGACCTGCAACAACACCGAGCTCATGACCAGTGCACCACAAACACACGGCGGCCATTTCAGAGACCAGCAGGATCGGGCTTATGTGGGAACTTTGAATGTAAACTATTCAAATTCCCGACGCACAAATCCAAACATGCACAAATCACACCGCTCTCTAGGTTTCATTTTTCCTGAGATTTAATATTTAGTTTTAAAGGGCTCATATTCCCCTATTTTCTGCTGTAATGTCGGTTCCTTCACCTAAAAAAAAACAGACCTGGACTTGTTTCCTTCACACATGTTTAACACACAAACTCTGCACCTTTTGATGTCACGTGGCAATACAGGAAGTGCTCCACTATGTTTCTAAACTCCACACACCTTCACTTAGAATGATCATTTCACTTCTGGAATTGCCAGAATCTCTACTGAACCAAAGGTAAAATGTAGCTGTTAGCATACCACTTCATGACATCACAAGGTGGAAGAAAGCATTCTGAGACATGGACAGACAGGATTACATGTGTGAATAAAACCAAACACAACCCCAAAGTTCTAACATGGCAGAAAGCTCCCGAGAGTCCATTTTATATAATCTAGGCCCTTTACGTTGTTAATCGCAGCATCTGGAGTGTGTAGTACTTCTGTTTAGGTGAGTATATTTTGATATTATTCATACTGATGTGTAGATAACATGGACACTGGGGCGGTGTGGGCTCCCATACACTGTACATCTTTCACTAGTCCCTGTATTGTTGTATTTTGAGTATATTAGATGTATGTGATTTGTAGATCTGTAGAACACCTGGACCTCAACATCTCCGTCTCTCTGGTGTTGGTGAGTAGATTACAGCAAGCTCACTTTTTCACTGCTTAGTTGGAACATAAACTCTCACCAGTCTGACCGATGCATCAGAACAATGAGATTTACTGCTTTTTATAAATAAAGAAATGATGCAGACTTGAGTCGAGCATTTTGACCCACAGTATTTTCTGTTTCTCGTGTGGCCCCTTGGGGAAAAGACCACTGTATATGTGAATAATGTGTAATAATGTTTTAATGTGCAGATGTCCAGATGAGCTGGATCTCAGGCAGTGATGGCCGCTGTAAACATCTCAGACGGTTCCTCCTGTGCTGTCGGTGAGTAGATTAGATTAGATTATGTTGTGTATGTAAATAAAGTGCAGATGATGTGGATCTCAGGCAGTGCGGGCTGCTGTAAACATCTTTGACTGGAAGCTGCTGATCTGGAGAGGCTTTCAGTTGGATGTTTGCAGCTGCCCACTGCCAGGACCATCCCAGAACTCAACCAGGACCAGCCCAGAACTCAACCAGGATATCCCAGAACTCAGCCAGGATCAACCCAGAATTCAACCAGGACCAACCCAGAACTCAACAAAGACCAGCCCAGAACTCAGCCAGGACCAACCCAGAACTCAGCCAGGACCAGCCCAGAACTCACCCAGGACCAACCCAGAACTCAGCCAGGACCAACCCAAAACTCACTCAGGACCAACCCAGAACTCACCCAGGACCAACCCAGAACTCAGCCAGGACTAACCCAGAACTCACCCAGGACCAGCCCAGAACTCAGCCAGGATCAACCCAGAACTCAGCCAGGACCAACCCAGAACTCACCCAGGACCATCCCAGAACTCAGCCAGGATCAACCCAGAATTCAACCAGGACCAACCCAGAACTCAGCCAGGACCAACCCAGAACTCACCCAGGACCATCCCAGAACTCAGCCAGGATCAACCCAGAATTCAACCAGGACCAACCCAGAACTCACCCAGGACCAACCCAGAACTCAGCCAGGACTAACTCAGAACTCAACCAGGACCATCCCAGAACTCAACCAAGACCAGCCCAGAACTCACCCAGGACCAACCCAGAACTCACCCAGGACTAACTCAGAACTCACCCAGGACCAACCCAGAACTCAACCAACACCAGCCCAGAACTCAACCAGGACCAACCCAGAACTCAGCCAGGACTAACTCAGAACTCAACCAGGACCATCCCAGAACTCAGCCAGGACCAACCCAGAACTCACCCAGGACCAACCCAGAACTCACCCAGGACCATCCCAGAACTCAGCCAAGACCAGCCCAGAACTCAACCAGGACCAACCCAGAACTCAACCAAGACCAGCCCAGAACTCAACCAGGACCAACCCAGAACTCAACCAGGACCAACTCAGAACTCAACTAGAACCTACGCTGAACTCAATCAGGATGAAACCAAAACTAAACTTGGACTAAACCAGGAAAAACCCAGAACTCAATGAGATCTTAACCAGGATCAAACTTGAGTCTTGTTCCTGGTCTGTGCCGAGCGTGAGATGTTTGGGGCGGAGTTTACAGGAAGTGGGTGTGACAGAGGAAGGAAGTCCTGATAAACACACACCGCCCTCTGGGACTAAAGACCGGAATGAACACCACCAATGTCCCCTAAACCAGGACTGAACCAGGACTAAACCAGGACTAAACCCAGACTGAACCAGGAATGAACCGAGACTAAACTAAATCTAATCCAGGAATGAACCATGAACCTGGAATGAACCTGGAATGAACCAGGTCTAACGTAGGTCTATATCCGGACTAAACCAGAACGGACTATGGTGAAGTTCTGGTGATGTTTTCTCAGCTTGACCATTGACCTGAGCATGAGCGGTGTAAACATCCTACACTCTCGGTGCTGCCCCCTGTGGCCGCGAGTGTGAATGTTTGCTCTGCTCACCTCACACACACTGGTTTATCAGAGGCCACGTTTGTCTGGAGTTTACTCACCAGCGGGATGAATGGGTGAATATAATGCCTTCAAAACAAGAAAAGGTCACCATGGTGATCTGGAAGTCCAATACCCCCTTTTCAATGGAATTCATTGTAAGAATATGTAAAGGATTGTTTGAACTGTAAAGCTGAAGTTTGTCATCTTGTCATTGAATAATCAGGATGAATAAACAAGTTACATTTGCAGGTCTTTGGCTCTTTTATTGTGAAAAGCTGTGCAGCTGGCGCCACTTCCTGTGTATTTTACTCACTTATCTTCAGCGATAAGGCCGCTCCAGTCATATTTCTACAGATTAGACCACTCCCAGAATTCACATTTCACCAGAGCACCAGTGATTTGCAGCCGTGATGCGAAGGGCTCTGTGTGCTTCTGTCTAATGATGCATTCATGTGATGGAAAGACATAAAGTGAAGTAAAGTTTTGTACTTTCTTTATTTTATATATATAGTATTTATATTTCAATTCTCTTTGTAAATTTTGTACATATACTTTTTCCTTATCCTTTTTTTTGCACTAATCTGTCCTGGAGCTACTGTGACTGTTGAATTTCTCCACTGCGAGATCAATAAAGTCCTTATCTTATCTTAAAGTGAAGCTGATCTAAAGATCCTGTCCCTGTCGCCCCCTGGAGGTCTGGAGCTGTAAACGTCAACACTCCACTCTTGAATATTTCATTAATATGAGTTAAAGCCACACTATGAACCTTTTTAGGCAAAAAACAGGCTGCAATAAAAGCATGTTCCTCAGTATAGTGGCGTGCATCCTCCAGAAAGCTCCACACTGTGTCTTTAAGAGCCTGTCAAATATAACACTGATTTATGCACAAACAAATATACTCTGTTTATGTTCTCACAGCCATTAATCAGAGAGCAGAATGGGACTGATCTGAAAACTGCCTCAGTAGTCCTGGTTCAGTCCTGGTTTAGTCCTGGTTCAGACCTAGTTTAGTCCTGGTTCAGACCTAGTTTAGTCCGGGTTTAGTTCTAGTTCAGACCAGGTTTAGTCTTGATTGGGTACTGTTGTAACTTTGGTTTACCCCTGGTTTAGTACAGATTTGAGCCCTGGTTTAGACTTATATGTGGTTTAGACCTGGTTTAGTCCTGGTTCAGTCCTAGTCTAGTCCTGGTTCAGTCCTGGTTTAAATCTAGTTCAGTCCTGGCTCAGTCCTGGTTTAGACCTGGTTTAGTGCGGGTTCAGACCTGGTCCAGTCCTAGGGAAGAATATGAAATGTGGAGGAAGTTGTGGGTGCCACTTTTAGACTAAAATAGATTATTTCAAATATAAAACAGGAAGTGACCGTTTAAAGAAACAGTCACGTGACCAAACCCAACTGTAATACAGGAGAGTCACATTAGAGGGCGCCACTGTATCATTATTTATGTGGCACACTCACAACACACAAAGTCTTGGTTCAGACTTGGCTAATATTGGTTTAGATCTGGTTTAGTCCTGGTTTAGACCTGAGTTCTATTTTTAGTCTTGGTTTACTCCGGGTTTAATCCTGGTTTAGTCCCGGTTTTAGTCTCGGTTTGGCCTTGCATGGTTTAATATTGGTTTCGTCCTAGTGTAGTCCTGATTTAAACCCTGTATAGTCCTGGTTTAGTCCTGGTGTAGATCTTGTATAGTCCTGGTTTAGTCCTACTGTTTTGTTTTTTTTATACTGTATTGTGTTGTTTGCTTCTTCCCTTGGTGATATAAAGTAGAACTATATAAGTATAGACATATTACACATACACATACATACACATACTGTGTCTATATTTAGACTGTTGTATACCACTATAATACACATAATATAGATGCAAGTATGCTTATGTATATCTATGTATATACAAATACATGCACAGAAATGTGCATCTACACACACATATATAGATATAGATATAGATATAGATAGATAGATAATTATGGTATTTATCCAGAAGAAAATTATTTTCATCACAGCAATACATACACGTCATGGGGGCATCTTGCTGCCCAATCCTCATAGCACCTGACCCCCTATGAACCCCTCTGCAGGTGGAGCCCACAGGAGGGTGGACAACATGGTCCTTGATGTTAGTTCAGGTGCTGCATGTTTTGAGTTGATGGGGGAAACCGGAGCCCAGAGGAAACCTATCCAGACACGGGGAGAACATGCAAACTAAACATAGAAAGGCCCAGGTGATCCGGGGATCGAACCTGCAACCTTCTTGCTGTGAGGCAACCACCGTGCCACTGAGTTACTTCCCTACCTACAAGAAAACATTCCGGAATTTAGGCAAAAATGAAGTGGAACATGATGTGGTTTGAATGGGGAAGCTTGGATTCACCTCGGAAAATCTAAAACACCAAGGTAGATTAAGCAAATGAAAACCACTCAGACAGCAGAAGTTTTCAAGTGAAAAGCCCCTTTTACCTTTTAAATTCCTTACAGATTGGCAATTCCAGGGCTGAAATTATCCACATGATTTGCGTGGAGGTGTGTGAGTTTAAAAACACAGTAGTGCGATGTTAGTTCAGGTGCTGCATGTTTTGGGTTGATGGGGGAAACCGGAGGAAACCCATCCAGACACAGGGAGAACATGCAAACTCCACACAGAAAGGCCCAGGCGACCCGGGGATCAAACCCGCAACCTTCTTGCTGTGAGGCCTGAGTGTTGCACACACACACACACAATACTAACTTTTGACTTGTATTGCTGGTTTGAGACGACATCGCAGCATTCTATAGGCCAATATGAATGAATACAAAATTTAAATGGTTAAAATGCTAAATTATGTTGTTGTAAGTCAGTTCTAAGGTTTTGTCATTAATTGAAAATACCTGGTTCAACATTTGTGAGTTTAATTGTGATCAAAAGGGAAATCTGGCCCTTGGCCCCATTGGCAGTAGGACATCATCACATTCTTCCAAAAGTTCCTGTGGGGGGCGCCGTCATCATCATTCCATTATTATTATGTATTATTTTGTATGGGGTCAATCTTGTCAGCAAATAAATTCACTCCAGACGGTGAAGGCATTTTAAAGCCTCCAGAGAATCGGGGCAGTGTGACTTGTTGGTCACATGAACATTTTACACAAATAAACATTATGTCATATTTAAGATGCACAACGTTTCCCACATTTCCACTCACATGAGCAGAATCTCTGTTTAACCAGAAGTGTCGCCACAAAACAGTGTGATTCAGTGACATTTAGAGACAAAAGTGGGCGGGGAGGAATAAGACTGACAAAACCTCGAACTACAAAACACCTGGTTTTAAATGAATTACTTTTGTTGTATTTAATTAAAATACCAGGTGTTTTGTAGGCGGCACGGTGGCTGAGTGGCAACACTCAGGCCTCACAGCAAGAAGGTTGCGGGTTCGATCCCCGGGTCGCCCGGGCCTTTCTGTGTGGAGTTTGCATGTTCCTCCCCGTGTCTGGATGGGTTTTCTCCGGGTACTCCGGTTTCCCCCATCAACCCAAAACATGCCCGCACCCCTATGAACTAACATCAAGGACCATAATGTCCACCCTCCTGTGGGCTCACCACCTGCAGAGGGGTTCATAGGGGGGTCAGGTGCTATGAGTATTGGGCAGCAAGCTGCCCCCGCGACCCAGCCGGATTAAGCGGGAGAAAATGGATGGATGGATGGATGGACTTTTGTTGTATTTAATTAAAATACCAGGACCATCTTGTCTTAAATAGTTTTACCTTTCAGTCTTTACATTGTTTCTTCCAGATCATGAAATTGGTTGATTGATTCTTGTCTAGAATCAGGCAGTGTGTGCAAACAGATCTGACCTACAGTGTCAGGCAGGTTGTTGTCAGTAATGGGACACTTTACATGTTCATCATAATAGTCCTTTGTTAGTCCTTGTTTAGTCCTTGTTTAGTCCTGCTTTAGTCCTGCTTTAGTCCTGCTTTAGTCCTGCTTTAGTCCCTGTGTGATCCTTGGTTTGTCTTGGTTTGGTCATGGTTTGGTTGAACTTCCTGTTTTGAAGCAGAAGTCACAGAGAAAGTTTCGGCCTAAATGAGACTGAGGAAACTCCCCGAAACTGAGGAAACTCCTCCTCATTCAGTCACTCACAACTCAGTCACTATCTCACCACAGAGTCACCATCTCACCAGCGTCCACAGTGAAATACAAATACAGCTAATACAAATACTGCACTATGAATATTACACTGGACGGTCCCTGTATGAGGTCACTCAGGGACTGGTCTCAGTGCAACATCACAGTGTCAGACACAAGACAAATAAGACCTCAAATGCTCAAATCCAGACTGTTCCAGGGTTTGGTGAGGTGCTAAATATGTGTTTGTGACTTTGTTTATTTAGCTAAATGATCTTCTTGGAAAGAACATGGTCCAAACCTGATAAACCTCCTTCCCTCCACCAGGAACCTGAAAATGGGTCGTGAAAGGGACTTTCAACATGACAATGGCCCAAAACATACGGCCCATGAAGGTCCTGGAGGGGTCCAGTCTCTGGACCTTAACCCTGTAGGAAACCTCTGGAGGAGCTGGAGTGACAACCACAAAACCTTCATGATTTAGAGATGATCTGCAAAGTTGAGCCTAAGCCTGGTCCAAGAAACAAGAAACATCTGACCTCTGTGCTGTAAACAAAGGTTTTGCCTCCAAGTCTTTTTTTGGCTCAAGGGTTCAAATACTTATTTCACTCAGTGAAATGCAAATCAGTTTATATGTTTTCTGGATTTTCTTTTTGATCTTTTTGATGTGCTGTCTCCCAGTGGGATCGAAACAGCAAGAAGGTTGCGGGTTCGATCCCGGGTCGCCCGGCCTTTCTGTGTGGAGTTTGCATGTTCTCCCCGTGTCTGGATGGGTTTCCTCCGGGTGCTCCGGTTTCCCCATCAACTCAAAACATGCAGCACCTGAACTAACATCAAGGACCATGTTGTCCACCCTCCTGTGGGCTCACCACCTGCAGAGGGGTTCATAGGGGGGTCAGGTGCTATGAGGATTGGGCAGCAAGCTGCCCCCGCGACCCAGCCAGATTAAGCGGAAGAAGATGGATGGATGGATGTCTCCCAGTGTTAAAATAAACCTTCCATTAAAATGATAGACTTCATTTCTTTCTCAGTGGGCAAACCTACAAACTCAGCAAGAGGTCAAATACTGAAAATGTGAGAGCATTTACTCTTTCTATTTCATTTTCATTCATTCTATTCATTCTCTCTCCTCTTATGACTGAATACCATGAATTCAGTTTTGTCCAGATTCAACAATCATTTACTTGAACCCTGGAGAATCTCACATGACATTTTCTGTGAAGACTCATCTCCTTCAGAAGAACCCACTGGAGCCTGTCCACATGTCAAATCATTTACTAAGGCCGTGTTTTGTGGCCATACTTCCTTATCAAAGCCTGAACTCGTCAGATCTCAGAAGTTCAGCAGGGCCTGGGCTGGATTTGGATGGGAGACCACTGGGAAAATCAGGAGCCACAGGGGGGCGCCAGTCACAAAAACTGTTGATGTGTCCTTAGGCAAGACACTTCACCGACATTGCCTAGTATGAAAGTGGTGTGTGTGTGTGTGTGTGTGTGTGTGTGTGTGTGTGTGTGTGTGTGTGTGTGTGTGTGTGTGTGTGTGTGTGTGTGTGATGGTCAGAGGGGCCGAGTGGAGTCTCACTTCTGTCCGTCTGTCCCAGGGCAGCTGTGGCTACAGGAGTTTCTTACACCACAGACTGTGGAGTGAATGAAGAGTGAACTGTAAAGTGTCTTTTGGTAAGTCGAGGTGCTGTATAAATGCAGTCAATTAATTGTGTCAAATACTTTGTGCGTGTCTAAAATAAACCTGGTGTATAAAGTTTTTCATCTACAGACTGTGAAATATTTGATATTTAAATATATTTTATAACTGTCATTGTTGAGCTGTGTGTTCTAAAACTAAACTGATGTTCAGCACATTAGAACTTCAACAGAATGATCCGGCCTTTTAATAAATACATTTTGCAAAATTATACAAAATTGTGAAAGCAAAAAAATGGGCCGAAAAATCCCTGTTTTAAAGGATCGACTGCAAATATGTGCAAATGGATCAGCAACATTCTCTGTCTGAACATATCAGACCCACTATGACCAGTGGACTTTTTGGTTTTAAAGCTTTTCACATGTGTTGGTCTTGAAGGTGCACTGTGTAACATTTGCAGTGGAGGGTCCGCCACCTGCTTGTCTCCATGGAAATGTTATTGCTTTGTCTACAGCACATGTGTCAAACATGCGGCCCGGGGGCCAGATCCGGCCCTCCAAGACCTTTAATCTGGCCCTCGGCTGATTTTTCTATTAAAATACTTAAAATTTTCAGATTTTTCTGTTAATTTTCTGCACCGTTTAGCATAGCAGCGTCTCCGGCGTTTCTGTACGTTGCGACTCCCACCAGAGCAGCACAAATGAAGACTTTCCTCTTTCCAAACGCTCTTAAAGGACGATCGTTTTGACTGTCGACCGTGACCCTCATCAGCAAAATGTCAAAAAATGAGAAAAGCAGATGCTGAGTTCAGGATTTCCCAAGAAAAATAGTCTAATTCTTATTTGTTGACAGAGGTGAATGGGAAATCTGTGCTCAGTGTGTTTGGAACAAGTGGCGTTGCTGGAGGAATATAATCTTAAACACCACTACGAGACACGGAGAAAAATACAATAACTTGAAGAGAGAACTGAGTTTTCTGATCCGGCCCTTTTGGGATCAAAGTAGTTTGCATACGGCCCCCGGACCAAAATGAGTTTGACACCCCTGGTCTACAGAATCAATTAAACTATCAGGAGGAAGTCAAGCGGGTTACAGCACTGCACCACATTACAGTTCAGATCTGTGGAGAGTGTGTTTCCTTCCACTCACAGAAGGACCCTCAGCCCCAAAAGTTGCACAGTGGCCCTTTAGAAAAAGAAATCAATGTGAGCTTTATATTTGGCCCCAATCTCAGTACCGTTATAATGAACGGGCACAATTTTCTTTGCAAAATTGTGGCCTATATTTATAAAAATCATCTTTAAACTTTAAATTAACTGTTTCCTTAATGTGACTTTTGTTATTGCCTTTTATATTTATCGTGTCGCTTTCCCTGGATATTTTCCCCATGTTAGACAAATACTTTTATGTAGTAATCTTACTATTTCTAATTCTTTTAACTAATTTATTCTTATATTTTTTGTATTTATTTTCAGCTTTTTGTGTTCTAGATTTTAGGAATTTACAGTATAGTACATTTTCTTTATAATCCCATTAAAAAGCCATGGTTTCTGCACCTCATCTTTAAAGCGTTTTGAGTGGACATCATGTTGTAAATACTGAATCATGTATTTAAAGATATCACATCATTATGGTTATGCCTCTCACCCCAGTTCTGCTTGTTCGATTTTCAGCGCTTCAGTTGCTTCAGGTGTTCTGTGTCTCACTGTTCTTGAGTAACTACAGCTCCGGCTGGTGTGTGTTAAACTAATTTTGGAACATTTTGATGGCAGTAAAATCAGTGAATAAAAGACCTCCTTCAGTGTGACCAGTTTGATCAGTAAATAATATGTTATTCATTAATGTTGCTAATGTCACTACTGGGAATAACTGCTGTTATAAAAAAGTGTTTGGTGGAACTCTCTAAAATAGAACTCTGCTTCGGCATTTTCAACATGTTTTTCGACTTTTCTTCACAAAATGCTTCTTGATTTGCGTTAAACTATCATGTAGATTTGCAACTGGTTTAATCCCATCAAATACGTGGCGACAGCTGTTGGCAACAGTGTCTGAGAGGATTTTCCCATCCTGCACCTGCCGGTGGGTTTTTTTGCTCTCTGGCACCAAGGACGGTGTGTTCACTGAGAGACTGAGGATGGGACAATGTGTTTGCTGATGTCTATGTCAGATTATGTTTCCATGTTTTTCACTGTGAAGAACATTGGGGAAACTCTTGTTGTGATTCTGGGCTATAGAAATAAAATAAAATACAGTCAAAATGAAAGAATCACAGGAACCTGTCACTTTAAGCAGCAGTTTTGCCCCTCTGCAGCACAGGGAGTCACGCAGTCACATGTTTAACACTTTATTTTACAGTGAATAATCCCATGTCACAAGGAGAGACTCAAATAGAGCAGAACAAGTGCGTTACTTTTCAGTTCACTTTTACACCATCCTGAGCTACACTGCCAGGCCAAAAAAAGTGTCCACCTGAAATTAAGTAAGCAAATAGGTCTGCAGTTGCTGCAGTTGGTCAGGTCCAGGTTCAGCAGCAGTGTGTGCTCACAGAATGAGGTCAGATGAACCTGAATATACTGAAGGACCAGGTTATTCCATCAGTTCTACCCTGATGCACGAGCATATTCCAAGATGACAATGTCAGGATTTATCAGGCTCAGATTGTGACAGGTTCAGAGAGCAGGAGACATCATTTTCACACATAGATCGGCCCCACAGAGTCCAGACCTGAACCCCACTGCACTGAAAAAATGGGCAATAGGGGGTTGTTCATTTTGTATATATAAATTATGCTCCCATGTCATATATTTTTCAAACATCTTCTTTAAGCATGATTTATTCTTACTACCGCAGTATAATTTCCCCCAATGCGAAACCTGCATGTTTTAGTCAAGACGGCAACGCATGAAATAGTCAGATGGGAAAATAACTTTTACAGAGAATCTGCGGCAGCCATTTTGTCCTCCGCTTTTCTGATATTTGGGACGTTTGAAGATAAGTCGGCACGGCGTTTGTAAGGTAATATTGATTAAAATCCTAATATTCATGTAAATGCAACGTTAGACTAAGAGTAAACTACTTTAATGACCATATTGTGTAACTTCTGTACAATGTTAACAGGCCAAGTCAAGGTGGATGTTAAAGAACAAATATTATGCTCCTACAAAATACCAAAACATGTATGAATTGTGTAAAATACCTGTAATATAAGATCCTATCATCTTAATTTCTCATAATTTATGCTCCACAGCCCATTCTCCTCCCCTTTCTCAGAGCACTGACAGTTTTGCTCTGGCTCCTTTAATGCAAATGAGCTCCTTCACAGCCCCGCCCCCTCCCGGCACCTGGGACTGTTGCGCTACGCCCCCGCAGCCATTGTTGTAGTCCACTACGCCCCCGCAGCCATTGTTGTAGTCCACTACACCCCCGCAGCCATTGTTGTAGTCCACTACATAACAGAACGTGCGGTGTGGAAAACTCACATAAAAACACACATGCTACATTCACGTTTTTACCTCTTTGTAGTATAAATGGTCACATACCTGTACTGAAATGATGCTGGAGGGTTTTCATACACAGCTGTGTCCCAGTTGTGCCTGTTGTTATCATTTTGGTCTGACAGCTCGTTGAAACAAACGACGGCTGCACTGGAAGTTCCCTAAACAACAACATGCTAATTTTACAATATGCAATCGATAAGCAACATTTCTTTAAGATCCATTAGGTATTCTGTGTTAAAATTAATATTTAGGAAGACACTTCTCCATCGTGATATCAAAACAAGGGAAAAAACTTTGCGTTGTCAGTCTGTACTATTATTACTCGACGCTACACGCGACTCCAGGCTAGCTAAATACTTTATGTATTAATTTATCGCTAAATACTCCGATACAGTAGCTGATGTTTTCTTACATGTGGTCACTTGGTTGTTTGCAAAAACTTTCTCCGATAGGAATATTACATGTTTTTGTGGCTGCTCGTCGTGCTGCTCCTCCACTGAAATGCACCGTATGTTTTCCTCCTGTCCTGCGATAACAGGACAGGCTCCTAAACACCACTGTGCTTCTTCTTGGTAGTGGCTGGAACATAACGTTACGCATTAAAACTAGTTTGTGAAGATCCACAGTCACATAATATTACCCAAATCCACATGTGACCAAGTAACAGCCTGTGCGCATCGCGTAAACAAGCGATTAGCCTATAGTGTGCTAAAAGCTACAGAGAACCATAGACCGTGTGTATACCGTGTATACCGTATATATATATATATATATATATATATGGTCTATGCACCGAACTAAACACAAGTGACCTGATGCATGTAGTTACACAAATGACATGATACAAGTAGATATACAAACAACACAATGACAAACTACATTACACATAGCTAATGCTAAAGTCAAAACCATCATATAAACCGCAACATCATATCAACAATAGTATTTATCGTTATTTTGGTGTTATTTTTTCTTACCGCATCAGTTGGATAGATTGAAGGAAATTATCCTACTATAAAATGAAGCCTTTCTGCAGATCCTTCGCTGTACTGGTGCAGGTTTGTGAAGCGGTCGTCCTTGAGCACATAGAAAAGCGTCTTGTGAACTTTCGCAGGCACATTTCCCCGAAAAATAAAAGTAATCCATGTACTGTGTTGGTTAATACAACCAACGCTACGGACTTTCCTCATCATGTTGCGCTTGGACTACAAACCAAAAACAAGATGGCGGAGCCGGAGAGCAATTAGACGGAAGTTATTGAACTTGTATTTCCTTTTTAGGAGATTTCCGCTGAAATTCTGTCATGTAACAGATCTAGAAAAAGAAAACAGCGTGTCTGGAACGGAACTGAAAGATGTCTAAAAGATATAAAGATATCTAAAGATACCTGTCCCACACTCACAGACACCCCCACACCGCTGGACTTCTGTCTCCGCTAAAGCGATGGTTTTGTCTTGGTCTTGTCTCGGACTCAAGGTCAGAATACTGAGTTCGATCATATTCCATTACGGCCGCTGCTGTCCGCAATAAACTTGTACTTGTGTGCGGGACCTGTGGAGCCTGCGGGCACCGCGGCACCACCAGCGCGCGGCTCGTCCACAGCGCCACCCTCACAATACTAATTTTATGTCCGTGTCCGCACAGAGCAGAGCTACAGCACAGCGCAGGTGATATGTGGGCTGAAGTTTGACTAAGAAAATGCCAAATAAATCTGTTTGTCACAATGTGCGTTTGGTTTGGTAAATGTGCAGAGGCTAAATACCACTGTAAAACCAGTAAGAGAATGTAACTCCAGTCAGGAATTTGAAAAAAACAGGTTTAAAAATCCTACCTACGGTTTTCACTTTGAAACAGTTTTGTGTAAAGAGCCAGTGAGGTTCTCAAACTGTGGGTGAGGGTCCAAAAAGAGTGTTTCAGTGCAGTACAGTTTGGCTTATTTTAAGTCTAAATATTCATAATTGTTTTCTTTTCTGTATTAAATGTATCCGGTGTTGCTGTGCGTAAGTTCTGCACTGTAATAATCGTTCAAAACAAAAGCCTATTTGTGTCCCCATTTTTTTTCTGTGCTCCTAAAATTTTTGACTTAGGGGCACATGTGCTCCCTGGGTACAACACTATCCAAAAAAGCCCAGGTCCTAAAAACAGACTTAATGAATAATTAGGATTCTCATCTTTAAGACTCTTGTTGCCATTTCCAGCTCATATAGTCATTGTTCAAGTGTTGCGCTTAAATGTGGGACTGTCAGCATTGCTGGTCAGGCTGCTTCCTCTCATTTTCAGTTTTAAAATCTGATCTCTTTAAGGTATAATTGATCTAGTCTTGGTTTGTATTGCAAAACCAAAATTGTACTCACACTTTTTTTTTTTTAGTAAAAAGGATGCCACAACTTAACTCTGGGATTTCCAGCCTGTAGCGCAGGAGCTACAGCAGCTCTTCAACCCCTTCCTTGCCAAATTTCTGAATTATATGTATTGCACACAGTAACTCTAATCTAAGTAATTACCATTGTAAATGTGTCATTTTGGCACCTAACCTGTGCACTAATAAATGGATAATAGTTTACATTTAATGCGTATCTAACTGTACCCCATCTAAGACTTGCCACGGCTCTTCTTCTTTCTCATTTTGTGGTGGCCACTAAAATGAGCTCTTTGGCATTGTGTTTTATAAAAGTAGCTCACCAGAGGGAAAAAGTCTGGAGACCCCTGACTTAACTAGTGTCATTTACAGTTTGAATACAAGTCTAGTGTTTTTTGGTTGCAAAATGTGTTAAATTACTACTCAAAGTTTGAAACACTTAAATCCTGAACTCAGAAGGCTGTGGCTGCCACAGAGCACAATTTAACAGTTTATGATAAATTTCCATTCAAGAGCATTCGGTACTGACCTCCTGACCTCTGTAAGAATGTCATGTTTTATGTCATGTTTTGATATTAAACAGTTATATCTGAAAGTGATTGAGTAAT
This sequence comes from Odontamblyopus rebecca, assembly GCA_030686955.1. Lineage (NCBI taxonomy): Eukaryota > Metazoa > Chordata > Actinopteri > Gobiiformes > Gobiidae > Odontamblyopus > Odontamblyopus rebecca. The sequence continues at coordinate 3,129,518 of CM060662.1, forward strand.
GTGTTTTTTACTACTTTTGCAGCCAATTTTATTGCAACATTTTAGGTTGCAATAATGTAATGTAGATCAGATTTAATCAAGTATTCTAGATATAAAACAATTAAGTGGTAATGACAGAACATTTATGCAACAATAACAGTTAGTACATGTTAATAATACCCACATATCATAAGTTAAATATAAAATGGTAGCATCATTTTATTTAAAGTTTTCAGTGTGAAAAAGTCATGTTCAAATCGTATACATTAATAATGACTCAGTTACCTAACTTAAATGTGAAAAAGCAACATCATTTTATTTTTTATGTGAAAAAGTTACGCTTAAATAACATTAATCACTAATCTGTTATGTGAATTTGTTTTGAAACCAAATCATAACTTTTTTAGGTGCAACCGCTTTCCATAACTTTTTTTACGCTAATCCAGCGACCTTTTTTTTTCAGTGTGAGAATCAGGTCAGACTCGACCGTCAGATCTTGGTGAAAAATGAATGCATTCGCTGTGTTGTTGTTTGGAGAAGCTTCTGCAGTGTCACAAGAGTTATTTCCATCCAGTGTTGCATTCATTCTTCACCACGATCTTGCAGTGATGATGGTCGAGTCTGAGCGCTGCACAAAGCTTCTCCAGCACATCCCAAAGATTCTCTCTGGGGTTCAGGTCTGGACTCTGTGGGGCCGATCCATGTGTGAAAATGATGTCTCCTGCTCCCTGAACCGCTCACAGCCCGATGAATCCTGGCTTTGTCATCCTGGAATATGCTCGTGCATCAGGGAAGAACAAACCCACTGATGGAATAACCTGGTCCTTCAGTATATTCAGGTTCAGCTGACCTCATTCTGTGAGCACACACTGCTGCTGAACCTGGACCTGACCAACTGCAGCAACATCAGACCTGTTTACTTAGTTAAATCCTTTTTTTTTTTTTTGGCCTGGCAGTGTATGTTTTAATGTTATTTTACACACAAACCCTGAAGGTCACTCAAACATGTGTGAATGAAACAAAACACAGCTCCAGGTCTCCAGGGCGGTAACAGCATTAGAACGGGACTTAACGCTCACAGTTCTGCGTAATTTTAAACCTTTAAACACTTGACGTTTTCTCTTTCCTATTGGACAAATGGAGGGAAAGTTTAAACATTTCTGGAGGATTCACTTGCTGCTTGTTTCCATGGAGACGTTACTGCTTTGCCTGTAATGTTTCACAGTACGGCATTACTCACATTTGTCGACCAATGCAGACCCCAACCGGAAGTTCCATAGTGGAGCTTTAAATGGTTTATTACTGGGTTAGATTGGATCTGGTTCAGTCCTGGTTCAGTCCTTGTTCAGTCCCGGTTCAGTCCCGGTTCAGTCCTGGTTCAGTCCTGGTTCAGTCCTTGTTCAGTCCTGGTTTATTGCTGGTTCAGTCCTTGTTCAGTCCTTGTTCAGTCCTGGTTCAGTCCTGGTTCAGTCCTGGTTCAGTCCTGGTTCAGTCCTGGTTCAGTCCTGGTTCAGTCCTTGTTCAGTCCTGGTTCAGTCCTGGTTCAGTCCTGGTTCAGTCCTGGTTCAGTCCTGGTTCAGTCCTGGTTCAGTCCTTGTTCAGTCCTTGTTCAGTCCTGGTTCAGTCCTGGTTCAGTCCTGGTTCAGTCCTGGTTCAGTCCTGGTTCAGCTCATCATAAGGAAACACCGATTGCATAATAGTGGCTTTATTCACATTTCCAGGGACAGTTTGTGGATCTGAAGGAAGCACAGAGTTTTACTGAGTTCAAACCATCACATTTGGACGTTTACACAGAAAATCCTCACACAGTGTGATACGAAATATTGTATAAAGAAAGAGGCACTTCAGACACATTCACACATTATTCAACTGTTCAACCGCAGCGGGGAGTATTCAAGAGGTCGTCAAGGAAACGCAGCAGACAGGAGCCACAAAACAGGACCCAAATCAAGGTCTGCTTTAGTCTGGAGTTAGTCTTCGTTTAGTCCAGGCTCAGGGCTCGATTTTAACTTTGTTTAGTTGCCATTTAGACCAGTTTTAGTCCTGGTTTAGTTCTAGTATAGACCCATGAGTCCTGGTTTGAGCATGGACCTGTTTTAAGACCTGATTTAGTCCTGGTCCTGGGAGGCTGTGCTCCTGTCTGCTAATGTCACATGGCTTTTATTCATAACAAATGCAAAGATCATATAAATACAAAATATGAGGACAGTGTGAAAGTGGAGCAGTTTGAATCAGGTTCAGAACAGCAGCTGCTCCAGTCAAAGTGAGTTTCACCAGGTGCTCCGGAGTTTGGCTCAGTCCTGGATCCTGTCTCTGTTTAATGTCATTTATCAAAACATTAAGAATTACAAAACTGTTTTCTGAAATGCGTAAAGAAAAGGACCAGGAAGACCCGGACTGCACAACTCTCCGTTTGAAAACCTGAGTCAGCTTCAGACCAGAAGTTACACAATGAGTCAGTCCATATTTAGACCTGGTTTAGTCCTGGTTTAGTCCTGGTTTTGTATTGATTCAGTCCTGGTTCTGTCCTTGTTTAGGCCTCATTTAGTCCCTGTTTGGAACTGGTTCATTTCTAGTTTACTCCTGGTTTAATCCTGATTTAGTCCCAGTTTAGACCCGATTCAGTCCTTGTTTAGACTGGGTTCAGTCCTGGTTTAGTTTTGGTTTAGTCCCAGTTTAAACCTGGTTCTGTCCTTTTTCAGTCCTGGTTTAGTCCCTGTTAAGTCCTCATTTAGTCCTAGTCCTGATTAAATCCTGGTTCAGTCGTTTAGTCCTGGTTTAGACCTGACTTGGACTCGGGTTAGACCTGGCTCAGTCCTGGTCCAGTCCCTGTTGAGACCTCTATTTCGTCCAGCTGACTCCAAGTGATGATCAGTATAATTAACCACCAATTTGCATAAAAAAAATTAAAAAAATTAAATGGAAATAGAATAATCACTGGACACTTTATACATCTCGACTGTGGGCTACATCTGTACAAACATGAGTGCATCCGTCCATCAGAAAAGACTTCACATCACGTCCAGAAGTTGTCTGAGTATTGCTCTGAGCTACACGCCCGCGCTCCCCTCCGTCAGTCCACGCTCCCCTCCGTCAGTCCGCGCTCCCCTCCGTCAGTCCCTGATCACATTTCAGATTTAAATTAAAAAACAAAATCTGTCTTGGCTTTGTTTAAGGCCGTCCGATTTCTCCCAAGAACAAACAGGAGAAGGACTGTCCCGTGATCCTCTGCTACATCAGGATCATCCACTCACACGGGAAGCTCAGGTCTCTCTCCCCCACATCCCGCCCTCCTGGTTTAATCCTGCTTTAGTCCTGGTTTAGTCCCGGTTTAGTCTTTGTTCAGTCCTAGTTTAGGCCTTATTCAGTCCTAGTTTAGTCCTGGAGCAGTCCTAGTTTAGTCCTGGTTTAGGCCTTGTTCAGTCCTGGTTCAGTCCTGGTTCGGTCCTGGTTCAGTCCTGGTTCGGTCCTGATTCAGTCCTGGTTCAGTCCTGGTTCAGTCCTGGTTTAGGCCTTGTTCAGTCCTGGTTCAGTCCTGGTTCAGTCCTGGTTCAGTCCTGGTTCAGGCCTTGTTCAGTCCTGGTTCAGTCCTGGTTCAGTCCTGGTTCAGTCCTGGTTCAGTCCTGGTTCGGTCCTGGTTCAGTCCTGGTTTGGTCCTGGTTCGGTCCTGGTTCGGTCCTGGTTCAGTCCTGGTTCAGTCCTGGTTCGGTCCTGGTTTAGTCCTGGTTCAGTCCTGGTTCGGTCCTGGTTCAGTTCAGCACTACTCTCTCTCTCACCTCTCCCCCTCCCCTCCCTCCTCCCTCCGGTGGTGCTCTGGGGTGGGGTTGGGCGCCCTGTACCCGCTCCCTCCCCCCTCGTCCCCCTCCTGGTCCTCCACCTCCCCCCCCGGGCCCCGGCCCCTCTCCCTCCTGCTCGGGGGGCCCCAGATGAAGTTGTGCGCGGGCCGGTAGTGTTTCTTGGCGTAGCGCAGCAGTCGCCTCCGGACGGCGGCGTTGCGGACGGTGTACACGTAGTACTCCAGGGCGCTGTGGGTCATGTTGGGCAGAGTCCCGCGGACCAGGGACTCCTCCAGGAACAGGCGCACGAGCGGGGCCTTGAACGCCTCATAGCCCAGCTCCCCCAGGGACTTGAGGATCCGGGTGATGCGCAGGTAATTGTGCTGAGACCTGAAAGAAAAACGCATCGGTGTAGAGATTAAAGTATGTGAGATGAAAAAGAACTAAACCGGACTCAAACCAGGCTTAAACCAGGTACTAAGCAGGACTCAACAAACCCAAGACGGTCTAGAAGAGGACTAAAACAGATCTAAACCAGGACAAAGCTTTTACACAAAGCTGTTCAGACGGATTTGAAGAATACAGAAGAGTCACTTAACACAACTGGATCTCTTTTGTAAAAAATAAATAAGTTCCATTTACTGTCCCTACACTAGTATTGGTTGATATCGGTTATCGGCAGATAAGTAAAGTCAAAGTATCGATATTGGAAGTGAAAAAGCTGGAGCACTGTGGCAATGGAGGAGCATCAGGACTAACCAGGTCCAAGACAAGTTTAAACTAGGACTAAACCAGGTCTTAATGAGAATAACCAAGTTCAATGGAATAAAGATGGACTAACTAAACCAGAACTAAACCAGTTCTAAACCAGGTTCAAACCAGACCTAATCCGGGTCTAAACCAGGACGAAACCAGGGCTAAACCAGGATTAAAACAGGACTAAACCAGGACTAAACTAGGTTCAAACCAGACCTAATCCGGGTCTAAACCAGGACGAAACCAGGGCTAAACCAGGTCTAAACCAGGACTAAACCAGTTCTAAACCAGGTTCAAACCAGACCTAATCCGGGTCTAAACCAGGACGAAACCAGGGCTAAACCAGGATTAAACCAGGATTAAACCAGGGCTAAACCTGCACTAAACCAGGACTAAACCTGCACTAAACCAGGACTAAACTAGGTTTCAACCCAGGACTAAACCAGGACTAAACTAGGTTTCAACCCAGGACTAAACCAGGTCTAAACCAAGACTAAACCAGATCTAAGCCAGGACTAAACCAGGTCTAAACCAGGTCTAAACCAGGTCTAAACCGGGTCTAAAGCAGGACTAAAGCAGGACTAGAGAGCTAACCCCTTCAGAATGTCTCTTCCCCTCTTCATTAGCGTCACTGTCTCTCACAGGAGAAACATGCAGCACAGATGGTGCAGAACCAGCGTCGGCCATTTTGGTTCGTGTACATTTGTTTAATTGAGTTTTCGGCTCAGAAAGTCATTAGTGCTGCGTTACTACGGAAACACAATAGGATTTCAGATTTAATGAGCAATAAAGCAACTGTCACACTGAAGACGATTCTCTTTGGTCTATTTTGGGAGCTTTTATGTAGTGAGAAAAGGGTTAAGGTAATAGACTGTTTTCATATGTGTGCTCTGCGTTTGACCCGTTCCTTCAGGGTCATCACATGTTTAAACAGAGCTGGACGACAGGTCAGAATTCTATAGGGAAATGTGCTGTTTAACTGTCACATTTCTGATTTGTTGACCTGGTTTATGGTTAAAGGTCCCACATTGCGCTATTTTCACTACATTCATGTAATGTTTAAAAATCACAAACAGACCTGGAGTTGTGTTTTGTTTCATTCTCACAAGTTTAACACACAAACCTGCAGATTTAGACGACAGAAAATGTTCTATTCCACTTTGTGATGTCATGTGGTAATACAGGAAGTGCTCCACTGGGTTTTTAATCTACACACAGCTTCACTAGAATCATTTAGATAATTTTGGCCCTTTACTTTCAAACTACCACAGGTCGGCGGCACAGTGGCTGAGTGGCAACCCTCATGCCTCACAGCTAGAAGGTTGTAGGTTCTATCCCCGGGTCGGATGTGTGGGGTTTGCATGTTCTTCCGGTTTCCCCCATCAACTGAAAACATGCAGCACCTGAACTAACATCGAGGACCATGACGTCCACCCTCCCGTGGGCTCACCACCCGCAGAGGGGCTGCCCCCGTGACCCAGCTGGATTAAGCGGGAGAAGATGGATAAATGGACTTTCAAACTACCACTACATGACATCACAAGGTGGAACACATTAGTTTCTTTTTTAATCCAGTATGTTATTGCTTTGTGACTGAATGTTGTATAGAGAACATGGATTATGAATATGGAAAGTGAATCTTATGACTGAGTGAATGCATATACTGTGTAAAGTTTTACTTTTTTTGAGCATGAGGCCTGTGGAAATGTAGTTGTAGATATTGTGCAGAGAATAAATATTTTGTAATCTACGGTGACCCCTGCCCGTGGGACTATGAATGGGAATGAGTCTTTTAGGCTACAATCCGGCATGTTTATATTCATGTGTCAGATTTGTGTAATATAAGACCTTTAATATCTCTGTAATTACTGGGTTTATCCACGTGAAACAAAAACTGGCACCGAGCTCAAAATCTTTCACAAAATAATGAGAAGGTTCAACAAACATTCATAAGTTTGGAGATTCATTCATTCATTTAAAACCAGTGATTGCCCCACAGAGTTAAACAGACCTGTGCCCTCCACTGCAGCGAGCGCTCACGCTGTGGGATTATTGTGCAGACACCGACAGGGAGAACGTGCAAACTCCACACAGAAAGCCATACGAGAGGGGACAGAGGGCTAACCACTCTGCCAGTGCACATCAGAGCACACTGCGACACTCACTCGTTCAGATGCTCAAATCTCTGTTCCCAGTTCGGAGCTCTGGTCACGTTCCCGTTTTTATCCAACAGTTTGACGCCGTAAAAGTCCAACATGAGGGAGTACGCCGCCACGAACCTGCGCCTGGCCTCCCGGGTGCTCAGGAACTCCTGAAACACAAACAGCACTCACGTAAGGGTTTAAAAGGACTCACCAGAGACTTTCTATCAAGCTCAGGTGTTGTGGGACGGGACAGACAAGATTGGGAGTCACTTCTCTGTCAGTCAGCCCCGGGGCAGATGTACACGTGGAAGTCAAACGCATTAGAGCTGGTAGAAAACTGTAGAGTCTCACCTTAATCTCGTCCTGAGTGAGTTCATGTGCGTAGAAGTTCAGCCCTTGTTCTCTCAGAGGAAACAGCCTGAGGACAAAGAAGCACTACATGAGAGCTAAACCAGGACTAAACCAGGTCTAAACCAGGTCTAAACCAGGACTAAACCAGATGTAAACTGCTGGGTGGCCCATCTCCAGATCTTGGTCACAACCTTCTCCTAGAGGATTTGAGCTGTTGTCCATGTTTTGAACTAAACCAGACCTCTGAAAGGTCCACTAATGATCAAAGCAGCACTAAACAAAGATCTAAATCGGGACTAAATCAGGTTCTACCCCAAGTCTACCCCAGGTTTAAACCAGGTCAAATCAGGACTAAACTAGGTCCAAACCAGGACTAAACCAAGTCTAAACTAGGTCTAAACCAGGTCTAAACCAGGACTAAATCAGGTCTAAACCAGGACTAAACCAGGTCTAACCATAATCCGAGTTAGTGTCTCACCACTGGATGTAGGTATGATTGTGCTCTAGTTTGTCGTAGTCTCCTCTCCACTTTGTCAGAATCTCCTCAATGTAGATCCCTGGAATTGAAAAGGAGAATTGAATTTAAATTTAAACAAGCACATCTGTGTGTGTCAGATGCAGGGCCGAGCGCTCAGGCCAATCGAGGTAAACAGTGGTTGCCCAATAAAAGCTAAAATCACTGCGTGCCAAAAGTCAAATGAAATAGTTTTGAATCATACTCAGATAATCCTGTTTCCCCTTCACTTCTGTTTGAAACATGGCTGCAGTGTCCTTTAATGCACTGGTCACTGGTCACTGAACAAACTGCAGAAACCGCTGTTCTGATCATATCATTAACCTTTCTACAGAAGCCTGGAGGCACATGTTGAGAACACAGTTGTTTTAGAGGTTTGCACATGTGCACTGAGGGCCACAGCCGGCTCAAACTGCACTGAATAAACCCACATCTTCATCCACGGGAATGTGCAACTGCACATGTGCAACAGGAGACGGCAACAGCAGCGCTAACTTCAACACAAGTGAAAATAACTCATTGTTTGTAGCTTTGCATTTGTGATGATTAGCTGTTAATTAAAAATACAGGATGTTTTTAATCAAACTGTGAGCTGGTTTCAGGGCGAGTTTGTGTAAATGGGCGATCCGGACGGAGCAGTAGAGTGAATGGCTGGAGAGGAGTCTGTCTCGTCTGTGTGTTTATGAAGGAGCGACAGTGTCAGTGGAATAATGGGACCATTACACACGTGCTAGTGTAGGACTATTACACATATTCACATTACATTATCATATTACCACCCTCTGCCGATGGCCAGTACACCGGACGGCCAGATTGCCAGTCCGTCCCTGAATCGGAGGCTACAAATGTGGTCTGAGGTGGACCGACCCCCTGGGCATTTTCCTGGTAGTGCAGATTATGAGTACGAGCCTGGAGCTTCAGTGTGACTCATGGTTATAGATGCATCATAATAATGATAGAAATAACATTAGTGCTGAAAGCTCAGTGGGATAAATAAGGTGTAGGAATCAAAGAGTCCACACCAAGTCTGCTGCCCTCCCCATAAGTCATCACACACTACAGGTCAGATGCCCTCCCATCCTCCTGTAGCCCTGTGTGTCAGATGCCCTCCCTGTAGTGTCAGAGTGATGGGGCAGGTCACATGTCTGTAGTTAATCTGCAGATGTTGTGTGGTTGGAGAAATAAGGAGCAGAATGGATGATGTGGTTAAAATGAGACTTTTGAGACGTGTTTTCAGACTCACCATCTGGAACCAGGGGGATTTTGTTCAGGTAAAATCGAAGGTTGCGATATTCGTTCGGCTGCCTGGACTTTCTATAGTTCTGTAAAAAATAATCAGAAAAGAGAGACTGTGAATAATGTGATAATCAATGTAATAAAAAACAAAACAAAATCTAATCAATATATTTCCTATAATAACCTAAGATATTTAGATCACCATGTTCAGTCACTCCCCCTTCAGAGCGCTGTCACAACACAGCAAATGAAACTCCTGCACATCACATCAGGTTTTGTATATTTATGGAGAATTGTGGTGTAGAGCGTGGGTGATGTAGGCTCGTGGGTGGAGCCTTGTACAGAATCTTACAGCTAACCGTAAGGAGAGTTTGAATAGGGCCCAGGAGAGATCACTAGATTACTCAAACATGCATGGATGACTCTAAAACCTCTTCAGGCAGGTTTATGATGAGGGGATAATGTTATCACAGGGGAGAAAGCTAAAAAATATTTATTTTGCACAATGGCACAAACACTTTTTAAACAGTGCACCTGTAAAACCACAAATGTGAAATGACATTTTAGATTTATTTTAGATGAACCAAAGACAATGTTGTGTTATTTTCACTGGTCTGTGCTCACTGCAGCATGAGACCAAAACATATTTTTTCTTCCACATCACTTCCTCAATATTGGCCTGGCTCCTCCCACCCATGTGATGTCACAGAAACATGAATCACGTTCTGACCAATCAGAGCGCTGCCTGCTCCAGCGGGGCTCGCTCAGGCTCAGAGCGAGGCCAGGCTAAATATTACAAACTGAACGTTTAGGCGCTTTGACGATTTAATAGTTCTTGTTGTGAAAATACAGATGACTCCTACAAAACCCATCCTCTGTGAGAGCCGGATGCCCTGTCAGAACACAAGCTGTTTGATTTCCTTAAAAACACATTACGCTCTGTAGGAGTTTCTGGGGCAGAACTCCCGGGAGCTGCAGTACCTGGAGCGGCCACTAGTCCATCTCACACCAGGACAGAGGGGAGTCTTATCCAGGTCTTATTATAGATCCACACTTTGGACTTCAGTGTGCTTTTGTAGATTTAAATGTGAGCTTTGAGTTTTACCGGGTAACTGTGTCTGTATTTGTACAGGTCTCTCGCTGCGTAGAAACTCCTCTTCATCTTTGGGGCCGACTCTGGAGAATCGCACAGCTGAAACAAAACAAACAATGCATCAAATATGGTAAACTAATGTTATATCTGTCCAGTGTGATTATGTTTTCAAATCCAGAGATATTTCACAGGTCTCATCTTAAACCTGATGAGCTTTCATATCCGAGACTCAAATCTGAACTTTAAACTCATCCGTGAATCCCATGGATTTCAGAACACGTTTGTAGATGTCTAAACTACAGGGTCAGCAGCTTTTACACAGGATAAGACTCCATGGAGACACAAGGAGGGCGTCTGACATACAGGGACATTTCCCAATATGTTTGTAGAAGTCTAGAGTGCAGCTTTTACACACAGTAAGACCCCATTTGACACATGGAGGTTTAGGTCTCAAAGAGGACGTGATATTATTCTACTACTACTTCTAAGGTTGGGGTTAAAGTTTAAGCCTTTATCGTCCCTGTGGGGAAACGTGTCCTTTGCATTTGACCCACCCTTCAGTGTCTGTGGGCTAAACCTGTCAGGAGCAGTGAGACCATCTCCAGATCTTGAGCCGGTCTTGGTCAGGACTAGGATTTGACCTGTGACCTGAAGAAACCCACCGGACACAGGAATAACATGCAAACTCCACATAGAAAGACCCGGAAGTCTTTACATATTCATACAACAGTGTACGCAGACACTGGGGGCGAGGTGGGTTAAGTGTCTTGCCCAAGGGCACAACGGCAGCATTCATCTGTGGGAGTTAGAATCACACCAGTGACCTGTGGGTCAGTGGATCTGACCGCTCACCAATGATGTTTATGTCGAGAGCGGGATTCAAACTGCCAACCTTCAGATCAGTGGACAAACGCTCCACCAACTGAGCTACTGTCACCCACTACTAGTCCTACTACTAGTGCTACTACTACTACTACGGTTGTCAAAAGTATAGAACAGGGGTGTCAAACTCATTTTGGTCCGGGGGCCGTATGCAGCCTACTTTGATCCCAAAAGGGCCGGATCAGAAAACTCAGTTCTCTCTTCAAGTTATTGTATTTTTCTCCGTGTCTCGTAGTGGTGTTTAAGATTATATTCCTCGAGCAACGCCACTTGTTCCAAACGCACTGAGCACAGATTTCCCGTCAACAAATAAGAATTAGACTATTTTTCTTGGGAAATCCTGAACTCAGCATCTGCTTTTCTCATTTTTTGACATTTTGCTGATGAGGGTCACGGTCGACAGTCACAACGATCGTCCTTTAAGAGCGTTTGGAAAGAGGAAAGTCTTCATTTGTGCTGCTCTGGTGGGAGTCGCAACGTACAGAAACGCCGGAGACGCTGCTGTGCTAAACGGTGCAGAAAATTAACAGAAAAATCTGAAAAAATATATATATATATATATATATATATATATATATATATATATATATATATATATATATATATATATATATATATAAGTATTTTAATAGAAAAATCAGCCGAGGGCCAGATTAAAGGTCTTGGAGGGCCGGATCTGGCCCCCGGGCCGCATGTTTGACACATGTGTTCCATTGACAGGACAGAGCTGAGACTTTCCTGAATGTCTTTAGAATGATGTTGAGCTGTATCAGAACAAGTATAAGAGCACATAGACTAGTGTTACACCCATGGAGCACTGAGGAACCTACCTGCACCACTGAGGGATTACACACATATAAGAGCACATGGGAAGAAAGTACTACGATTTAATGTGGAAAATCACATTCTGTTGTCGAGATAAAGTGTTTTTTATTACCATTGTGGTATCAGACTCAGTATCGAGTCTATTCCTTAGGAGTGAAATCGAGTTACGACACTAGTCACTACTTGCCGATCCTGAACCTAAAGCCTAATATGACCTTCACCTATTTGAACACAGATCTGAACTTTTACGTAGGCTCGGAAGATTCATGTGCAAGTGAATCAAAATTTGAACGGACGCAATTAGCAAATCGCAAAGGCTGCAACTTTTAGAGAACCACGAAGCATCTTATTCTGCCCTCCCTGTGTCTCCATCTGTCTAAAACTGCTCTGCATGAAAACGGCAAACCCTGTAACCTCTGTAGAAACATGTTCTGAATTTAAAACGTGGACTCTTTATAGTAAAAAAGAAATCAATACTTGCCAGAAAAACCACAATCAGATGTTTTTCTTGTTGTTAATAATGCTAATAATAAAGGTCCCCGCGATGTGTGTACAGATCTGAGTCCCCGTAATGTGAGAGGTACCCGCACACATGTTTGATATGCATTTTGCTCAAACAGGATCGGTTCTGCTCCTTTACAAACACATTAATCCCTCATATCCACTCTAACCAGATCACAAACACGGCATTTGGATTCTGAGGCTTTGGGGGAGATTTCAAATGTAAAAACACGTGACATTAGAACACTCATAAATACTGCTTCTGAGGACGGGTCATAAAAGAAATCTACAAACTTAATCCTATTTGACTTCTGTGGGGTATTAACCGTAGCACATAACATATGTCGATCACCATGTTACTATTTTACTACGTTTTATTATTCTGAAAATGCTATATTCACTGAAAACAATATATTAACATGTTTTCTAAGTTTGTTTTTAATTAGGGAACCACGTTATAACAAAGGCTGTCAACATTAACGTGTGAACACATGCAATTAATCACACACAAAAAAAATCGCACTAATGTTTTTTTTTAACACATATTAATCACACAGTTTATTTTTGAATGCACAGGCTCCTCTACGGAAAGTGCAGCGCAGGTTATTAGGTCAGGGCTTTTCACTTGAAAACTTCTGCTGTCTGAGTGGTTTTCATTTGCTTAATCTACCTTAGTGTTTTTGATTTTCCGAGGTTAATCCAAGCTTCCCCATTCAAACCACATCATGTTCCACTTCATTTTTGCCTAAATTCCGGAATGTTTTCTTGTGGGTAGGGAAGTAACTCAGTGGCACGGTGGTTGCCTCACAGTAAGAAGGTTGCAGGTTCGATCCCCGGGCCACCTGGGCCTTTCTGTGTGGAGTTTGCATGTTCTCCCCGTGTCTGGATGGGTTTCCTCTGGGCTCCGGTTTCCCCCATCAACTCAAAACATGCAGCACCTGAACTAACATCAAGGACCATGACGTCCACCCTCCTGTGGGCTCCACTCACAGAGGGGTTCATAGGGGGTCAGGTGCTGTGAGGATTGGGCAGCAAACTGCCCCCGTGACCCAGCTGGACTAAGTGGGAGAAGATGGATGGAAGTAACTCATTGCAAATACTCACATTATTGTAACTGAGTCGGTCTTTGGGGTAATTGTACTTTTTGAGTAGATTAAACCTGTACATGTATTTGAGAATAACTCTCGAGCATCACTGTATCACCCGCTCTGAAACGAGCTCAGACAATATGCAGAATGTGGTTTAAAATGATTAAACTTTGCTTTATATGGTTCATATTATGCTATTTTCTGATCTCTGTTATAATATTGTTTTACACTTTTTACAACAATTTCACAAATAATAATGTAATTTCCCCATCAGAAACAGACCTGGAGTTTATCACACAAGGCCTCCAAATAGTAACTAGTACTGAGGAGTATTTTTCATGTTTTTTTTTTTACTTTAGAACACTTTTGGAAGCAGTAAATGTACTTGTAATTGAGTACATTTTAGTGATGTAACTGTACTTTTACTAGAGAAGAAATCTTCAGTACTCTTTCCAGCACAGCACATTTTAAAGTGTCTGTGGCAGTAGAATCTGTCAGATCTGTGGGCTCTTCATTCAGGCTCTGGTGAGGTGCATCCGCATGCTTTAACAGGACCTATTCCCCAAACATATTTGAGTACAGCAGGAGCAGCAGTGTCGGAAAGTAACTGAACATGTACTGAAAATACTCATCTAAATACTACTAACAGTTTTGAGTACCTGTGTTCTGGTACAGTCACCCTTTCATGGGGATCCTCACGTGACTCCTCTCCATACGCTGTGTATATAAATGGACATATCTAACCCGATAGCTGCCAAGTTCCAAATAGAAGTGTTCCCGGGTGCGCTTCAGGCTCCATCTACTCTCTTTAGGATTGACTTTACAGTGAAAAATGATCACTCGTCTGTCTGTAACTGCTGCTGTGAGCCTCGTCATTTTGGTCTTAAAGTGTATTAACCTGTTCTATAAGATCCTGGGGTTTGAATTCACTATTTTGGCCCTAAATCAATTCATATTCTTAATATGGAACTCGGCCCCAAATTCACTCCTGTAACTGCCAGCCCCGGTGAGGCTCCTTTAGTCCACTTCTTTATACAGTCACACTCTCTCCACACATCCCTAAACCTATACAAACAGCGGTCGTGCCAAAAGACACCAAAGTCCACTGTTTCTTCACCGCTGTTTTCACTGTGAAGTTACTTAAGTTTTCCAAACCTTCACCATTACAGAGATGTGCCTAACCATAACCAGACAAAGGGACCTTCGGCAACACATTCACGGACAAAAAGATTTGTATTTATTCAACTGTAGGCGACATGTTGACGTTAAATATGTATTATATTTGTGACAAAATGTTTTAACCTGCTCATTTCCCTGTGTGAGCAGAGAGAGCAGAGAAGGATCCTTTCAAATTCACACTTTTAGAAATGTACTGGGATTAAATGTACTTATTTGAAGTGCTAATGAGCGCAAACATCCAAAATAGCTTTGAATTACATTGAATTAACATTTCATAGAGAACTAAGGCAAAAACTGAAACAGACAAAACTCATGAAAATGGTGAGGGACGAGCGGGTGGAGGTTCATCCTGGTGGAGGTGTGTGGAGTGGGCTCCTGCGGGTGGAGGTATGCACAATACGATACTGGTATTGGTGGAAATATTGGAGATTTGAATGGATCGGATATTGGTTCATTCTATTAAGACGATTTACTGGACAATGTTGGCCCCAAACACCTCACAAATTCATCTGTAATTACATTAAATTATAAAAATGCTGAGTGTTTAAAGGAAATCAATTATATATTCAGTTCCAGCCCGAGCATTGCTTGATATCGGCTATTGGCAAATACTTAGAGCCAAAGTATTGACATTGGTCATTGGTCATCTGAGTACAGGTGCTTTCCTACATTAAAAGGAATATCTGGCTGTACTTCATCCTGCAATTTTGGGTTAACACAGCTCTGATACGTGTGAGCTTTTGTCTATAATTAGAGCAATCTGTTTATAATTAGGCTGTGTCATGTTTTTCACTATAATAAGTGGTTCGCTCGGGTTACCTGGTCCCGGTGCTCCGCGTCTCCGCCGGCCGCCCTCTCGCTCTCCGCTGCCGGGCTCACGCTCTCCGACACGCCGCTGTCCTCGCTCTCATTCTCGGAGTCGGAGCCCCAGGTCGAGTCGCACTCCTCCACGGTGCTGGGCTCCTTCAGCCGCCATCCTCCCACCAGATTCCCCATCGACACTGACCGCGCCGCCGCTACCCCCGTGGCCGCCTTCGGAGCTCTCTTTGTCCGCCTGGATCCCTCGCTCTCGCCGCTCTCCTCCGCCGCGCCACGCTACATGCCCAGCCGCGACCGAGCGAGCGCAGCACCGCGGGCTCTCGGCTTTAAAGCGGAAGGACGCGGGGGTTTCCACATTAGCAGAGCGGCGGAGGAGCTGCAGGAGGAGCGTCAGGAGGAGCGGCAAAAGAGCGTCAGGAGGAGCGGCAGAAGAGCGTCAGGAGGAGCGGCAAAAGAGCGTCAGGAGGAGCGGCAGAAAAGCGTGAGGAGGGGCGGCAGGAAGAGCGGCAGGAGAAGCGCCAGGAGGAGCGGCAAAAGAGCGTCAGAAGGAGCGGCAGAAGAGCGGCAGAGGAGCGGCAAAAAAGCGTCAGGAGGAGCGGCAGAAAAGCGTCAGGAGGAGCGGCAAAAGAGCGTCAGGGGGAGCGGCGGAAGAGCGTCAGGAGGAGCGGCACAGGAGCGGCAGAAGAGCGGGAGGATGCGGTGATGCGCGGAGGAGGATGGTCTTAAAGGGACAAGACATTAAGTGAATACTGAAGTCAGGATCTTCGAGCACTTTTCAGGCTTTGAAACATTTTGAACACCATTCATAGGCCGTTTAAAGTTGCACTCGGTAACTTGTCTGCTCAGGGGTCCGCCACCTGCTCGTCTCTCTAAACTCTCTTAGACTTGAGACTGTGCGAGCATCACCTTTCCACAGACCTGACCTGTAACTTGGCCTGGTGGTGTCACCTGCTTGTGTCCACGGAAACAGATGAAGTAGAAGTTTAATGCCTGAAGGTGAAACATTCAAGGCAAAGTATCTCCATGGAGACGAGAAGGTATCAGACTGATTTTCTTGATTTCGGCAGAGCACAGACGTACGAGCTGCACTGAGGAGTGAAGCTCGTTAAATTTGGCTCACAACAAAAGCTGCTTTAACTTCAGCCCTGATTTCACCGGGGAGTTAAACCGTTTGAAGGGCCCAGGTTATTTCCTGTTACGTTTCCTCATCACAAACAGACCTGCAGTTGTTTTGTTACATTCGCACGTGTTTAACCACAACCACCACACAATTTAGGCTGAGTTCTTCTCTCAAACTGAAAACACTCTGTTCCAGGTAAAAGGACCTATTAACCTTGAAAAATACCACTTCATGACATCATGAGGTGGAACAGAGCATTTGGAGCTTTGGAGATGTAGACGGACTAATGATAACGGGTTATTTAAGATAATAAGATAAGATAAGATAAGATATCCTTTATTTGTCCCACAATGGGGAAATTTCAGTGTTGCAACGCACAGTAAAGAGAACAGCAAGAAACAGTAGCAGCAATAGAGTACAGTTAAGTTAAAAATAGACAAACACTATAGGGATCTAAAGACAATATATACACAATATATACAATAAATTGCAATCAAAAAAGCTATATATACAATAAATTTAAACATGTGTGAATGAGTCACAGAGTCTTAGGACCTTTAAATAAGACAACAGCAGCAGCTCTAGTTGAACTCACAAACTACTCAATCCTTTTCATCCTGTCCCTGCTCACACATGGATATAGTCATAAATATGTCACTGATGTAAATAGTTTCCCAGAGAGAGCGATTTTATCTTTTATCTATTGTATTTATCTTATTTTGTAACTTGTTCGATGTACAGGCTCTTGGTCGGTTGCATCTGTAACAAAGAAAATTTCCCCTCGGGGATGAATAAAAGTGATTCTGATTCTGATTCTGATTCTGATTCTGAAATACATCGTAGTAAAGAGTGAGAGAGGAAGTGATGCAATCGAGAGTCGTCCAGTATCGGTCTGTGTGCACTTTTACACACACACACACACACACACACACACACACACACACACACACACACACACACACACACACACACACACACATGGCCCTTCTTAAAGTGGCCCTTGTGCAGAATGTATTTTTCAGAACTGTCACCGGTACATGCAGCTCTATACTGACCAGTGGTGGAACGTAACAAAGTAAAAGTAGTAAAGTACTGTACTGTAAGGTATCTGTACTTTACTTGAATTCATTTTAAAGTGTTAACATTTTACTATTTGGGATTTGTATCTGTACTTTCTACTCCACTACATTTCTGAACTGGACTGAATAGTAAAAGTATTTTGAGGCTGAGGGTTTATTTTCAAATTCATAATTTGAGCAAAGCAAAATATAACAACCAATAAACCAATAAAAACAGAAGAAAAAGATCGATTCCATTGTTTCTGTGGAACTAATTTCAGCACAAATCTGTATCAAAATCACTAGATTTTAGGGGTGGGCGATATCTCGATATTTAAAATATATCAAGATATTTTTGAAACTCGATATGAATTCTGACATATCGATATATCGCTATAATGCTCACGTTTACTTCTGGTTTCGCCGCTTCATTTGTCTCGGCTTCTTTGTGCCGCGCTCGCCTCCGCCTCCTCGCTTATGTCCCCTGAGCTCATCCCCGGAGCCCGGAGCTGGCCGCGGACTAAACCAGGACTAGGACTAAACCAGGACTAAACGCGGCCGCAGAGCCTGGGGCGGACTAAACCAGGACTGGGACCAGGGCTCTACAGTGCGCCCATTTTCACTCACATTTGCGAGCAAATATTTCATCGTGCGAACGGGGAAAACAAACAGCATCTGTGCGAGTGCTTCTGCAGCCACAATAAGGAGCTGCGCACAGACGCAACGTGACGAGTTAAACTTTCTAAATGCACCTGCCCAGCGCGAGCACAACCACATGACACCTGTGACCGCGCACGACTCCAGTATACGAGCTCCGCGTGTGGCTGATATCACTGATACGAACAAACTCCACTTAAAAAAAAAACCCACGTCCCCTTAAACGAGGAGCCCTGCAGCAGGACCCACACCTGTCCCACCGCTCATTAGACACCCCTGTGCCGCTGGACTTCCTTCTCTAAAGCCAGAGCTTTGTCTTGGTCTTGTCTTGGACTCAAGGTCTGAATACTGAGTGTGATCATATTTGTCACAATGTGCGTTTGGTTTGGTAAATGTGCAGAGACTAAACATCACTTTAAAACAAGAGAATGTAACTCCAGTTTGGAATGTCAAAATACAGGTTTAAAAATCCTACACACTTTTTTCACTTTGAAGTAGTTTTCTTTAAAGTGCCAGTGGAAGTTCTCTTAAAGAAGAGGTTTTTAAACTGTGGGTGAGGGCCATTTTGGACCAGAGTGTTTAAGTGCAGAACTAAATGAATATTAATCAGATAAAATGTGTTTGTTGTTTTTGCAGTAGTTTGGGAGGGGGTTATTTTTCCTGTAAAGATATCGAGATATATATCGTATATCGAGATATAGCAAAATATATCGAGATATATTTTTTGGTCCATATCGCCCAACCCTACTAGATTTGAAGCTTTTTCAGCGATCAAAGCTCTTAAACAGGAACTTTAATAGTTTTACTGAAGCCGACACTGTCATGTGATACTTTTACTTTAGTATTTTTTCCTCTGTTATTTGTACTTATCTAAGGAACAAAATTGAGTACTTCTTCCACCACTGGTACTGACTTCATTCTCTAATTTTATGTTCTAAATCGGTGATGCATGTAGGTGCCTGCAGCGTTGCAAATTCATTTTGGAATAAATAAATAAATAAATAAATAATAAAAATATAAATGTGCTGCTCTAGTGTGATGTACAGCTGTCCACAGGAGCTGTTGACTCTTTGTTGTGATGACGTTTATGGTCACGGCAGCTCTCAATGGGGACCAGAGTTTTCTAACACAAAATTCTGCGGCCTGTTTCTTTTATTAAAATGTTTTAGATGAATATTGCAATTTAAAATGTCCATATTATAACAATGATCCACGGGGGTCATAGCACAGTAGGTCTTCTTTAATCATCACTCATTCTAAAAACATGGTCAAACTTACATAGCGATAACAAATTATAGTATTTACTTCTTGTATTTTTAATCACTGTTTAAACATTAACTATAAGGTGGAGCTTTATGATTAATCACAATCAAACTGAAATCACAAATGGATGAATGGACGTAATTAACATATACATTTCAAAACTGTAAATCTCCCATAGTTATATGCCCTGCCCTCCATCTGAAATTATGACATCCACAAATTTTAGAACGTGAATGCAACCTACTACATCAACGAATACAAGTAAGAAAAAAATAAAGACTAGAAAGAAAAGCGCCTAAAACGACGTTTCTTTTAACAGACTGGCCTCCTGTCCAGTGTTGACATACTGCCCCCTTCTGGTGAAAGATACGAAGTACAAATTCTAATTCACTTAAAAATGCAGTTTTTTTTAACAATGCAGCTTTAAATGTTTACTTCTTTACAAATAAAACATGCCTAGAATACTAATGATAGCTTATACTATCATTTTAAATATATATCCCGGTGAGTGTGTGTGTGTGGACACTGCAATACCGAGCGATGGCAATGTCAGGAAAAAGGAACATGAGAAACTAGAGAAATACCAGGGGTTCAAAGAAGAGCTGGAGAGAGCCTGGAAGGTGAAAGCACCGGTGGTGCCTGTGGTGATCGGAGCACTCAGGGCCGTGACCCCCAAACTGGATGAGTGGTTGCAGCAGATCCCAGGAAGGACAACAGACATCTCAGTCCAGAAAAGTGCAGTACTGGGAACAGCAAAGATAATAAAATTGTGAAACTAGTGCATAATTATCCATCCATCTTCTCCCGCTTAATCCAGCTGGGTCGCGGGGGCATCTTGCTGCCCAATCCTCATAGCACCTGACCCGCCCTATGAACCCCTCTACGGGTGGTGAGCCCACAGGAGGCAGCTTTTCTGTATTTTACCTAAACAAACGGCAATGTATGTCTCTCTTTACTGTTGCTAGGTGTCAAATTGGTCAAAAATAGGGACACTGGGACATTTCTTGTACAAAAAAAAAAAATAAAAACTTGGACAAATCACCTGTTTTGGATAAATGCTGCTGGGACAGGGGAAACAGGGCTCAAAACGGATATTGTCCCGGGTAAAGTGGAGTGTCTGCACAGCCTGTGGTAGAATGGTTTCATGTTAAACGGTGATGATAAAATGGGACAACGCTGTTCTCTTTCGAAGCATTATCAAAAGACTGCTCCAGGTGAGGCTCGAACTCACAACCTCGGCATTGCTCTGCTTTGTACTGACATATAAGTACCGCGCGCTAACCGATTGCGCCACTGGAGCTCACTGTTTCTCGGCCGCAGAAGGGTTTAAGAGCGGTAGCCTCCGTGTGCACAGCTGGAGCACTAGTTTGGGCACTTCACAGACACATTTACAGATTAAAACAACAAAATAATACGAATTTACTTTTACTAGACATCGAATATAGCGTGAACAGTGGGATTACGCGTGGGATTACGCGTGTCTTTGGGTTGTCTAGTCTAATTCGTTTTATGAGAAGAAATAAATCATCTCTGTACGTGGTTATATTACTCAACATGATAACAAAAATAAACACTTATGCGAATTATGAGCAAGAAATTAAATCCATGGCATGAAACAACATTTGCAACTTGTTTTTCTCTTGCTAACTCGGCTAGCTTTCTCTTTTCCGACATTCTTTCGATGTGATCAGATTGCAATTTGATTCATAGTTGTCTTTAAAAAATAATAACCATCGAAAGTATCATTTGACAACACTTACCAATTTAGAATTTTAAAAGTAAATTGCGTCAAATCGTGGAACCTTTTTTTGTGACAGAAGCAGAACCAATGGGCGGGGCTGTGTTTCCGCCCGAGCCCAGAAAAGAAGAGCACTTTAAACGTGTGCTGCCGATCTGCTTCTGCTGTGTCGCCGGTCCAAAAAAAATCTGATCAAATTGGACAAAATACAGAATAACAGCGGATTATTTAAATGGAGAACGATATCATTGTTTCTCTAGAAGACCTGGGGTGAGTTTGCAAGCTTTAAAATGTTGAATTTGGTTTGAAATGGCGATAGAATTCTGGCTAAAGTCCAAATCTAGAGCCGCTATCTGGCAATGCTAAGCGCTACGTCAACCAGTCTCTTCTGCTCAGCGTTTCTGTGCTGAAGCAGTGATTTATTTTAAGAAGAGTGAGGTTAATAAAAGAGTAGTGAGGTTAATAAAAGAGTATTCATGGTATGGCATTTCTGCGTTATTTAACCAGATATTAGATGCATTTAGTTTGACAAATAACTATTACACAACCCGAGTAGATTTTCTGTGTGCAAACCCAAGAATCCATGATTTATCAATTGGATTCAATCCAATTATTGAAGGTTAAAATGTGTGCTTTGCTTTAATTTGGTAGGTTATTGTTTATTCGATTAATATAACTTAAAGAATAAGATTAAAGAGTTGCTATTACAATAGTTTTTATGTTCTAATTTGATTTCTTCATCACAAACGGACCTGGAGTTGTGTTTTTTCTTTCATTCACACATGTTTAACTCACAAACCCTGCATATGAAGGCTGAGTTTTTCTCTCAAACTGAAAACACTGTTCCACCTTGTGATGTCATGTAGTAAAACAGGAAATGCTCCACTGTGTTTTTTTTAAACTCCACACACCTTCACTTGAATCGTTTAGATGATTTCAGCCCTGGAGTTGCTAATTTTTACTGCCCTAACGGTAAAAGGAGCTGTTCACTTGAAAACTACCACTACATGACATCACAATGTGGAACCATAGATTGGATAAATGGACATAGGAATATAATAGGAAATTATTATGTTCATGATTCGGCTCCATTGACTCCAGTTGACTTTCTATTGAAAAAATGCCCCTCTCTCTGTAACGGCTGCTGTTAGGCTTGTAATTTTGGTCTTGACATGTTCATATTGACACGCTTCACATGATCCTGATGTTTTTATTCTGCCACTTTGATTGTTATGATACATGCAGTCGGAAACTCAAATATAGAACTCTGGTCCAAACTGCTCACCTCACTGAATGCTTTAGCAGAATAGTATGGATGACGTCACACTCCCTTAGTCCACTTCTTTACAGGCTATGGGTGGAACAAAGAATTTGGCGCTTTGGAGATATAGACAGATTAATGATGCGCGATTACGTGTGAATGAAACAAAACACAACTCCAGGTGTGTTTTGATGAGGTTACAGCATTAGAACATGACTTAAAGGTCACAAGAGTCCATTTTGCATAGTATAGGACCTTTAACTTTAAGAAAATGTCATTCTTTGTTAAATGCTGCTGTGTCCCATAGAAATCCTGATCATCTAAAGAAAATGAATAGTTGACTAATACACATTTGGTCAACTTGACTACAATGCCTAAAGGACTTCAGCCCTAGAAAAGCATTCATTCACATTGTATGAAACTCTCATCAGACTGTGTGGAGGAACTGTGTTAGGTCTTTTATGGCATGTATGTTGATATGCTTCTTGATCCTGTGTTGTTTTGCATACGCAGATACCAGGGCCCGCTCCTGGATGACGGCTCCCTGGACTCGGCCTCTTCGGGTGGAGCCACTTCTCCTGAGTTCACTAAACTGTGTGCGTGGCTCGTGTCAGAGCTGCGGCTCTACTGCAGACTGGAGGAGAATGTCCACGCCACCAACTGTAAGACTTTGTTTTGAACAGCTGACATCAGTGTAGTGCAGTCAGTGCAGATTATGCGCGGATATTTGGCTAGATAATGCATGTTTCCTTTCTTCATTTGTTTACATTTGTTTACATTAGCAACTAGAACCAATATGGCAGCAAGTGGCAAAACCGGTTGCCTTCTAAGTTAACAAGCTGCAAAACATAAGGAATGCCATCCTTAGAGTGTCTGATTCCTGACTCAGAAACTGTATTGGTCACCCTCAGTATCAGATTCCCTCACCCCATTTGTGGCTAAACCTTGTCAAAGTCTGATCTCTTCAGATCTCAGAGGCTAAGCAGGGCTTGGATGGGAGCCTGTGGTGCGCCAGTGGCAAAACACAAAGCAAAATGTTGTTTTGTCCTTAGGCAAGACACTTCACCCACATTGCCTAGTATGAAAGTGGAGTGTGTGCGTGTGTGTGTGTGAGAGTGCTGGTGGTGGTTGGAGAGACTGATGACGCAGATCGGCACTTTCATCAGTCTGCCCCAGGGCAGCTGTGGCAGAATAGCAACCACTAACTCTGGGTATGGAGTGAATGAAGAATGCATCAAATAATTTTGTAAAGCAACTTTGAACGTCTGGAAAAGTACTGTTAAGACTAATGCATTATTATTATTGGCCCTCGCCTAACGAAGTGGCGAGGGCTATTGTTCTTCGTTGGTTTCTTTTATTATTATTATTCTTCCGCCAAAATGATCGCATTTTTGACCCCCTGAACATCGACGAAAAGTCTCATATGGGGGTATCAGATCGACCTGCCCGGCGAAAAATTTGATAAAACGAGCATCGCGACAATGCCCAAAGTGCCTACCGACAGCGCCCTGGAAAAGTCAAAAATTGGAAAGCCTATGGGGAGCTGAAAGCATATTTTGGCGTAGGCCGACAAAATTCGGGACAGTCATAGATATCAAGGAGACAAGCAGAAAATGTCATTGTCACACTGCCCTATGACCAACAGGAAGTCGGCCATATTGGATCAAAAATTCACCGCCGTTTTGACTGCGTGTACGTCAAAGTCTTCAAGTGTCTTGTTTTTGGTCCAAACGAGCTCAGATTTAACACGTCACATCTACAGATGTGGATCCACAAACGCATCATTTTTCTCAGCGCAGTTTTTCACGGTTTGTCCGTAGCACGCCGGCGAATAACGCGTTCGTTTCCTGTTTCTTTGATGACCTCTCACGGCCACAGGCTTTGGCCTACAGAGCTCAAACTCACATCACTATTGTGTGATCCCGGCCTGAATGTGATGAAATATGAAATATAATAAAAGTGAACTCTGTAGCGCCACCTAGTGTATACGTGAAACGTCAACATTATCGGATTTGGACCAAATTTGGGGATTAAATTCTATGCATGATTTCAAGCAAAATCTTATATTATGGAAATGGTGCAATTTCATTGTTCTCACCAGGGGCGCAAAGACTCAATAAAAAATAGTAAAAAAAATGCCTACACACACAGGCTTTGTCTGATCGTGCTGAAATTTGAATCACTAATACCTGATTAGGCTTGATTATAATAAACTATAAAGCATATGAAAAGTGAACTCTATAGCGCCCCCTATCCAGACATGAAACATCAACATTATCGGATTTGTAATAAATTTGGGTATTAAATTCTACGAATGATTTCAAGAAAAATCTTACAATATGGAAATGGTGCAATTTACATCGTTTGACAGCAGAGGCAAAGTCTACCTAAAAAATAGTTAAAAATGCCGACACACACAGGCTTTGTCTGATTGTGCTGAAATTTGAATCACTAAAGCCTGAACATGGCCTGAATATAATAAACAATAAAGTATATGAAAAGTGAACTCTATAGCGCCCCTACTCAGACATGAAACATCAACATTATCGGATTTGTACCAAATATGGGTATTAAATTTATGCGTGTCTCACGACCAAAAAAATACATTATGGATATGGGGTATTTTCCACGGTTGGCCACAAAGGGCGCAAATACTCCCCCCCAAAATATGTTTAAAGGTGCACTATGTAACTTTTCTGGTGGAGGGTCTGCTTTTATGCACAGTCTTAGTCTGACAGTGCTCTTGATTATAAAAGTCATGTGACCTGTGGCCTAGTTTCTATAAGTTGGCTCTAGATCGTCCCATTTTCAAATATTAAAGGTGCCCTATGTAATTTTTCTGGTGGACGAGCTGTCGGAGGAGAGAGTCGTGCCAGGGTGGTCACGAGTCCCTCAGCGGTTGCCTGGGAGGGGCGTGCGCACCGGGGCGAGGGCCATCATTGCCGCGCGAGCGGCTTTAATTATTATTATTATTTTCTTCCGCCAAAATGATCGCATTTTTGACCCCTGAACATCGACGAAAAGTCTCACATGGGGTATCAGATCGACCGGCCCGGTGAAAAATTTGATAAAACGGGCATCGCGACAATGCCCAAAGTGCCCCCACTCGACAGCGCCCCCTGGAAAAGTCAAAAATTGAAAGTCTATGGGGAGCTGAAAAGCATATTTTGGCGTAGGCCGACAAAATTCGGGACAGTGATAGAAATAAAGGAGACAAGCAGAAAATGTCATTGTCACACCGCCCTATGACCAACAGGAAGTCGGCCATATTGGATCAAACATTCACCGCCGTTTTGACTGCGTGTACGCCAAAGTCTTCAAGTGTCTTGGTTTTGGTCCAAACGAGTTCAGATTTGACAGGTCACATCTACAGATGTGGGTCCACAAACGCATCATTTTTCTCAGCGCAGTTTTTCACGGTTTGTCCGTAGCACGTCGGCGAATAACACCTTCATTTCCTGTTTCTTTGATGCCCTCTCACGGTCACAGGCTTTGGCCTACAGAGCTCAAACTCACATCACTATTGTGTGATCCCGGCCTGAATGTGATGAAATATGAAATATAATAAAAGTGAACTCTGTAGCGCCACCTAGTGTATACGTGAAACGTCAACATTATCGGATTTGGACCAAATTTGGGGATTAAATTCTATGCATGATTTCAAGCAAAATCTTATATTATTGAAATGGTGCAATTTTCATTGTCTGACAGCAGGGGCGCAAAGACTCAATAAAAAAATAGTTTAAAAATGCCTACACACACAGGCTTTGTCTGATCGTGCTGAAATTTGAATCACTAATACCTGATTAGGCTTGATTATAATAAACTATAAAGCATATGAAAAGTTACTCTATAGCGCCACCTAGCCTATACAAGAAACGCTAACATTATCGGATTTGTACCAAATTTGGGGATTAAATTCTATGCATGATTTCAAGCAAAATCTTATATTATGGACATGGTGCAATTTTCATTGTTTGCCACCAGGGCGCAAAGACTCCTAAAAAAATTGTTTAAAAATGCCTACACACACAGGCTTTGTCTGATCGTGCTGAAATTTGAATCACTAATACCTGATTAGGGCTTGATTATAATAAACTATAAAGCATATGAAAAGTTACTCTATAGCGCCACCTAGCCTATACAAGAAACGTCAACATTATCAGATTTGTACCAAATTTGGGTATTCAATTCTCTGTATCAAAGCAAGCAAAAAAATATATTATGGATATGGGGTGTTTCCCACGGTTGACAGCAGGGGCTCAAAGACTCCCCCAATAAATAGTATAAATATTACTACACGCACAGACTTTGTCTGATTGTGCTGAAATTTGAATCACTAAAGCTTGAACATGGACTGAATATAATAAACTATAAAGTATATGAAAAGTGAACTCTATAGCGCCCCCTACTCAGACATGAAACATCAACATTATCGGATTTGTACCAAATATGGGTATTAAATTCTATGCGTGTCTATGACCGAAAAAATACATTATGGATATGGGGTATTTTCCATGGTTGGCCACAAAGGGCGCAAATACTCCCCCCCAAAATATGTTTAAAGGTGCACTATGAAACTTTTCTGTTCGAGGGTCTGTTTTTATGCACAGTCTTAGTCTGACAGTGCTCTTGATTATAAAAGTCATGTGACCTGTGGCCTTGTTTCTATAATTTGGCTCTAGATCATTCCCATTTTCAAATATTAAAGGTGCCCTATGTAATTTTTCTGGTGGACAAGCTGTCGGGACAAGAGAGTCGTGCCAGGGCGGTCACAAGACCTCAGCGGTTGCCTGGGAGGGGCGTGCGCACCGGGGCGAGGGCCATCATTGCCGCGAGCGGCTTTAATTATTATTATTATTATTTGACCTCATTATTTGACCTGTATTTCCCCTTGGTCCCGCCTTTCTCCACTATGAACAGAAGCTTAAGGACATGAATGACTGAAATCAATCAATCAAACTTTATTTATAGAGCGCTTTTCATACAAAAAAAAAATGCAACACAAAGCACAAATAACTTGATGCTTAGACTGTTGGTATGGGCAGTAACGTTTTTATTTTATAATATTTTTATTTTTTTTAAACATAAATGAAATATGAAATTGGTGTAAATAAAAGTACTTGAATGAATACTATTCTCACAGACAGGATTATTAAGCTGTATGTTCCTGGTAGGTCCCAGTGAAGCAGAGGGCTTCCAGCTGGAGATGAGTGGACTTCTGTCTGAACTGAACTGTCCTTATCCAGTCCTCACCACAGGAGACCTCACCCAGAGATTCCTCCAGAAGAACCACTGTCTGCTACTGCTCTGTGAGTCTGGACTGGGGGTTTACTGTGAGTAGGGTCGCTTCTCCACAGATTGGACCTGTAACTTGGCCTGGTCATGCATGTCCATGGAGAAGTTTAATTTAATGTATAGTGTTTATTGTTAAGTGTGTAGCTGTTTACTCGCCTCATTTCCCTGAGTCGTGTGTACGCTTCAGTGCGCCTCCTTACTCAGCTTTGTTCTGTCTGATAACCGGCCTCCTCCTGGACTCAGTGGCTAACAGAATGTGTTCAGTGGAGCTGGGGGTTTGTTTTCTCCCAAAGTGCTGACTCATCCTCAGTTTGAGAAACAAGAGGCCAAAGTGAAACCTCCTGCTGTGTCACATCACAACTTCTATAGGCCAATAACATTTAACACAGATCAAGTTCTGGTCAGATGAAGATGGTTAAATGCACATTTTTGTTATATTACAGTGAGTTTTTGAATCTAGACAAACATTTATGAATTTACCTTTTGGATATTTTGATAAAAATTGTAACATTATCAATAGGGAAATCTGGTTGGTGCCCTCCACCTGGGAGTATGTCACGGTCACATTCTAGAATCTTTCTCTCTGTAGACCTGTTTGCTCTCAACATTGAACCTGGGAATGCAACACTTTTTTCAGTTCATTTAATTGTCTTCTTGTGAACATCAAAAATAATTTATTTAAGTGGTAACTTCTTTGGCGGCACGGTGGCTGAGTGGCAACACTCAGGCCTCACAGCAAGAAGGTTCGATCCCCGGGCCGCCCGGGCCTTTCTGTGTGGAGTTTGCATGTTCTCCCCGTGTCTGGATGGGTTTCCTCCGGGCTCCGGTTTCCCCCATCAACCCAAAACATGCAGCACCTATGAACTAACATCAAGGACCATGACGTCCACCCTCCTGTGGGCTCACCACCTGCAGAGGGGTTCATTGGGGGGGTCAGGTGCTATGAGGATTGGGCAGCAACCCCCACGACCCAGCTGGATTAAGCGGGAGTGGATGGATGGATGGTAACTTCTTCTACTGGCCTAGCCTGGCCTGCCATGACTGTGGCCTTTTATACAAGGAGTTCTTTAGCATTAGCGTTAGCCACAATCGCTGTCTGCCTCCCCTCACAACTGAGACTGAAATCTGAACTGGCAAACTACAAGAATCCCATTTCAGAGCATGTTTGTACATACCTAAACTACAGAGCTATCAGTTTTTCTGCAGAATAAGGCAGGGGAGTTTGTTGTTTGTGGAAGAAACTGCACATTTGTCTAAAGTGTGTAAATTGTGATTTTGTTTTGATTATGATTCATCCTGAACAGCGCACACACAGGGATATGTCACCATAGCAACAGTGTAATTACACCTTTTCTCTCTCCTTTAGCGTTCCTGATCTCGGAGCTGGAGGCTTCCCGGATGTCCCTGGTGAACTGCCCCCAGAGTCGAGCTACAGACGGGGGCAGAGCTCACGACGGCAGCCCCGTGTTCCTGGAGCTGAAGGGCATCTGTATGGCTCTGGGCATGTCCAAACCTCCAGCCAATATCACCATGTTCCAGTTCTTCACAGGCATCGAGAAGAAGGTACAGCTCTGCAGCGTTCTCTTTGAGCACTAAAAAATGCTGCATTGCATTTTGCCATCAGATAAAAGTCCTGACTTCTGCTGTGCAGTTTTTAAGCCCATAAACCATCTCCAAACTCAGTGAGTCATCGAGTTGTGTTCACAGTGAATGTATGGCTCTGTTAACATAGCATTCATGGCTTTTTTCTTCTTTAATCTTTCTTCAGGACACAGTGAGCACATGTGGTATATAAATAATATATAATACACAATATAAATATGTATGCATTGTTAAATGGACACATTATTACATATAAGAGATAAATGAAATCAGCATCTCATGTCATAGCAAAAGAAAAACTCAATTCTGTAAATTGGACAAAGGTTTTAGGTAGAGGTATTACCGCTCATCCAAGTGGATTTTTAAGTTCTGGTTGGGTTTCTAGTGGGACACTGCCTTATATCTGTCTGAAGGGAGGAGGTCACTGCTGTTCTGCACAATTGTCTTCCACGATCTTGTGGAAATTGTCTCATCCCCCTCCCATTTCCTGTTGTCGACTGCAGAGGGAGCTCTAATGCCTAAACTAGAGTGTAGCTCGGGCCGATCTGTTCTGTCCCAGACCAGCCCTCGTCCGACAGAGCAGTGATCGAATCTGAACTGAGCCCGACACAGTTAAAATCACACTGTTTTCATAGGCCTAATGACACACAGATGAGCAGAGTGTGTCAGCGCACACACAGCACAACAAGTGCATGTTAGCACAAGAGGCCGGGCCCAGTCCTGTGGGCTAACCAATTTAAATTAAATTAACAGGAAGTCTAACAAAAATGACAGAACAACAGAACAAAATCCAAAACATTCAGATAAAAAGTGCTTTTGACCTAATATAGTCAAGGTCTTTATTGAAATTCAACAAATCAACATAAAGTAAAAGTTAGAGCTTATTGAAATGAACCTCCACACACACACACACGCACACACGCACACACGCACACACACACACACACACGCACACACGCACACACGCACACGCACACACGCACACGCACGCACACACACACACACACACGCACACACACACGCACACACGCACACGCACACACCAAAAATGTCCCAAGATAACATAGCCCACATAATAGCCTAAGCTGTTTAATTTGACATGTCAAATGTCTTATCGCGCTGACGTGTCAGAGTTCGACGGAGCCCTTCAGGTACCGACGGGTCCCGTCAGACTTCGATGGGGTTTCCGTGCTCTAGCCTAAATGCCTCATTAGAAAGTGAGGTTCCAAGGGGAACAGAAGTGTGTTTAAAAGTAAAGATAAACCAGGGCGATATTTGCTCTTTTTAGTGTATCAGTGCTTGGCCTTAAATCTCCAGCACAGGTTGATCTGCTGCCTAAAAATACACAAGAGCCTAATATGAACACTTCAGTGCAAAGGGAAAACTGCACAAAAAGTGACTAGACAGCTCTCTTAAAGGTTTGTGGTTAAAAAAAAGGGCTGTAGTGAGTTTTATGAAACATTTAAATGATAGAATTTGGGGAAAATAATTAAAAAAAAATCAGTAGAGCTTGTCAGCCATTGGTTTCTTTGGATTCCAAACAATCGGTATCAACCATAAAAAACACATCAGTCAATCTCTTTCGTGTGTGTTCTTTAAACTAACTCTTGAACTTGTGTGTGTAGCTGAAGGAAGCCTTAAGTCGAGTCCCTCCAAACTATGTGGGAGAACCGCTCCTGAAGAAGCCTCTGGGACCAGTGCATTTAGTGAGTAGAACACAGCACCACTACAGTGTGTTCATGTAAACCACACATCACATGTACTTCTTTAAACCGCACGAGTCTGATCCAACTACAGCTACAACTTCAGTCCCTCACCTCATGTGTGTTCCTCCAGGAGAAGATCGAGGCCATAAACCAGACCCTGGTGAATGAGTACGAGGTCCGGAGGAAGATGTTACTCAAGAGGCTGGACGTCACTGTGCAGTCGTTTGGATGGTCAGACAGAGCCAAGGTACAGAATAAGCAGACATGTGATAAATATGCATGTAGTAAAGTTTCAGATTGTCTTTAAAATATAACATTCCTGCTACTAGGGCTGCAGCTATCGATTATTACTGTAATCGATTATTCTGTCGATTATTTTGTTTGAATAATCGAGTAATCGGATACATACTTTATAGGTTTTTTAACTGTTATTTGAAAAAAAAAAAACTTTATTCAAGGAAATAAACTTGAATAAATCACGTTTATTCAGAATTGCACAAACAAGAACATATTAAAGGCACTAATAACTAAATGCAAAAATATAAAATAAGTATAAATACAATATATAAAAAATTATATATATTTACGCTAAATTAAAAGTAAATAAAATTTCCACTGTCATTTGTAAACAAAATGTAATAAATTTCTACCTACATAACAAAAGTAGCAGCAGTATGCGCTGACATCTGCCAGTTAAAAGATTATTTTTTTTTCCAAATGTCAAAAAGAATACTCAAAAAAAAAATGTTAAGGCTACAACAACTGCCTTTGAAAGTGCATCTTGTGGTGTGCATAAACATTAATGCTTTGAACAAATGAAATTCTCAACTTTTCTCATCAAAAGTATTTTTTAAGTGAGCATATCAACATGCTCTGAACTCAAACTCGCTCTGCGCTTTGAAACTTTCCTGCAGCAGAAAACAGCCGCTCTGATGGTGGATGTGGCCGGGATGCATAGAAAACACTTTGCAAGTACTGACAGAGTTGGATAACGTGTTGCATTTGTTTTCCACCATGTGAGTGGATTGTCTTTTTTTGAAAGCGAATGCTCACTAAAGTACATCAGTATTTCTTTCTGCACGACTTGAGTAAGATGCTCTTCTGCATCTTTCTCATCACTTGTAGTAGAATCAGAGGAAGAGCCCAGAACCTTGTCCACCAAAGATGGTTTCTTGTCTGTAGATGAAGGGCTTCCTCGGCTTGGAGCTGTACTTTCTGGATTTGGATTTTTCAGGACTGTTTTCTTGACATCAAGTGCCATTGTTTGCACTGTGCTTTGTAATGTGAAAGCATCCTCTGGAGCTAGACATTTAAGTCTCCTCAAGAGCAGCAGCAATCAGGGCAGTGTTTGGATGCTCTGGGTTAAATGCACATATGTCTTTCCATTTTGATTGTATTTCTCCAATCATTTGACTTTGACATGCTCTGACAGTAGCTGAGCCCTCTGTGTTTTTTTTTCAAGTTATGGACAAGCTGCGTAAGGGAAGACAGTGTTACATACTTTTGGCCACTTAGAAACTCAGTGGCACTCTCAAATGGGGCAAGGACTTGGTTGAGCTCCTCCATTAGGTTCCACTGTTCAGGTTTGAGGTCTAGGTGATGTTTGCCTCCTGGAGTAAGTGTTGGGTCTGAGTGGGCAGCAGTCACTGGCCATCTTCGTTCAAGGAGCCTGGACAGCATGTAGAATGTGCTG
The DNA here is from genome assembly GCA_030686955.1 of Odontamblyopus rebecca. Lineage (NCBI taxonomy): Eukaryota > Metazoa > Chordata > Actinopteri > Gobiiformes > Gobiidae > Odontamblyopus > Odontamblyopus rebecca. The sequence goes on from CM060662.1 coordinate 3,162,057, forward strand.
TTCCATCGAGTGTTTACATCCTGAATCAGCCTGTGCTGTGCTGTGCCCATCTGAAGCTGCTTATCCTTGAGCTTAGTGCAGGCTACTTCACTTTTCTTAAAGTGTTCCACCAGGCATCTAGTGGCAGACACGCACTTTGACACAGCAGAGTTTTTCTTTTGAGACAATTTGGAACAACAAAGTTTAATGTGTGTGCTGCACATCTCACTGATGCCCACCCATGTTTTTCCCTCAAACTTTTGGTCGCAGCAACAACATTGGCACCATTATCACGCATCACAGCTTTTACCTTTGCAATAGGAATATCAAAATCTTTCACTACATCTTGAAGCCATTCTGTTATATTAGCTGCTGTGTGCCTGTCCTGCAGCGGAAGAGTGGTTAAAGTGAAGGACTGCATTTCCCAGTTGTCATCCACACAATGACAGATTACACCCATGAAAGCTTCTACAGCTCCACTTGTCCAAATGTCAGTAGTTAGTGCAACCGAGTCACATTTTCTGATAGTATCAATCACCTTGCCCTTAATTTTATTATACTTGGCCTCCATTTTTTTTGTAAAGTAGGTCCTGGATGGCAGTTCATATCGAGGACTAAACTTTGAAATCATTGCCTTGAAGCCCTTGTCTTCAACCATTGAAAGTGGGCGCATGTCAGTCACAAACATATTTAAGATGGATTCAGTGAACTCCGCTGCTTGTTGACGGTGCCATTCTTAGAAAGGTGTCCATACGAGACTGGGACGTGCTGAAATTGAATAATAAAAAAGAATCAGAAAAAGTCTTGACAATTACAATATGCTAAAACTAAATGATATATTCTGATACATTATATTGCATATATATTTCCAAAGTGCAAAACAAAATAAACCTAAAATTAAACCCAGACAATATCCAGGCTAGTTAAAATGTATTGAAATTAAGTTAATCTGTCAAGTAAAATGATCTACCAATAGAGCAAGACTTGTAAAACCCTCTTGTTCTACTTAATGTAAGAAAAAGCAGCACCTTATAATTAAATTAAGTAGAACAAGGTAAGAATAATATTTTTGTTTATTTGTAGATATTTTTTACTTATCGGCAATGTGCTCAAAACAAGATAGTTCTTAAATGCATTACATTTCGCGTCTACTTTGCACACGTTAAGTACACACCACATGCATTGATATATACAAGTGTTTTGGAGATGAAAAACGTAATTATCGCTGGGCTCAGGTTGACTCACCTCGCGGTTTCTTTTCCACTTGATGTAATGTACGGGTGCTTTCTGTTTACATGTTGGAGCACAGACTTTGTGCTGCTGTGATTCACCAGCTCAGTGTGACAGTGCAGTTGCATTGCACCGTGTTGTCTCCCTTTTTTAATTCAATTCAATTTCATTTCTATAGCCCAGAATCACAACAAGAGTTGCCCCCAATGGGCTTCACAGTGATTTAAAATGGTCCCAAACTTTTGACAGCCTCTGTCTTCTCTTCTGCCCACCTTCCTCTGTTTCTCTTGAACTGTTCGTGTTTTCGTTGCTCTAACCGTCGTGTTGATGCTGCCGCTGGTCAAACTAATGCTACGCGCCGCGCTGTTCTGTGTACAGTGAAGTGCAGCGGTCGTGCGGAAACTTTACCTCTACCGCAGAAGGTCCCGGCCGGCCATCCCCGAGCGTATGAAAATAAAACGAAGAATCGAGGCGGAAAAAAAATAATCAATGCATTTTTCTAATCGATTTACTCGATGAACCGTTTCAGCCCGACCTGCTACTGTTTTGTTTTAAGTGAAACCAAACACACAATCAACTTTTTTCACTACAAAACTGTGTATGGTGTTTTTTTATTAGCATTGTCTACTATTTCTAGTGTATTTGCAGCTTTGTGCTCAAAAACAGTCACCGCCTCAGTGTGTGCGGCCTCCAGGGGCCACTGCACGGGCCTGAGTACTGCCGACTTTTTCTCATGACAAACACCAGGTTGTTTGTGTAAACACCTCTTAGACCAATCACACGCTTCCTTATACCTCCGGACTCCGCCCCTCCGCCCCCCTCACTCCTCCCTTTAGTCCTCCAGACCCCGTTTAGCCCAATATCACAGGCCATACTCTAACATGTCCATTAATGATTGTCATTTTTCCCTGTAGAGTCACTCTGAGAAGCTGGGCAGAGTGTACCAACCACTGCGCTCCGTCCTTGTGGCTAAAAGCAAGATTTCTGTAGCCGACCTTTTGGCCGCGAGACAAGATTTCTCCAAAATCCTCCGAACGAGCAGCGGCAAAAACAGGGAGAAGACGGCCTGTGCCATCAACAAGGTACAAAACTGTTTCCCTGATGTGGCTGGCACTCGCCCATCTCAGCACGAAGGGTCAGGGTTCGACTCCTGGGTCTTTCTGTGCAGTTTGCATGTTCTCCCTGTGTATGGGTGCTCCGGTTTCCCCCATAGTGGTTAAAAGGCGGGTCAAATGAAGAGAGCAGCCGGTTTATCTTGTTTTGTTTTTTTTAATGTAGGCTCAGATTAATATTGCATCCATAAAAAGCCAGTCACTTGAAGGCAGCAGTATCAGCTTGGTCTAAGGTGGCCACCCTAACCCCACAGTACCAGCTGCAGTGTCCTTTAGTGTTCTATTCCACCTTTCCTGCTAAAACCTTTCACTCAAACTCTTTTTTTGTCCCAGGTTTTGATGGGCAGAGTCCCAGACAGAGGAGGACGGCCATGTGAAATCGAAGCCCCGCCTCCAGAGATGCCCTCGTGGCAAAAGAGACAAGACGCCCCACAGGGAGGGCAGTACGGAGGGGGCAGAGGCGGGTACCAGGGGGGAGGAGGAGGGTACCAGGGAGGGGGGCAGGGCGGAGGCTACGGGGGCGACAGAGGACATTATGGGGGAGGGGGAGACAGAGGAGGTCGGGGGGAGCACCACGGAGGAAGAGGAGGAGGAGGAAGAGGAGGCCGAGGCAGAGGAGGCTACAACCAGGTAAGACTCGACTCTAACCCAGATTTATTGGTGCTTTTCACTTTCTAGAATGGGATGATGTCATACTCCCACATGACACTTCCTCCTGTTGGTCTCACTGTACTTTACCATGAAATGTCCAGAGGTCAAGTCACAAATGCTGAACCTGATCATTTCTGTGGGTGACTGGACCGACCCCTTTAGATTAGATCAGACTTGGAGGAAGTTGCCGTATTACAGCAGATAGAAGTCTTCATTTTAACAGCTGCGTCCACCTGTATTAAATATTCTTGGCTTATAGAAAGTTCTGATGTCATTAAGCATCTTTAAAGTTGCACTGAGTAACTTGAGATGCTGTTGCTTTGCCTGGAAAGCTCCACAGTAAAACATGAAACACGTGTATCTTGCATTTATTTAAGTACAGATGTTTTTATTTAAAAAAGAAAAACTTTTACATAGTGCATCTTTAATCGCCACAAAGCACAAGTGGTAAATATTAGCTTTAAGGATTCTGTTTATCTGGAGCTCAGTCCCGTCTCAGAAGTAAAATTTCAATTCATTTTTCCCTTAGACTTTTAGAAAAATTAAAATAAGAGTTCAGAGACGTCACAAAGACTAACCCACTTCATGCAAATTAATGTACATAATACAGATCAAAAACACATTTAAATGCAACATTCTGTGAAATGTTTTAATAACTTTTTTGGAATGTCTATGAGAAAAATATATGGGAAATGTACTTCTCAAACCGGGTTTGTGGTCATCACAGGGATGTGAGCCGCCACCTCGCACCTCTGGGTTCTTTTCACTCCCCAATCCAAAGCTTTTGCCTCATGTTAGTTGTATATTTTCATTATTTTACTCATCAGAAATGGTAAAAATTGTTGAAGGCTTCGTTGGCCAATCACTTAAGTCATTTAAGTTTGCAAAGAAAGTTTCCTCAGGTTTATTTTTCAAGAAGCACTGGTGTTTAGATTGTTTGATTGGGACAGAGCGTGTTAAATACAGACACGATGCAACATGAACGTGAACACTCCGGATTATTGCCAAAGCCTCATTTCCATCCACTGTCCCAAAGGGCTGAGCTCACACAGCTCTGTTCACCTCAGTCCAACACGACAGGGATACAGGAGGATGGGAGGGCATCTGACGCACCCGAATAGTTTTTAATAGACGTGTCTTTTGTGTGTTCATTTCCCGGCAGCAGCAGCAGTACAGCCAGTCCAACTACCAGGACACAGGAGGCAGAGGAGGCTACAGCGCTGCCCAGCCACAGCACCCCGACCAGGGCTTCAACAACGGATACCAGGGGGACCGGTCCGGAGGTCACCAGAGCGAGAGGGGAGGGGGCGGAGGGGGGCGAGGCAGGGGGGGTAGGGGGAGGGGCCCCAGGGGAGGAGGAGGGGGGGGAAGTGTCTCGGGAGGGGGAGGCTGGGGAGGGAGAGGGGGAGGGCATCAGGGAGGAGGACAGTTTGAGCAGTTCTTCCAACACGGAGGACAACAGTACAACCAGGCGGGGTTCAACCAGGGCCGTCAGTACACCAGCTGAGGAACGGCTCCGAGCACTAACTGCTACGGTTACCATGGCAACGGGGCGGTGCTGGAGTGGATTAAGATCAACTCGACTCGACTCTGATTGGCTGGTTCTGCTGCCGTCAACCTTCAGTTATTTATAGTTTGTCATTAGTGTTAAAAGTGCGTCTTTTAACACTGCGTCTCAGCAAGCTCATAATTCATCTCCATGGAGACGAGCTTGCTTTGCCTGGAATGTTCCGCAGTATGGCAGTATGGTACCCTGTAACATTTTATAGATGATGATAATAATAATAATAATTTGGCATGGGAGTCTAATCGGTTTGTCTCCATGAAGATGAATTTAATGTCATACTGTGAAACATTCCAGACAAGGCTATGAAATCTCCATAGCGACAGGCAGACAGCAGACAGCAGAGCCCATCTGTTGGATCACTTCTGTCCTAGTTTAGTTTAAAGGAAATAAATGCAGTTTTCAGAGCACACTGCTCTGGGCAGATACTTAAAGCTAAAGTCTTCATACTGTATATTCTAACACTGGCATCAGCAGTGAAGAGGCACCAGTGCATCTCTAAGAAGTATTTATGGATTTACAGTTAGTATTACAACATTAGTTTGTAAATCTGCTCAGTCAAACCAATTGAAAATCATTTATATCAGCAATAACTCCAGACTTGTCATAATTTACATGTTAAAGGAAAACTTCCAAAGATTAATTAATACCAAAACAGAATTTGAACAAAAACTAGCAGAAATCAGCCTTTATTTGACATGACACAGGAGAATGTGTCCATGAGCGGAGAGGAGCTGTGTGTTAGTCCGTCAGCTTCAGTAGATGTTCAGGTGTTTTGGCCACACGTGTTCAGTGGCACATTTGTGCTGAGTGTGTTTGCTCTCTGAGGGTTTCATTGAAAAGGTCTTATTTGAGTTTCCAGTATTTCATGATATACTGTGCAGCCTTATTACTTATTTGCTCATCCACAGTGTTCTCATGAACCTGTGGCTGTAATCACAGATGCCCCGGGCACCGACTCGTGTGGCTGCTTTTTCTTTACAAAGATCAGGAATAAATGGATCTGCCAGGACTCTGCAGTGATCCACTTTGTCAATAATTACAGTATCAAAATTAACTACAAATACAAAACCGAATTCTTCAATCCACTCCAGCACCAAAGCACCGTGAACAGCGTGAGAGACTCTCCCTTTGCTTCGCCCGGTCCCTCGTTCTGTTAACAGCTCTGTTCTAATGTCATTTCCTCGTCACAAACAGACCTGGAGTTGTTTTCTTTCACTCACACGAGTTTAACACACAAACGCTGCAGATTTGGGCTCAGTTCTTCCTTTAAACAGAAAACACTCGGTTCTACCTGGTGATGTCATGTGGTAATACAGGAAGTGCTCCACTGTGTTTTTAAACTCCACACACTTTCATCAGTTCAATCTGTCTGTACTAAAGAAAAGGTGAAAGATAGCTGGAAACTACCACCTCATGACATCACCAGGTGGAGCAGAGCATTTAGAGCTTTGGAGATGTAGCCAGACTAATAATAAAAGATTTACTCAAACGTGTGAATGAAATAAGAAAACGTGTTTTTGAGGAGGTAACGACATTATAACAGGGTTTTAAGGTCAAAAGAGACAGTTTTATGCTGACATGTTTATAATGGTCAAATCCTGGGTTTTCACTACACACACAGAAGGATTAAATGTCCTGCAGTTTCAGAGGGTTGGGTACTTTTTTACTTCTTAGTGCAATAACGGTTTGGGTTTGGAGCTAAGCAAACTGGGCGTGGTCAATATGGAGAGTTCACTGTAATATAATGGGGTCAATATACTGTCATTTCAGAGGAGCAGAGAGGAGTGAGGCCCAAAAAAGACCAGACAAAATGACTCAAAAACCTGAACTAAAACAGATCTAATCTGGGCCTAAACAGGACTAAGTGATGGTGCACCAAGAAAAAAAAGTCCTGATTTAATCCTGATTTAATCCTGATTTAATCCTGATTTAATCCTGATTTAATCCTGATTTAATCCTGATTTAATCCTGATTTAATCCTGATTTGTTTCGCACTGGTTTACACAGAAACTAGATCTAAAGTATAATAAAATCATCTAACTTTAAACTGTGGTGAAAACTTGGTTTAGACCAGGACTCTGCACATTTCAGCAAAGTAGTAAAATCTCCATGGAAACGATTATCAGAAAAGTTACATAGTGCACCTTTAACCAAATATGGAACTAGAACTAAACCAGCTCCAATCTGCTCTGATTCTCCAAACCTGTGTCATTACAACAGTTTATTTATGTTTTACAACTGACACAATCTTCTGACACGATCTTCTGACACGATCTTCTGACACGATCTTCTGACACGACCCTTCACCAAACAGGGCTGCTCACAACAAAGAACTGTTTGCCAAATGTTTTTTCATGTTAAAGTGCATATGACAAGTTGGACTGTTCCTTTCTCTAACATGATTTGATTTAAGATTTGACAAATACAAATTCCCTGGTCCTTTCGTGGTCATTTAGGTGCCGGTTTTCATTTTACTGTTTTACAACTCGGAGCCACTTCCTGTATTTTACAAAGTTTAGTTTTTGTCAAATGCACTTTAAATGAGACTGTTTTTCACGCCTCAGAATGAGCCTTAACATGAGATTTAGTTTGCTCAGATTCAGTGTCATATTTTGGATGTCGGACGTTCTTCTCCAGAGGCAGATCTGTGATGAGCCTCTGGTGTTTGGGAGTTTACTTGAAATGGTCCCAGTCTAATCTGAGCTCCCAGTATTGGACAGACTGGATTGTTCTTTTGTTTTATTTAAAGACGTTTGTGGTGAGTTGAAGAGCTCAGCGCTCGGTTGTGGATGGAGACGCGTGGACCGTGTGAATGGACAATAAGAATAAAGTCTCCACTGACTTAAACACTGGGCTGTGTCATTCCATCAGTGTTGTGTCAAACTAAAGTTGGTTTGGTTTGTTTTGAAAGCCCCAAGAAACATCTCACATGTGTCTGTCCCTCTGTATAATAAGTCTGTGTCGGCCTCAGAACCTTTTTAAAGGCAAGTTTCAAATGAATTCATCAGATTTATATAGAATCTTTCAGGACACTTGGTACAGTCACAGTAGAGACAGAGCGTGGAGGAGACTGGAGGCTGTGTTTGCTGAGTAGATTTTTAAACATGTGCTTTTAATTTAGTGTAATTTAGTGTAACGACCATCAGAAACTCCACATATGAGACTATGTCCCTGTGATACACTTTACTCCAGATGCCCTGTCTGCTGCTAGGTTATTACATCCACTGCACTGACTGAGAGAGAGAGAGAGAGAGAGATAGTGAGATAGTGAGATAGAGAGATAGAGAGATATATAGAGAGAGAGTGAGATAGAGAGAGAGAGAGAGAGATTGATAGAGAGAGAGATAGATAGAGAGATAGAGATAGATAGAGAAAGAGAGAGATAGATAGAGAGATATAGATAGATAGATAGAGAGATAGATAGATAAAGAGATAGAGTGATAGATAGAGATAGATAGATAGAGAGATAGAGAGATAGATATGGTATAGTAGAACAGGTAGTCTATAGTAAGACTCCACACGTGTGAATCTTCTCCCTTCACTTACAGATGTTCACCAGTAGAGGTCGCTATCTGCCAACAATCCAATACAGGACCTCTCCTTTGACACAAGCCCTTCTTTGTTTGACTGTGTGCCCTCGAGCAAGGCCATGTCAACATGCTGCTCACACATGTGAAGACGTGAATGTTCACCTGCAGTGTTTAAGAAGCACTCCCTCCATCAGCCTGCATCTCCACAATGAAACTCCCTCCATCAGCCTGCATCTCCACAATGAAACTCCCACCATCAGCCTGCATCTCCACAATGAAACTCCCTCCATCAGCCTGCATCTCCACAATGAAACTCCCACCATCAGCCTGCATCTCCACAATGAAACTCCCACCATCAGCCTGCATCTCCAAAAAGAAACACCCTCCATCAGCCTGCATATCCACAATGAAACTCCGTCCATCAGCCTGCATCTCCACAATGAAACTAGCACCATCAGCCTGCATCTCCACAATGAAACTCCCTCCATCAGCCTGCATCTCCACAATGAAACTCCCACCATCAGCCTGCATCTCCACAATGAAACTCCCTCCATCAGCCTGCATCTCCACAATGAAACTCCCTCCATCAGCCTGCATCTCCACAATGAAACTCCCACCATCAGCCTGCATCTCCACAATGAAACTCCCTCCATCAGCCTGCATCTCCACAATGAAACTCCCTCCATCAGCCTGCATCTCCACAATGAAACTCCCTCCATCAGCCTGCATCTCCACAATGAAACTCCCACCATCAGCCTGCATCTCCACAATGAAACTCCCTCCATCAGCCTGCATCTCCACAATGAAACTCCCTCCATCAGCCTGCATCTCCACAATGAAACTCCCTCCATCAGCCTGCATCTCCACAATGAAACTCCCTCCATCAGCCTGCATCTCCACAATGAAACTCCCACCATCAGCCTGCATCTCCACAATGAAACTCCCTCCATCAGCCTGCATCTCCACAATGAAACTCCCTCCATCAGCCTGCATCTCCACAATGAAACTCCCACCATCAGCCTGCATCTCCACAATGAAACTCCTGCACATCAGGGTCGTCCAGTGGCTGGGCACAGGTTTGTATCCTGGTGTTGTATATTTATGGAGAATTGTGGTGGGAGCGTGGGTGACGTGGGCTTGTGGGTGGAGCACTGGACAGAATCTTACAGCTGATCATAAGGAGGGTTCAAACAGGCCCCAGGAGAGACTGGATACATGGATGACATTTAAAACCTCTTCAGGCAGGTTTTTGATGAAGGAAGAAGGTTATAACATTGTAGAAAGCTAATAAATAAAGAAATAAATACATAAATAAATACAATTAAATACCGTAATACCCCATCTTTAACCCCCTTCTTTCAAACCACTTCAACCCAAATTAGTAGTTGGGTAGTTGGACCCAAAAGCAGAAACACCAAGAACAATTGAAGTTATTTATTTACAGAGAATGAGCTGGTAAATATTGGACTGGGGAGCCAGGAGGAGCAGGTAGGTCACGGGCTGGGAGGTCAGGAGGAGCAGGTAGGTCATGGACTGGGGAGCCAGGAGGAGCAGGTAGGTCACGGGCTGGGAGGTCAGGAGGTGTGTAGTGGAGCAATGGGAAGAAGCAGGAAACAGGAGCAGGAAAAGATCCGGGGTTAACTGGAAACAGGAAAAAAATCAATGAAGTTCAAAAAACCAACAGAGCAAGCAGAGAAGATATTCAAAAAGGCTGTGAGCCTGGAGACAAGTTACCCTGAGTGTAAACTGACGAACTGACAGGGAGTGTTGGAGTGAACCGGTTCTTGTAGCAGAGTTGATTGTAGATGGACCACAGGTGAGTGAACACAGGAGGGAGGGGCAGAATCCAGGAGGATCATGACACCAGTGCTAAATATTTCATGGTTTTGCCTTAGTAAAGTGGCAATTTGTGAAGAAAAGTTTCTTTTTAAAAGATGGAAAATACAGGAAGTAACAGTTAGTTCTAAAACAGAATCTCCTTATGTCATCAACTCTCATAATTTCCATCTGAAATGCGATTTCTGACCATTTAATCATTGATTTAATAAACAGAGGTGTTGTCCTGTATGTGTTTATTGTCAAAAAGTAAATGGTGAGTGGAAATAACTAGGCCCATATGGTTATGGCTCATGCTTATGTCAGGACAGTGACTAAAGCAAAAGTGCATCTCCTCCTCCTCGGGTGCGTCTCATTTCTCTTTCTTCACTTCCTTCTCCTTGATTCCTCTCTTTGAGCCCCCATTTTTCAGCTGTCAATCAAATCTGTCATATTAAGTGAAAGAAAACCACAGAATGAAGGAGTAAACCTGAGGGAGGCTTCAGGAGCAGACACCAGAGAAAAGACTGAAACTTTATTGGACTCAGTGAGGAGTTTAGATCCTTTCTCCTCGCTTCGTGTCCTCTGTGGGCGGGACTTCCTCACCCATTCCCTGCAGAATCGAGGAGAAGGAGGTGAGGAAGGAGAAATAACACGCGGCCCTCTGCTTTTCACACTGACTTTACCTGAACTGTGCCCGCCGCGCCGCACCGTGACTTCCTGTCCCTCTCCTCCTCTCCTCCACCCCAGCTATAGCGCCCTCTATCCCGCTGACAGGCGCACTGCACTGCCCCCTGAAGCGCCTCTCCATCCTCTCATCCCCGCTGCACATGCTCCCAGCACCGGGTCCCTCAGCAGCCGAACAGTCCGGCGGAGGAGCGGCGAACACCGGGAGAGGCAGGCGGAGGAACGGGCCATCAAATTACGCATCTTGGAATCTACTTTTTTTTTTTTCTTCGTTATTTCGGATTATTGCGTTTTGAATCTGCACTGACACGAGTTGGAAATTTACGAGTTGGATCTTGGGGTTTATTCGTCACTTTTGAAAACGACCCACCGTGCTTTTTTTTCCCCCTACGTTTTTTTTCTACGTTTTTAAGTTAATTGGACAGTTTAGCAAATTTGCGAATCAGATGCAGTGTCTGAATTGGCTGTAACCACCTGTCTCCCTGCAGGGTCTCACATCATTACCAATTTCACATTTAAAAATACAAATATTGAAATTGCGCACTGTAAATTTAGCTAAAAAAATTAATTTACGCAAAAACATGTATATTTTCTGTAAATAAGATAAAATTCGTAACGTTTTGCATCCAAATTTGCTTGTTTTAGAGTTTCTTCCACATCTTTTTCTGTGCCAGTCTCAAATCTGTGAAATTGGGCGATTAAATGAGATTGGCGCTATTAAACCAAACTTATAGCAAACAGCCTGCTTCAATTTCTCAAACCACGTCTTCCAGTCCTTTTGCACCGCAGCCTCCAACTTCTGCTACGTTTACTACTGATCTGGATACTACAGTTCACGGAGCGGTGGGCGCGCGTCATGGAGGGCATCCGGAGCAGTTGGTTCCCGGGCCGCGCTTGGAGGAGGCGCCCGGGGATGATGAAGATGATGATGGCGGTGGTTGTAGCGCTGACCGCGGCAGGGAGAGCGCAGGGGTCCGCCGTGGCTCCTCTGACCTGCGAGAGGGGCTGTTACTCCGGCACCTGCGTGAACGGGAGCTGCGTGTGTGACCACGGCTGGGTGGGGGACCGGTGCCAACACTGCCAGGGCCGGTTCAGGTCAGTGCCATCCGTGCCACACCTCTGCCTGGATACTGATGTTTGCTTTACAGATTGACAAGAGTAGCATTACTGTACGTGAGAATATTATTACTAAATAAAAGTACAAAGTAGTAAAGTAAAAACAGTACTTGGGAATACTGCTACTCAAGAGTATCTTCATTTATCCTCGCCAGGATTTTGTTGTTAATTTAGCTTTTAAAACTGCCCCTTTTACCCCCTAATGAAGTGTTCTACATCCCTTTTTCAGTACAACCTGTTATTTCACAACCTGCTGCTGTAGTTTTGTCACAGGAATGTAATAAAATATAGGACCAGAAATACAAATGAAAAAAAGAAAGAAAACGGAAAATAAAATTAAAAATCATGCTTCTTCATACAAAACACACAGCAAACATGTATAAGCAACTTTTTGGACATAAAAATGCTTAATTTAGGGCCTTAGCTACAAAAGTGCAAAATATCTGGTAAATTCTGTAAGTAAACTAAAAATCTCCTTATTGCCTCAAAAAGTAAAACAAAAGTGCAGTGGCTCCATGACTTTCCTGGTGCCAGTCACGGAAACAGCTCCTGTCAGGTTCAGGGCCAGAGCCACAGCACTCCTGCATTTCCATGTTGTTTAGTTGTCATAAAATATACAATCACAAGCAGTGAAAATACTCTGACAATTTATAAATTGAGGATTAAATCACCTTAGCCAGTTCTCTTTTACGTGCACACGGGGGAGCCGAGACGTGCGCTTGTCTAGGCTCGTCCACGCTAGACTCCCAAAGCTCCTCCCCTTCTGGCACGGTTTTTATTGTGTCCTTACAATACATCATGTCAGTGTTAGGTTTACAATAGACAACATGGTCAAAGTATATCATGGCTAGGTTTACATTTCATCAGATAAGCACAGAAATATGGTCTGGGAACCTCAAGTAGAGTTCAAAAAGGTCACACATCTGGTTTTAGCTGGGTGCCTCATAACTTCATTAACACAGGCTCTTTCATCCTCTGAGCCTGGCTTGTATCATTCCTTGAGACTGCATTAGCTTGATGTACATTTTTAATAACTTCATCATTATAAGCATTTTATTCTAACATTAGTACATTTGTATTTGTTCATATGGACCGAAATAAACCTTTCAATTACGCACACCAAGTGCATAATTTGTCATTTATTTGAGAAGTAACTGCACTTAGAGCGGCTTTTTCAATTGTTCTGAACACATCTTGACTCACTTCACTCTTTGGCAAAGTTTAAGCCAGTGAAAATGGACGGAGCGCATGCGCTGGGTGGAAAACAAAGTTCCCATTGGACACTCGTTTTCTCATCATCATGTAGTGCGCGTGTGACTTAGGATAATGCCAGAAATATGGTGTGATGGGTCTTTCAAAGGAGAAAAAAGTAAGTTTCTATCTTTTATGGTTGGAATGTTATGGGCAGTTATATAAAACATATTCCCCAGTATCGTACACAGTGCTGTAGGTCTTAAAGAGGAACTGTTGGGACGTAACATCAGATGTAATTTAAAGGACAAAGCACTAAACGGCCATAGTGCACTATTTTATGATCACTGTTTCCTCAAACAGACCTGGAGTTATGTTTGTTTCATTCACACTTGTTTAACACACAAACCCTGCAGATTTAGGCTTCTTCTCTCACACAGAAAACTCTTCCACCTTGTGATGTCATTTGCTAATACTGGAAGTGCTCCATTGTGTTTTTAAACTTCACACACCTTCACTAGAATCACTTGGATAACTTCAGCTCTGGAATTGCCGATCTCTACTGAAAAGGTAAAAGCACTGGTTCACTTTAATACTACATCTCTGTGACATCACAAGGTGAGACGGAGCATTTTGAGCTGTAGACAGACTGTTAATAAAGTGTTACTCAAACATATGTGAATGAAACAAAAAACAACTCCAGTTCTGTTTTTGAGGAGGTAACAACATTATAACACGGCTAAAAGCTCATTTACTCAGGTGGTCAGGGTGACCACTTCTGATTAGGGTTGTGAAAAATACAGAAAATTACACACTAATCAATACTAAAAGTAGTATCAAAACTAGATACTCATTTGAGCCGGTATTGATACTAAAAAGTCCCATTGACAGGACAGAAATGAAGCTTCCCTGAATGTTTAGAATGACGTTGAGCTGTATCAGAACAAGTCTAAGAGCACATAGACTTGTGTTCACCCATAGAGCACTGAGGAACCTGCTGCACCACTGAGGATTACACACATATAAGAGCACGTGGGAAAAGAAAGTACTGCCATGAATTGTCTAAAAAAAGTGGTTTTATTAAGTATTGAGTTTGTTTCTTAGTATAGAAATTGAGTTTAGTATCATGACAATAGGCCGACTGCTTCTGATTCTATAGACTCTATATATGAAGTTATTTCAAATGTTCCTCACAAGTCTCCATTTGTCACACTCACAACAGGAGCCGTCTCTCATTATGACAGTGTAAGTCTGCTGCTGTTCCACTCAAGAAAACACCCAGACCAGCCTCCTCTATGTGTGTGTGTGTGTGTGTGTGTCGGGGGGGCAGGGTGACACAGCTGGAGGGGAGGAGGCATGTCCTTGGGTCCATCTGTGCCGTCCGCCTAATCCAGTCCTGAGCAGTGACCACAGTGAAGCAGGGGGCACAGGCAGGGGGCACAGGCAGGGGGCACAGACAGGGGGCACAGGCAGGGGACACGGGCAGGGGGCACAGGCGGGGGGCACAGGCAGGGGGCACAGGCGGGAACAGACCGGTCCTGGGTGAGAGGTGAGGGGAAAACAGCATCAGCCTCAGGAGTGCAGCAGTGGGACTGATTCGAGCTGAGATGTGGATTTCCCATAAAATAAACCATAAACTGTTCATTTGGACAATAATAAAAACAAAACCCTCTAATTATGAAAACATCAATGATCCATTTGTTTCAGTGGACGTCTCACCACACTTCTTCATCATTCTACCATGATGTGTGTTCACCAGTGAATCACCCCCATTTCAGAAGTGCATGATTGACAGGTGGATTAGCCAATCAGGGACACACATGATCTGTCTGTATCTAAACAAATTTGGGTTCTTAGAAGGAAAGAAGAAAGGAAAAAATATCATGGTTCATCTGAGGAGAGAGAAATTGGTTTGTAAATGATGATGACCAATGAGCTCCTTTGTTTCACTTGCATCACCGAAATAAGCAATTTCCCTCTTACAAAAAACACACATCTGCTTGTGGAGTTACCAGGATGAGGTCTGTGCAGGACTGAATTTTCAGTCCCGCTCCTGACCGCACACGCATTGTGCAGATTTCTTCAATTTCTTCATCAGGTTCCTTGATTTTTTTGACAGTAAATGTACCTGTCTTTAAAGAAGCACTGCGAGATTCTCTAGAGGTGCTGTCTCCAAAGCTCCAAAAACACAGAGAAGCGGAAAGGAATTGTCTAAAATGTGTGCGAGATTAGACCACATCTGCAAGTTTCGGCTGCTTAAAATGTTTTTATTAATGCAAATAAAATATCCAGCACAAATGATATGATAGGCATACACTGATCATTTGTATATTTTACTTTACATCACCAAAGTCCAACACCGACAGAAATGTAGCTTCTACCAGCCTTTTCCTAGCCTCAAAAGAAAGACAGGGCCTAATCCTAAAAAAGAAGCCTAATTTCGCTCTCAGTTTTTGAATTAATTGCTGCAGGTGAAATGCAAATGAAAGTGAGCTATCAATCCACAGACCTGGATACTTGTACTTGTCCACTTTCTCAATTTGAGCACCTTGTAAAGTAGAGATTCTAGGAAGATCTGAGGGGAGTGTTTTGACATTTGAAAATAGCATTGATTTTGTTTTGTCAGCGTTTAAGGTGCTTTAAGCTTTAAGTCTTGGCATTTCCTTTGAAATATGTCAAAAGCAATCTGTGACTGCTGAAGGGCATCAAGTGGAGTAGAAGCCACACTGTACATTACTGTGTCGTCAGCATAAAAATGAAAGTAACAATTTGGAATGTTTTGACTAATATTTATATACAAAATGAATAGTAAGGGACCCAAAACTGACCCTGCGGCACACCCCTGTGGATAGTGCGAGTGTTTGATGAGGAGCCGTCTACCTGAACAGTCTGAGTTCTTCCTGGGAGATAGTTTATGAACCAGTGTATTGCTTGAGACGATGGTCCATTTGCAATTAATCTCTGTTCCAGTATAAGATGATCAACAGTATCAAAGGCTTTTGTAAGATCAACGAAAAGAGCTGCACAATGTTTTTTTATTGTCTGAGGATGAAACTATGTCATTCACTACTTCTAAGGCTGCAGTTGTAGTGCTATGATGCTCAGTTAGGATATTATTTTCAGATAAATAGTCCTTAAGCTGGGAACTAATGAGGGATCCCAGAAGTTTGGCCAAGGAAGATAATTTAGAAATCGGCCTGTAATTATTTAACTTTGATAAATCACCACCTTTGAACAGAGGGGTGACAAAAGCACATTTCCAGATCAAGGGACTTTCATTTGTGATTACCGTAAGATTAAAAAGGTGGACCAGTGGAGCGGCAATGAAATCTGCTGCTAATTTTAAGAAATAGGATTCAAGATTGTTTGGTCCTGGTGATGATTGGATATTGAGGAGTTTGAGGGCTTTGTGTACCTCAGCAACAGAGAAAAGAGAAAAACAGAACAGATGATTTACAATAGGGTCATGTAAGTTTGTGGCTGTCAGCTTACTATTGAATCAAACTTTGATCCAGATTCAATAAAGTGAATATTGAAACAGTCTAACATTTCTTGAGGATTTTTTATTTTCTTGTCATCCTTTATTGTGCATGAAGGTAGATTCTAATGATTATTTGTTTGATCAATAGACTTAGTCTTCCAAAATTGATGACTGAACAGACGCAGACACATTTTTGGTTCGCTGCGGGTGGATAATTTAATCTTGTCACTTCTTTCTGATCAGTTCTTAAAGCTCAGAAAATTAAAAAAAAAAAATTAACAAAGCCCTAGATGTTACACATCAGATCTGTGGAGTGGCAGCCCTGTTCACAGTAAAATAATCATTTATAAATAAATAAATAAACCCAGAGCAGGTGTGTGATTCTACATGTCTGTAGTGGTCACATGGTGCAGAAGGTGGAGTTCAGCTCTGCAGTTCTGAAATCACTGAACCACTTTTGACCAGTGAGTTGTTTCAGATCAGTGTTCAGAATCCAGATGTGCTGTAGATCACATCTGTATCACCTGGACTGTAGTTTCTGTGCTTGTTTTTTCCAGCTGCAGAAGTGTCTCATGGCTAATGCTAAAGCTAATAAGTCACATCTGACCATGAGGTGGACGAGCTTTTCTTGTTTAGTTTCGCGAGTGCTTTGTAGAACATGTCAGAGAAAAGCCAAAAGTACCACAGTGCCCCTTTAAAGAAGTGTCTGCTCTGTACTTATAATCTGTGACAGTGGGGGATGGTATAATTTACACATTTTAAATTGCAATATTCATCTAAAACAACTACATAAAAGAAACAAGTTCCACGTTAGAAAACTGTGGTGTCCAGTAGCAGCAAATCACTCTTAATACAACTTCAGAGGGTCAGTGAGAAGGAAAACAACAGTTAAAAGCTCTGAAAAGTCCAGTTTGCAGAATTGGCCTGATTTTAAATACAATGTTTAATTATTTCCAAACCAATTCCTGAACGTTCTAAATGCTGTTATAGAAGTGGTGATTTCAGTGGTGAAATGATCAGATGAACGGACAGGAACGTTTGGAGCTCAGTAGATACAGATTTTCAAACATGCCTGAAAGACACAAAACAGAATATGTTAAGTCCAGATCCGAGGTTGTGTTTCGTTTCATTCACACGGCTCAGAATGCTCCGTTTCACCTCGTGATGTCACGGTGGTTAGATTAGATTAGCCTTTATTGTCTCCCTTGGGAGAAATTTGTCTTGGGACAGGGGCACTCCTGGCACACAGACATACAACATACAGCACACACACAGTGGACACATCAATTCATACAGTTCAACATTTGATAATATTGCACCATTCCCATAATTAGCATATTTTTGCACATTCCCTGGGGCTTAAAAAGTGTAAAAGTCAGTATTGCACATTCCCTGAAACCTATTCACTGTAAGTGCTCAAAAATATTGCACCTTCCTGGAGCCCACCTATGAGCAGTATTGCATATTCCCCAAAGCCTATGTGCAAATAATATTGCACAGTCCCGGTTTTCCAGTGAACAGCTCCTTTTAGCTTTAGTTCAGTCGAGATCGGCAGTTCCAGTTCTGAAACGATCCAAATGATTCTGGTGAAGGTGTGTGGACTTTAAACACAAACTCAGTCTAAATGTGCAGAAACAAAACACGACTCCAGGACTGTTTGTGATGAGGAAACGACATTAGAACAGAGATCAGAACATCAGACGGGTCCTTTAAGACAGCAGGAATATGGAGCTGTAAATTAGATTCTATTTGGAGTTTTTGGTCAGTGAAATGATCCAATCAGCATGAGGGACTTTGGTGTGAAACTAAACTCTAATTTGCACTTTCGAGGGCTGAGAAGCAAGAGGGCGTAAGTGACATTTTGGTCAAAATTGAGTTATATATATCACCTGAAAGCTCTTGATGAGCTCTTTCTAACTGACAAAATTATAGAAGTAAAATATATTTATAAATTTTAGTTATTAAACAAAAACCAAAGGTCTTAACTGTGAACATGCAGAAGCAGTTAGAGTCAGAGGGGCGTAAGTGCATTTCTAAAACATACAGGACACAATAAGTCAAAATGGCTGAAAATAAATACTACCACAGAAAAAGATTCTGACGAAAAGTGGTGTTCAACACACAAGAGGTGTTGTTCCAGTTGTTTCAAACACCCGGAATATCTTATAAGGGTAAGTTTACCTCACCAGTTGTTTCAGTAGTTATCCATAAGCTTATAGCTGGTTAGTTTAGCCTTTAGCGAACAGAGGCTAGTTACGCAACTAGCTATAGCCTACTAAATAGCCTATTCAGCATGTTTGTGTGGTCACTGTTTAGTTAGACTACAAAAAAGATGAAGGGGGTTCATCTACAGCATAGATTTCTGCGTATGATAGAAAATGCCATGAGTCAGACCTGAGGAACTGGAGCATTTTGTTAACATGGAGACAATGACAGTTGAGGAACAGGAGCATGTGGAGGCATCGAGAGTTGAGGAACATGTTGATATGGAGACAGAGGAACCGGAGCATGTTGATATGGAGACAGAGGAACCGGAGCATGTTGATATGGAGACAGAGGAACCGGAGCATGTTGATATGGAGACAGAGGAACCGGAGCATGTTGATATGGAGACAGAGGAACCGGAGCATGTTGATATGGAGACAGAGGAACCGGAGCATGTTGATATGGAGACAGTGACAGTTGAGAATGAGAATCAGGGTGAGCAAAGGGGAAGAAAAAGACAGCGGAATCCTGATAGCTGGAAAAGAAATATCAGAAAAAGGCTCAGAATATCAGGCCAAAGCTGTGTCAATGGCAAAAACATTAATGTTCCAGCGAGAAAGGTTAAGGAAAAAGACTTAAATAATTTAACAGAAATGTTTCAATGAAATAAATGTGATAATTCAATTGAATTCTTCAATTCATAGTTGTTTATTGTATAGTATCCGTATAATTGCTTATTGTCTAATTACACTAATTGCACTGAAATAGGTAAGAAATCTCATATAAATATTGTTCACTGCCTTTTTGGGTAAAAATGACTGTGGCTCATTTAAAAGCTCATGTTCTTTTCTGCTTATGAAATAATCAGATACGCTCATATGTTAGACCCAAATTACATTAAAATATTGGTGCCAAAAAGGCGTATGTGACTACTTCTTAAATTTAGTAATGTAGAATTTTTTTTTTTTTTTAATTTAAAGATAAATGATTATTCATTAGGTTTTGTGTCATCCATCTGGGTTAAAAAATATGCTTTAAATAGGTGAAATCAGTACAGAAAGAAAGAGGAAACTATGGGCATTTTTTTGTTTTGGCTCCTGTAAAGTTGGGGAAATGTCACTTACGCCCTCTTGCTTCTCAGCCCTCGCTTTGACCTCCAGGGAGCGTCACCTCTCTCTTTGTCTCTCCTGTTTTTCCTCTACACTTATCTGTCTTCTTCTTCTTCTTCTTCTTCTTCTTCTTCTTCTTCAGGTCTCTGTCTTTCTTATAATCTGTCCTCTTCTTTGACTCCTTTCCCCCTCTATCTCTCTGCTTCACCACTCCTCTCTCTACTCTCTCTGCCCTTAACCCCCATCTATCTCTTATCTCTCTCTGCTCCTCTTCTCTGTCTTTCTTTCTCATCCTTCTCTCTTTCTGTTATCTCTTACCCCTTCTGTCTCTCTGTCATCTTTTCTGTCTCCTCCTCTGTTTGATTTCATCATTAAAAATTCATAATGTTCAGTGTTTCAGCAGGATTTTGACCAGACTGTTCACATCTCTGTCTCCTCTCTTCTCTCTCTGTCTCCTCTCTTCTCTCTCTGTCTGCTCTCTTCTCTCTCTGTCTCCTCTCTTCTCTCTCTGTCTCCTCTCTTCTCTCTTTGTCTCCTCTCTTCTCTCTATGTCTCCTCTCTTCTCTCTCTGTCTCCTCACTTCTCTATCTGTCTGCTCTCTTCTCTCTCTGTCTACTCTCTTCTCTCTCTGTCTCCTCTCTTCTCTCTCTGTCTCCTCTCTTCTCTCTCTGTCTCCTCTCTTCTCTCTATGTCTCCTCTCTTCTCTCTCTGTCTCCTCTCTTCTCTCTCTGTCTCCTCTCTTCTCTCTATGTCTCCTCTTTTCTCTCTCTGTCTCCTCTTTTCTCTCTCTGTCTCCTCTCTTCTCTCTCTGTCTCCTCTCTTCTCTCTCTGTCTGCTCTCTTCTCTCTCTGTCTGCTCTCTTCTCTCTCTGTCTCCTCTCTTCTCTCTCTGTCTCCTCTCTTCTCTCTCTGTCTCCTCTCTTCTCTCTCTCTGTCGGCTCTCTTCTCTCTGTGTCTCCTCTCTTCTCTCTCTCTGTCTCCTCTCTTCTCTCTCTCTGTCTGCTCTCTTCTCTCTCTCTGTCTGCTCTCTTCTCTCTCTCTGTCTGCTCTCTTCTCTCACACCAGAACTGTAAAAGTGGATAAAAGGAGCCAGGAACAGATTTGATGTTATAAGAGGAGTAGTGTCACGGGGTCCTCTTCAAAACACTCAGGCTGAGTCGGGCTCGTTTTAGGATGTTTTATTCCACAGTGCAGAACAGGAAAACAGGCGCAAAAATGGGTGCCGGAAATATTTACAGTGAAACAGTGGGAAAAAAGGTCTATTTACAGGGCAGGCAAAAAAAAGTTGACTTCTCCTTCAAGTCTCTCTCTAGTTCTCGCTCCACTCTCTCTTAGTCTCTCAGTCGTTTGCTCGCTCGCTCCCTCGCATTTCCAGCGAAACACGACCTTCATTGTAGCAGGACACGACAAGACACGACCCGACCAGACACGACGAGAGTAGAGACTAGACTGACACAGGTGCTGAGCGGCAGGGCGCACCTTTATACACCCCTCGCCCCTCCCACCTTACGTAACTCCCCTCTAAAAACTTAATTAAATCATTTCTACAACTAAATGATTAATATTACTGGGGCCAACAGTTACACATAGAGAATTGTTTTGTTCTCACATCCATAAATGCCTGAAAATAGGTTATAAATAAATAAAACACAGTTAATTGTCCAGGCCAGTCACCTGTGGCTCACATGACCCCGGAGCGCGCACAACGGGAGGATTTAAGCTCCTGACGTGGATGTGTCCGGGTTTGCCAGTGCGCACCGGGATGCGGCAGCAGCGACAGCAGCGGCAGCGCGAGGGCAAGTAACAGTCGACCACCGCGGGTCTCTGAAGGACAGACCCGGCGCCTCCAAGTGCGCACCCCCAGTCGCGGCCGAGAACACGCAAAAGCGAAGTCCACTGCGCGCCCGCACCGCAGCGCCCGCAGCGCGGAGCCCAGCAAACAAGGAAACAGGTGAGCACGCGTCTTCCCACGTTTTCCCCCGGGGACCGCGCTCCCAGGGACGGACCCGCTCCGTCACAAGTGGCTCCAAAACAAAAAAGACAAATGGACTAAAAATGCACCCAGGTGCTATTTAAAATCTTCTGCTCAAGGAAAAGACATTGAAACCATCTTAAAAAAGCACAATAATCCCGATTCAAGATTCAAGATTCAAATCTTTATTGTCATATGTACAGTAAAGAAACACGTTTCCCTGTACAATGAAATTCTTACTTTGCTGCCCACACCGGATGCACACGAGTAAACACACAACAGTCAAATGGAAAAATGTGCAATAGTCACTGATGGTTCAATAGTCAGTACAGTCTGTAAATTGCACTGATTGAAATCCCCAGCGATGATAAAAACAGCGTCAGGATGAGCCGTCTCCAAGTTACTGATGACGTCACAGAGCGTCCTGAGAGCGGCTGTGTGGTCGGCTCGTGGTTGAGTGGAAACAGCGGCCAAAAAACAAACACGTGAATTCCCGAGGTGGATCAAAGAGACGGCATCTCAGCAGTAAAAGCTCCAGATCTGGTGAACAGTGTTTAAAAACAGTCCGTACGTCTCTGCACCATGACACACACCACCCCCGGTCTTCTTACCGGAGGCTGCAGTCCGGTCTCCCCTATGCAGTGAGTGCGTTAATGGGAATATTGGCAAAATATTTTCAAAAGTAGATAGTTGTGATGTAATCCTTTTGGTAGTTCTTTGGTTCTTCTCTGCATGATTCTGGAGTTTCTATTTCACTATTTTGTCTGTGAATCAAGACATGAACAGTCCAATACTTTCCTGAGGTCACTAGCCTTAGCAACAGGTTTGATTGACAGCGTAACTATGTGGAAAGGGAATTACCTTCGACAGCCTCGCTCCTGATTGATTTTTTGGTTGCCATGATTCTCACAGTCGGGTTTCCAAATATGGAACTCGGCTCCAAATTTGCTTCAATAATGGTTAGCGTCGATGAGCTTCATTTGGCTGAATCCAAACGCTATGGCAACACTTCTTTGTGCTTTGGTCTCTGAAATGTGTAAAAAGTGCTTAAAAAGTGATCCTGGTGAATGATTGGGATGCTCTGAATGGATAAGGCAGGCGAGGAAGAACTTCAGACCACTGCGAACTGTTTAGAAGGAACTAGGTCTGTTTTTCAAGTCTTCCCCTAAAACAGTAAAAGCACCTTTAAAAGTATTAAAATAAAAGTTCTTGAGCACTTGTGCCAAAGCTACAGATATCATATTTTCATTTTTTGGTTCAGTATCGGCATCAATCACAGCTCTACAAACTAAAAAAGCATCATATGTGTTTCATTTCTCCAGTCGCCTCTGTCTTCAGTCACAGCAGAGTTCTGTATGATGCAGGACTCCATGAACCATGAGATTAGACACAGATTAGGGACTGGTGTGCAGCTCTAATCTGCAGCTCCAGCTCTCCCCAGCCCCACTCTCTGGCTCTGTGCAGATTATCTGTGTCTCCTCTGTCTGCTCAGATGGACCGACCTGCCAGGGGCAAAGGGTCAACTCATATACAGCAACAATAACACTGTCTAATCTATTCTTATCTGTCTGTCAACATAACACTCAGAATGTGAAAAATTAGAGGATTAGGTCAGCAGCAGCCCGCACACTTCAGTGTGACTGTAAACTACTGAAACTTTACAGTTTATAAAGGTTTTACAATCCCAACCTGTGTCTCCGGAGCCTTCACCGGCAGATAGAGACACGTCCAAGTGTCTCGTTCTCCGTTTATGAACAGAACAGGCCTCATGTGAAGCTCAGAACCTCCAGAATTGCCTCCCTGAGCTGCAGAGGCTGCACTAGCACTGATTCACGACTGGTGCAGGTGCTGGGGTTTAGAGAGGACCGTTCAGATCAGAGAGACGTTTATCTTGTGTCTGGGAGCGCAGACACAATCATTGCTTCAGTCAGACTTCAGTCAGGCAGGTGTTGCTGTACAATAATATTTTACCACCACTGAGTGTGGAGTGACTGAAAATTGTGGTGTAAAGAGTGTTATTGGGATTAAATGCTTATTACATCATTTATTATAGTCTGAGATCGTTTCAGTTCAAAATAATAGGAACAGGCTGAAGACATGCGTTCATTACTTTGCCTTATGTTATAGAACAGGGGTGTCAAACTCATTTTGGTCCGGGGGCCGTATGCAGCCTACTTTGATCCCAAAGGGCCGGATCAGAAAACTCAGTTCTCTCTTCAAGTTACTGTATTTTTCTCCGTGTCTCGTAGTGGTGTTTAAGATTATATTCCTCGAGCAACGCCACTTGTTCCAAACACACTGAGCACAGATTTCCCATTCACCTCTGTCAACAAATAAGAATTAGACTATTTTTCTTGGGAAATCCTGAACTCAGCATCTGCTTTTCTCATTTTTTGACATTTTGCTGATGAGGGTCACGGTCGACAGTCAAAACGATCGTCCTTTAAGAGCGTTTGGAAAGAGGAAAGTCTTCATTTGTGCTGCTCTGGTGGGAGTCGCAACGTACAGAAACGCCGGAGACGCTGCTGTGCTAAACTGTGCAAAATTAACAGAAAAATCTGAAAATTTTAAGTATTTTAATAGAAAAATCAGCCGAGGGCCAGATTAAAGGTCTTGGAGGGCCGGATCTGGCCCCCGGCCGCATGTTTGACACCTGTGTTATAGAAGAACTGAGAATAAGATTAAGAGTCATCCCTGGACATGCAAAGATTCATGTCAAATCCATAGCCTTGTGTTAGCAGTTAGCACCATAACACAGAACCTACTGTGTGTGGAACTCGTGTCATTTCAGACTCTCACTCACTTCACAGCCGTATGTCTTATCAGTCCATACTGTAGTGGTGAGATATAGTTCCACAGAAGAACAGATCCACACCAGCACTTAAAGTTGGAGCACCTGATTTTCAAACCTTGAATGGAGGAAGTGTTCAGTCCAGTCACCCTCGAGCCTCACACAGTGACTCACACAGACCACAAGTTTGCAAAAGATCTGATGTAAAATAAGAACGAGAAAAAGACCGAGCGCCACGACGTTCAGTTTATGCAAGATACTTTCTGGTGGAAAAAAAAATGCTTCTTATTTATTAGGAAAAGTTGCATGAAGCAGTTTTACCTAAACTTTTAACAAGGGCCAAACCAAAAGTGCGAACGCAGCTGAAGTTTCACTGGTGCACATCAGCGTCTGAAGGGACGAACCAGCGAGACGAGGACGGGCTCAGCTGGACAAATGCTTTAATGACAGCAGCTCCGTCCATGTGCGGTCTATATGATTACTACATGATCAGTGTGTGGTGAGTGTGTGTTCAGTGTGAGATCTGATTGAGGTATTACATGATGCGGCGTGGCCATAATCTGGATTAGAGGAGCACAGTGAGACCAGCAGATGGGAGTGTGTTTCCTGTCATGGAACCATTACTCTGCTCTTCTGGACTGTGTTACTTCTTTCCACACTGCTCAGTTCACATTTACATCTCGAAGTCTTCAGTAATATTACA
Organism: Odontamblyopus rebecca; assembly: GCA_030686955.1. Taxonomy (NCBI): domain Eukaryota; kingdom Metazoa; phylum Chordata; class Actinopteri; order Gobiiformes; family Gobiidae; genus Odontamblyopus; species Odontamblyopus rebecca. The sequence goes on from CM060662.1 coordinate 3,187,195, forward strand.
AGGGACGCCGCCTAATGACATCACAAGGAACTCAGGATGTCAAACGCCGGAATAAGGAGACAGTTTACTCAATTGTACGCAAATCGTAGAATTCACAACTCCTGGTATATGGGCACTTCAGAGTCTATAAAAATAAGTAAATACATAAAATACATACAAATCTAGTCATCATTTTGCCTCTGCGTCCCCCACTCTTGATCTCGAACGCTTTACATTCCACTTCTGCTTCCCGACATTTATCACTTACATTTATAACCCCTCTCATAAACCGCATGTACAGGTGAGACGGGTATACAGTCCACCTCCATCTGTGTGTCACCTTTTCGTTTCCATGGCGACAGTTACACGTATGACACGATAACAGAGCGCGTCTCATCTGCTCGGAGCTGTCCACATGAAAGACTTACATAATTCTGCTGTACTGAAGTGTGGTGCATGTTACACAGGAGAGCGAGCAGAGGGGGGAAATATCACTGCTCGTGTTGATACTAGCAGTAGAAATAGAAGGAGAGGTACTAGTAGTAGTAGAAGTAGTAGTAGAAGTAGTAGTAGTAGGAGTAGTAGTAGTAGGAGTAGTAGTAGTAGGAGTAGTAGTAGTAGGAGTAGTAGTAGGAGTAGTAGTAGTAGAAGTAGTAGTAGTAGAAGTATTAGTAGTAAGAGTAGTAGTAGTAGGAGTAGTAGTAGGAGTAGTAGTAGTAGAAGTAGTAGTAGTAAGAGTAGTAGTAGTAGTAGTAGTAGTAGTAGCAGTAGTAGTAGTAGAAGTAGTAGTAGTAGTAGTAGTAGTAGTAGAAGTAGTAGTAGTAGAAGTAGTAGTAGTAGAAGTAGTAGTAGTAGTAGTAGTAGTAGTAGAAGTAGTAGTAGTAGTAGTAGTAGTAGTAGTAGTAGTAGTAGTAGTAGTAGTAGAAGTAGTAGTAGTAGTAGTAGTAGAAGTAGTAGTAGTAGAAGTAGTAGTAGTAGTAGTAGTAGTAGTAGTAGTAGTAGTAGTAGTAGAAGTAGTAGTAGTAGTAGTAGTAGTAGAAGTAGTAGTAGTAGGAGTAGAAGTAGTAGAAGTAGTAGTAGTAGTAGTAGTAGTAGTAGTAGTAGAAGTAGTAGTAGTAGTAGTAGTAGTAGTAGTAGTAGTAGTAGTAGTAGTAGTAGAAGTAGTAGTAGTAGGAGTAGAAGTAGTAGTAGTAGAAGTAGTAGAAGTAGTAGTAGTAGGAGTAGTAGTAGTAGTAGTAGTAGTAGTAGTAGGAGTAGTAGTAGTAGGAGTAGTAGTGGTCGATGTAATGGTAGTGGTAGTTGTAGTAGTAGTATATTACAATATATAATATAATATAATGAATATAATATAATATTTGTATCATATATGATGTTTGTAGACTGTTTAAACATACAAGAAATGTACTTTCCAGAGCTGTGAGTCTGGACACAGTCTGGAGTGGATTCACCAATGAGGGACACACATGGTCCAAACGGCTGCTTTTGAGGAAAAAAGAAAGAAAAAAAAATCTAAATAAAATAAACATGGAGGATTCTGTAGAATCAAAGAGTGAATCTCTGAACTGAAAGGTGATTTGTTTGTAAAGGTTGGTGACCAATGAGCTGCTTCGTTTGACCAGACGTTTGACAGACTGATCTGCCTCTGTGTAAAAACATGGATTCTAAACTTACCTAAGCCATCGCATCTCATCATTAACTAATCTGAAAAGCATTCCTGGTGCTGGTGCCAGCTCTGGTGCCAGCTCTGGGGTGTGTGCACATGTAGTCGGGTGATTTTCAGTCTGCAGCCCTGGTTTACACGTGTGTGATGTTTGGAGGCTAATGCTAACTCCCCCTTTGAAAATGCAGTGGAGCTAATGTACAAAATGGCACCACCTTTAGAACGGAGCTGTTTGCAAACACTGAAAGAGTTCATAGTGGCAGATTAAGAATCATTACAGCAGTAGTGAGTTGTTGCGATGTGACTGAAGATGGTGTGAATATGGTGCAAATCCAGGCCACAGGATTATGAGTGACACTACAGGGGAGAGGCAGATTTTTCACTGAGGTTGGTGGTTTGATTCCTTATACTAGCAATGCACACCACTGTCCCTGGGCAAGACACTTCCATCCAGCTTGCCTTCAGTGCCTGGAATATTCCACAATAGGGCAAACAATTATCTGTCATTTTGATGACTTAAAAATAACTTGAAAAATACATTTCTTTCTTTCTGAAGATTGCTTCTCCACAGATCTGTCACTTGACTTCAGCTGCTCGTCTCCATGGAGATAGATAGATAATAGCAACACAGACAAGATATAGTTATAATATTGCATTATTAATAAATCAGAGTAATTATTTTATAAGTGAATCAACTATACATTTATATGGGAAAGTGTAAATAAAAGGGATGTTTCTGAATACACATTTTCTCAACTCGTCGTACAGTTAAACTCTAACATCACCAAATGTCTTCAGTCATCTTCACAATAATATGTTTTTACAGATCTACTTGTTGATAGTTTCTCTCTAGTTTCAACTCCAAATATTAGACGACTTTTTATATAAGATAAGACTCAATATTTTTACATGTAATTTACAAATATACGTTTCTTCTCTTTATGTCAGTGAGCAGCATCACATTCGCTGCGTCTCAATTCTCTTTCCATGCTTCCTTCTCCTTGATTCGTCTCCTCGATTCTTCATTTTGTAGCTGTCAGTCAAATGTGTCATATTAATTGTTGTCCCAAAGAAAACAACAGAATGAAGGATAAAACTTTTCAGTGAGGAGTTTAGATTGTCTCTCCTCCCTGCGTCTCCTCTGTGGGCGGGACTCTCTCATCCATTTCCTGCAGAATTGAGGAGAAGAATCAAGGAAAAGGAGGCGAGGAAAGAGAAATGAGATGCGGCCAATACAAGCCCTTCTTCCTGTTCACCTGTGACGTTTGTGTTTGTGTGTTTCAGGATCACAGAGCAGTCGGGCTCTCTCACAGATGGACCGCTCAACTACAAGTACAAAACCAAGTGCACCTGGCTCCTGCAGGGGGCGTGAGTTTCTCTATGATTAGAAACAAAAAGGGCAAAGTTTTGATTCTGTAACATAGATCAGAGAGCACTACATACAAAATGGATTTGCACACTACATTTTTTGGAGCCTGTGATCAATACATTCATAGTCCTGTTCAGGAGTTTGATTCTCAAAAGGTGAGAGTGACGAACTGAAAAACCGTTGGGTAAGACTGTAATTTTAGAGAGGGACTTTGAGAAGGACTTGTTGAACAGCACAAATTGGCTCAGCCGTTGTAGTTCCAGCTAAGTCACTTCTCTTTGATCAGATTGTGTTAACATAAAGTACAGATTAAAGTCTAATAGAGCCTCAGACAGAGCAGAACCTTCAGTTAGCTTCACACCCCAGGGAATGTTGGTGTCATCAGCTGCAGAGCATCACTACATTAGTTTGTTTGTGATAAACCCTTGTATTATATTACCCTTGTGTCTGGTGCAGGCCAAACTCAGTGCTGCGTCTGCGCTTCAGCCACTTTGCCACCGAGTGCAGCTGGGACCACATGTACGTGCACGACGGGGACTCTGTCTTCTCTCCACTCGCCGCCGTCTTCAGGTGAGCACAAGTATGTGGAACAGCAGGTGCCCTTCACAAATACACACAGTTCAAAACACTTTACAGAGGAAGAACGACAAATAAATACAAACACATTAACATTAACAAATAAAAACATACATATCATCATGAAATTTAAACGTGTCTGAAAAGGAAGCAAGTGGTGGCAGCGCTCCACATGCCGGAATTTGGACACATACACCTCATCCTCCATCCTCAGACCTAAATCCAAACACAGAAAACAACAGTGATGTCCTGTAGGCTCAGAGATGTGACAGGCTCTATCAGGCACAGTTCACACTTAGAGCAGTTCAACAGACCAAGCTCACACACAGAAACTGTAAACAAGTAGATGTGTTCGTCTCAGTAGTTTCAGTGTGGTTAACTCCTCCCTTCAGGCAGATATAAGGCTGTGTCCAGCAGTGTCTGACCAGAGCTGTAGAAGCAACTTGGATGAGCTGTGAAACATATTCAACCAAAATACTTGTATCCAGTTGACAGAATTGAATTTCTCCTTTGCCATGGATCCTGCCTGGACGCGTGAGGGATTGATGGACTCAACTGCTTGGCATTTTCAACACCAAAAAGTGACTCCCAAAAACAAAGACAAAAAAAAAACAACACATAATTTGTTTATTCCACCAACAGTGATGTCCTGGGATCAGTACCTCTCCGTATCTTGGAACATTCATATCAAAGATCCATAAAATAATCAGAAAATAGGAAGTCCCTTAGCTCAAGCCTTTGCTGGCCTCTATCCCCAGTGCACACCAGTCCCACCAGCCCAGGCAGAAGATCTCCACTGATGACAGGATGGTGACCATGAAGTCGCACACTGGGATGATGCGATACATGAAGCTGAAGCCCACAATGTGACTTTCAAACATGTGCTTTAGCTGACAGCGACAAAGGTGACCTACATGTGACATGTCATCTACACAGGAAAGTCAGAATCGGGTCCACTGACAACTTTCACCCAAACTGTTCAAGGACCTGTGAATAATGGAGCATGTGGCACAACTGTTCCTGCAAAAAAAACCAACGCTCTGACTAAGAAGAATGTAAGGGGCACTCGTCGGAGGATCTGAGATGGCCCACATGTTCTCGTGTGATGGTTGGATGGTTACGTCATGAGACTTGAAGTATCTGTGTGACTGGCAGCAGTAGACGAATGGACCGATTCCCTTTTTTCTTAGTTTTGATGGCAAAAAGGACATTTCTGTTGTACTTACAGTCTTTGATATTTTGTCCAAAACCTTGTTTATTTAGGTTTTTAATGACGGAATGTGAATGCTCTGTCTAAAAGGGGCGAGTAGAAAGGTATTAGAATTAGGGACGGGAAACATCTCACATCTAAAACTAAATCTAATAAACTTGGATGGCAGCTTCAAGGGAACGACATATTTAAATGACTCTACAGTGCTTCACATCCAACCAAACAATATTTGAATCAGGGTAAAAAAAAACGTCATTCAATGGCAAAAAGTTCTGTAGTTTTTTGGTCAGTACAAGTGAATGCAGTACAGTAGGTTTAAGACTTGGTTCTCAAGCTGTGGTGCAAGAAACACTGATGATGCACAAGCTGATACTGAAAACCTGTGGAATCTGTGCAAATGTGCAAAACATCTCATTTAGATTCCAAAGAGAGAATTAGAGGTGGGAAATTTAACAAAAAAAAAAAAAAAGATACTCACAGACCGGCCTCATTCTGCTGAACATTCAGTTGTCATAAGTCCTGTCACTGTGTAACAGATGAGGACGATCAATATACAGAACATTTTTAATCATTTCGCAGTTGTTGATATTCTAATTGTGTATATATTGTGTATAAGTATTTCATGTTGTTACGGCCCCAGGCCTCCAGTTCTTTTGATTTGTGTTGTGTGCTTTAATTGTTTTGTCATTTGGATTCCTGCTGGTTGAGCCCTGGTCTCTGATTGGTGGGAACTTCAACCCTCGGCCACTCCCACCTCACCTCCAGACTCCTCCCCCCTCACCTCCAGACTCCTCCCCCCTCACCTCCAGACTCCTCCCCCTATTTAAGAAGATTCCTCTCACCTGTTCGGGGCTGTGGCCTTTGTGGCCAGTTTGCCATTTTCTGTTTGTGTCTCTTTAGTGTGTGAGTCTAACTTTGTGTGTGAGACACTAGTTTAGTTTAGTTCTGTTTTGTGTCTTTTTATTTGTCACTCGATTCTGTTTGTAGGTTTATGTGACTTTTGTTTAGGGGCTTTTGTGATTTTGTTATGTGTCCCTTAGTCCGTCACTTGTGTTTTTGTACAGACCTGCGTGACCCGTTTTGGCACAAAACTCGTATTTCAGTCCCGTCCTTGTGTTTCTTAGTTTAGGTTCTTTTATGTACATATTTTAGCCTGTTTTGTTTAATTTACCTTGTACATTCCTTTTAATTAAATTACCTTATTTATTCCATTTTACATTTTGCTTATTTTGTTACTTCCGCGGTCCCGAGCAGAGCTGGGCCGTAACAATGTATATAAAATTGTGTCTTGACTTTTAAATCCTGCACAGTACAGGGTGGAATACAACTGCAACATGGTTTTGTGGCTGTTGAGAGTGTAAAACAGTTCGGTATGTGAACAGCATTTTTTTGAGGTTTGGAAAAAGTGCAGTGAAATACTCAGGAATCACTTTTTTAAATTCAGATCTTTAGAAATTTGATGTAATGTGAATGAACCCCCCCAATAACCTGTGGGATCATCACTGTGACAATATTGTGAGAATGGGAACGAATATTCACCACTTAAAAAACACACTCTAATTTTTCATCTTTTCACTATTTCATTAAATCAAAGCTGTATTTTCCTTTCATAACCCTCCTTTCTCTCCACAGTGGCCTGGTGGTCCCAGAGAACAGAGGGAACGAGTCTGTCCCAGAAGTGGTCACCACATCTGGATACGCCCTACTGCACTTCTTCAGCGACGCAGCCTACAACCTCACCGGCTTCAACATCCACTACTCGTAAGTCCGACCTCACTGTGTCACTTTTAATACTCGTAAATCCGACCTCACTGTGTCACTTTTAATACTCGTAAGTCCGACCTCACTGTGTCACTTTTAATACTCGACTGGAGGTTGGACCTGGAGCCGTTACAATTTTCTGTACCTGGTTCGGAGTGGGCGGCACGGTGGCTGAGTGGCAACACTCAGGCCTCACAGCAAGAAGGTTGCGGGTTCGATCCCCGGGTCGCCCGGGCCTTTCTGTGTGGAGTTTGCATGTTCTCCCCGTGTCTGGATGGGTTTCCTCCGGGTGCTCCAGTTTCCCCATCAACCTAAAACATGCAGCACCTGAACTAACATCAAGGACCATGTTGTCCACCCTCCTGTGGGTTCACCACCTGCAGAGGGGTTCATGGGGGGTCAGTTGCTATGAGGATTGGGCAGCAAACTGCCCCCGCGACCCAGCTGGATTAAGTGGGAGAAGATGGATGGATGGATGGATTTGGAGTGCTTATAACCGTGCTGAGCCAAACGACAACCTGACGTGGACAGACTGATGTCCACTGATTGGTCAGAGGAAATGTCGTCATACACGCGACGAAGCTCCAGGATCTTTAAATAATCACCGGCCGTGTGTAAAAACACACTGAGAAAACACGACAACAGCGAACACGTCAGCAGAGGATAAACAACGGAGCAGATTGACCTAAAAATGACGCAGTGTCGACCCGCGACTCCACCCACTTCCAGGTGGTAACGACTGCATGGAAAAGCTTGTAGTGTGTAGTGGCGTGCTGTGCTAAGCTGTGCTGTGCCAGTGGTGTAGTCGAAAAGCCCTAATAGATTATGTTCAGCCAGTGATTCTAGTATTTCATTATTTATGTCACATGTGTCAAACATGCGGCCCGGGGCCAGATCCGGCCCTCCAAGACCTTTAATCTGGCCCTCGGCTGATTTTTCTATTAAAATACTTAAAATTTTCAGATTTTTCTGTTAATTTTCTGCACCGTTTAGCATAGCAGCCTCTCCGGCGTTTCTGTACGTTGCGACTCCCACCAGAGCAGCACAAATGAAGACTTTCCTCTTTCCAAACGCTCTTAAAGGACGATCGTTTTGACTGTCGACCGTGACCCTCATCAGCAAAATTTCAAAAAATGAGAAAAGCAGATGCTGAGTTCAGTATTTCCCAAGAAAAATAGTCTAATTCTTATTTGTTGACAGAGGTGAATGGGAAATCTGTGCTCAGTGTGTTTGGAACAAGTGGCGTTGCTCGAGGAATATAATCTTAAACACCACTACGAGACACGGAGAAAAATACAATAACTTGAAGAGAGAACTGAGTTTTCTGATCCGGCCCTTTTGGGATCAGAGTAGGCTGCATACGGCCCCCGGACCAAAATGAGTTTGACACTCCTGATCTATGTGAATGATAAGATGTATTTCAAAATGACTTAATCAGAAACATGGTCAAACAGGTCTTATCTGTCATCCATGCAGGTCTGAGTAATCTCATCTCTATTCAAACCCTCCTCACAGCTATAAGATTCTGTCTAATGCTCCGCCCACAAGCCTATATCTCCCACACTTCCACATGACAGTTCTCCTTAAATACAATTCAATTCAATTCAGAATCACAACAAGAGTTTCCCCAATGTTCTTCACAGTGAAAAACATGGAAACATAATCTGACACAGACATCAGCAAACACATTGTCCCATCCTCAGTCTCTCAGTGAACACATGATCCTTGGTAGACAAAAACATGATGCAAAACTGTGCACAGCAGCTTGACAAACCTGATGTGATGTGCAGTAGTTTCATTAGTGAGACGCACACTGATTATGTTGTGATTAGAGGTCGACCGATATGCGCGACGCCGATACCGATTGTTTGGAATTCAAGAGAACCGAAGCTGAGCTGTGGGGCCTGATGGCGCTCTGAAGGGGGAGTGACTTAACAGAGGGAGCAGAGGAAAGGGGAAGGGTTTGTGTAAAAAGCCTTGCACGTTATGAATTGTGTTTATGATATTGAAATGATCGAGACTGACAGCTCTTAAAATATGAGTTCTTATTTGAGCGCTCCTCTTCTTCAGAGATGGGGCAGGGCACAGGAGGTAGACGACCGATAGATGTGATGAATGACCATAATTATACGCGTCTGCAGTTAAAACTCCTTTATCGGATTATATTAAACATGGATCTCGTTCGCTCAGGTGGTGGAGTGGGAGTCCTGTAAGTCAAATCGTTGCCAGTTAAAATCCTACTTCTAAGTTCAGACACTGTGTCCTTTTCATGTTCTTTCTCTGTGTAAATATGTGATGGTGGATGAAGCCTTAAGTACACATCACTGGCCATATTTAGTCTGTTCCGGGTCAGATTAAGCACACTTTGAACTCTAATAGTATTTCTTACAATAAAATATTAGTTCAGTTTACTCAAAGTTTATTCACATAGGTTTCTTATTGAAGATTATCAAGTAATATGGTTTATCCTGCATTGAAAAACATTGTATATAGTTTTTTATAAATCATAGTGGATTCAGCTGATAGTGACTTAGTCGATGAAAATGAATTTGTCAATTAATAATTAAAGTCACGATACACAAGTTGAATCTGTCTTTATACAGATACAATGTTTCCTAGTAATTTATCTCTGCATAAATTGTAGTTTTTGCATGTACTTCCTTGCACTTGTAGCCTTGTAGTGATTGAAGTTTGGGGCAGTAAACTACACTATTCACCCATCAGCAGAGAAATGAAAAAAACAAACAACAACAATGTGATCTTTATGTTGAAATGTCCATGTTGGAGGCTGGACATTGATAAAACAACTAAAACAAGGACTGCACAGATCCAGCATCTGAAACACCAATGCTCTGTGGCAGTGACACTTTACCTCAAAATCTCCCTCAGATACTTGGGCATTGAACAAATAAAACAAACTGGTTGAGGTGGGGATGTGAAGTCCATTCTTTTAAAAAGAGGTATTCTGGATTTACACTCTGAGAATTCTGGCTCCAAAACTTCTCAAAATGAAGACTGACTTCAGAGTGTTGTTGGCATCATCACTCCAGTCTGCAGCCATGTGTGTGCCTAAAGATGGAGCAATATGCACACTTATAAGATCTGATTATGGAAAAGAAGCTGAGCGTCAGCTGTCAGATACGAGCTATTATCAGAAACTGGACAGTGGCCCAGTGTCCAAATATAAAACTGACACTGATATTGAAATTGTACTGGAAAAAGGAGAAGTCAGAAAACAGAAGGTCGACTGTATGAAGGTCCCATATCCTGTAATCCCAGTATTTCATATACAGTGATCCCTTGTTTATCGCGGGGGTCACGTTCCAAAAATAACCCGCGACAGGTGAAATCCGCGAAGTATCAGCTTTATTTTTTACTGTTATTTTACAATGCAATACTTTACTGCAGAATGAAACAAAAAATAAAACCTCTTTTCAGGCCCAAAATGTGTTTAAGAAATAGAAATATTAACGTTTTCTTACAAATAACTATAATAGTTTAAAGAACGGTGTAAAACAATATTTTTTATATAGTAATGAACACAAGGAGGAAACATTGTCACTGGCGTATTTCACAGTCCCTCCAGCTGCGCCTCTTCGTCCTGACTCCGCTGCGCTGGAGCGTCTTTTTCTACTGAAGGCTGCGCGACCAAGTGTTAGTCCTTCCTCCTCTTCTTTAGTCCTTCCTCCTCTTCTTTAGTCCTTCCTCCTCTTCTTTAGTCCTTCCTCCTCTTCTTTAGTCCTTCCTCCTCTTCTTTAGCAACAAGATACAGATTCACTGTAAAAAAAAAGCACTGTAAAAAATTCCGCGAAGCCGCGATAGGTGAAGCGCGATATAGCGAGGGATCACTGTACGGGCAAAACTATACAAACCCTCCTGGCAGACCAATAGTCTCGGCTATAGGATCCCTCACTGAAACTATTTTAAGCTTTGTTGACTTAAAATAAAACCTTAAAATAAAACCTTTTGTTGCGACTTGTTGCAGAAGGTTTATGTGGGAACCACAACCTAATGAAGCTCCACTGATCCAAACGTCAGTAAAAGCTGTTTGGGAGGAAGTGCAGCTTTGTCTCACTTCACTATAGTGGCCTTGCACCAGTGACGTGTACCTGTACATCTGATGCTGTATGTTTGCCTACAGTGATACTTCTATGTCTGCAGTGCTGATGCCAATATTATGCTCTTCTGTATTTTTTATTTTGTGTATAAATTGTAAATAGTGTAAATACACTGTGGCCATCTAATACAACTTGTAAAACTAATAAAACGTATATACTTTTAAAACACCTGTTTATACTATATCAACATATGATCACATGGTTGGTACCTGGACGGACGGATATATAAAACAGGTGTGAAAACCTTTCATGTCTGAAGAAAAGCTTGATCCCAAAACATCACTGTGTGGCCATTAAAATAAAAATTTTGAAACTCCAAAAAAACTGCAGCGTGGATCTGTGTTTTTTCTTTTGCACAATGTTTGTCTTTCATCATCGTATATTCATTCAACTCAGACTTAGGACATTTTTGTCCTGAGGGCCGCTATTTTTTCTCACACTCCCCTGGATCGGATGACTAGACCTGCAAACAAAAGCTGTTGGAGTTTTCTATTATTATTGTATTTTTCTGCTCTATGTGTTTAAACTGGGAAAATCCAGAAGAGTCTGTAACAGAACCACAGAGCGCGACAAACCTCTGTCCAATCACATCCGCTCATTTGTGTCACGTGTCAAACGCAAAAGACGTCTCCTCTCCTAAACTCTGGATCAGTCACAACTAAACTAACACTTTGTTTCCCTGAGAGAAATACAAATTTGGTGCTTCCATGGCTGATTCTGCAGAAATCTGCTGTTTCTCACTCCTCTGTGTTTTTTCCCTGTGAACCTCCATGTTTGTTTTGACCCAGGACCATGTGTCTGATGGCTAATCTTCCTCTGGAATCAGGGAGATACGATACGATGTCATGAGCTCCCTCTCAGCTCCTGTTAACGAGCCCCACCTACCTTAACTGTTTCACCCTCCACTCTCGCTGATTTGATCCACCTGTCCCCACTCTGCATCCTCACTCACCAACCAGCTGCACCTCATGCACCCCTGATTGACCTGTATTTAAAAAGCCCTGTTTTTCAGCCTGTCCTTTGTCAGATCGTCTGCACGTGTGGATCCGCAACCTGCGGCCAAACTTCCCTGCATTCTACCTCTGACTCCTGATAAACGAACCCGGACCTGTCTGTATCCTCTTCTGCTCCTCTGCCCCGGTAAACCCGACCTGCCTTCTGCTCTTGACCTGCAAATTCTGCCCAGCCCTGGTCTGTACTGCTGCCCTGATTCCCTCCTGGCCGGACCTCCTTCCTGTTCTGCTGTGTGTGTGTGTTCTCCCCAGAGATGCCAAAACCATCCGGCTGGTGGATCAGAGGACCATCCCTGCTGCCCTGGAGACACCGCTCCACCACCGAGACACACACACACACACGCACACCACCGAGACACACACACACGCACCACCGAGACACACACACACGCACCACCGAGACACACACACACACGCACTCCCTTTTTCCCCTCAACCCCTAAATAAACTGTTTAAACGTGACACACTTGGGTCCTTGTCTGTCTGTTTCCTGACATACAATTCTAGATCCACACGTCTTTCTGAAGTTTTACCAAAGCGTGCAGTTGTACAGGCTTTGATAACAGTTATACATTTTGTAATATATATTATTGTACATCTCCTCACCTTAAATGTATCATGTAGATAACGATTTTTGATCAAATGTGCTCTTGTTTCATTCACATGCTTGAGTTTAGAGGTATAATTTTGCTATAACTTATAGGTTGACAGTTTGATCTTAGCTCCTTAAAAAGCACTTCACTCACCGTTGTAGGTGTGACTGTGGTCGGCCCCAGGACTTTTATACAGCACTAAGTCATTTCACTGACAAACTGCATCATATGAACAAATGATCTTTACCCTAACTGTCATTTGAAATGTGTGCCCAGGCTGAACTCGTGCCCTCATAATTGCTCTGGGCGTGGGCGCTGCAGTGTGCTGAGCCCGGGCACAGGGCGGGTCTACTGTGACTGTGAGGAGCACTGGAGGGGAGACTCCTGCCACATCCCCTACTGCCCCGACAACTGCGGCAGCCCTGACCACGGCTACTGCGACCTGACCGGAGAGAAACTGTGTGTGTGCAACGACAGCTGGCAAGGTACTCACTCACATCAACAGGGTACTCACTCACACCAGCAAGATACTCACACCAGAAAGATACACACTCAGAGCAGGTGCTCAGTCATTCCCACTGCTGCTGTGACCTGACCAAAGAGAAGCCGTGTGTGTGTGTGCAATGACAGCTGGCAAGGTACTCACACCAGCAAGGGACTGACTCACACCAACAGGGTACTCATTCAGCCAGGTACTCACTCACACCAGCAAGATACATACTCAGACAAGGTACTCACAGCCATTTCCACTGCTGCTGCGACCTGACCAGAGAAAACGTGTGTGTGTGTGTGTGTGTGTGTGTGCAATGACAGCTGGCAAGGTACTCACTCACAACAGATAAGTACTCACTCACACCAACAAAGTACTCACTCACACCAACAAAGTACTCACTCACACCAGCAAGGAGTGTGTGCACCCGCAACAGGCAAAGTACTCACACATGTGATCAGAATGAACTGAACTCGTGAGCACACATTTTGTAGAATTATCAAAAATGGAAACTAAACGTAGTAATCGCTCATTTGTTCTAAAACTTAAACTTGAAAATGTAACTTACTGAGGTAAACTCATTGCCTCTAATCCTCTAATTCAGCAGAAAGAATCACAACAGAACACATGTTTTACGGTTTGTCGTTTTCTTGTTTAGTTTGTGGAAACTGGAGCTGTATCACTGCATATTTTGCATATCAGGAGAAACTGTCATTATCGTGTGTGATGCGACTGAATCTAATATCTTACTTTCAAAAAGAATAAAGATCCCTAATGGTGTGGGGTGCACTTGCATGTGATGACTGCTCCTGTGTGGAGAGAAGGTGCAAGTGCAGAGAAAGGGCAGAGGTTCCCAGACTTTTGTATTCTGTAAACTGTCCTAAATACAAACACTGCAATTGTCATTACTTGCTTATTTAGATTATGTTTTATTGAATCCTAAAATATTAACACAATCATTACAAAACATATGTAATATAATAATATATTTCCCATCCTTTGTAAAATGTGCTTAATCAAATTATCACAAAAAAAAAAGAAAAGCTTCCTCAGTTCTGACAGGGTTCTGTAAGTCACTGTCTTCAGCTTCAGGTATACAGCATTTCACCTTTTGATTTCCTTATTTTCTATTTGATTTTCCCACCAGAGGGCGCTGTTGTCTCACATATGCACTGCTGCCCTGTTCCTGCCCTCTGCGTTCTGTTGGATTTGTGTTCAGGTCCAGATTGCTCCTGTCTGTCCCTCTGACTGATACATTCGGTTACATATGTTTGTGCTCAGGTCCAGGCTGTTCCCTGCCCGTCCCCTCAGCTGATGCATTCTGGGAGCTGCCCAATGTGAAGCCCTCTCCCCTGTCCCTAGGCCGGGCGTCCCATCAGGCCGTGCTGCATCGGGGGCTCATGTGGGTGGTGGGGGGTTACTCCTTCAACTATTCCAACTACCACATGCTCTTCAAGTAAGACTCTAGACAGTGTTTGTGACAGTTTTGGAGCTTTGTCTCCTGCTCCTCAGGTCACAGTTTTAATTAAAGCCATGGTGCTTTTTTTGCTTAAAAATAAACTTAAATCTCCATAAACCTGACTCTTATTTGGCCTGGAGTAGGGCCTCCTCCTGTTTGTTTCCATTCAAATGTTGTTCCTTTGGCTATAATATTCCAGAGTATGGCATAAAACATCCATCTCCATAGAAAATGCTTGGTCGTATGGTTTTAACTTTCTAGGTCCATGGAATCATGAATTTCCACCATTCTTTTGCATAAAGGTTACCTGTTATTTTCAGTATTCAATTTCAATTACATTTTATATCTATAGCCCAGAATCACAACAAGAGTTGCCCCAGTGGGCTTCACTGTGACAAACATGGAAACATAATCTGACATAGACATCAGCAAACACATTGTCCCATCCTCAGTAACCTTCACCAGCTGGATTATTGCAATATATAATTATTTTAAGGTGTTCACATTTTGCAGGCAAATATGTAAGAGTTCATCATGTGTAAAAACACACTCCAGTTCTACTCACAGTGTATTTGTCCCTGTGTGTAGCTATGCTGTGGACAGTGGGATGTGGGACGTGGTCGCGGTCAGCTCTGGTCCTCTGTACAGATATGGACACTCTCTGGCCCTGCACCAGGTACAGATTCTTTACTCTCTCCTCACTTTGTGTTTATGCTTCAGTGTTTTACCTGTCATCATCGTCACTGTCATGGTCTCCAGTACCAACAGTCCCTGGTCCCTTCTATCAAAATCTCTTCTGTCTCTGTCTCTCCTCTTCTTTGATTCTTCTTTGAGTTCAACAGCACAGATCGGCCACACACCTGGACAACACATATAATAATACTTATTGACTTACTTTCTGAGTATTTACAAAATGTACTAGTAAATAAGCAACACCCGGATAGCACAGTGCCAGCTGCAGTGTCAAGAAATATGTTTATTGAGTAGTCCCCTAGACCATAGGTGAGGGGAGGAACTTAGACTGAGCGGTAAATCGAGAGCTTTGCTTTCCGACTCAGCTCCGTCTTCACCACAACGTTCCGACACAGTGACCGCATCACTGCAGATGCTGCATCAGTCTGCCTGTCAATCTCACACTCCATCCTCCACTCACTCGTGAACAAGACCCCAAGATAAATGAACTCCACTTGAGAAAGGGATTTTCCACCACCTGGAGAGAGCAAGCCACCTTTTTCCACATGGTGGTCTACAGCTCTGCCCCTCTCTTCACTCAAGTGTCCAAGATATGCGGCCAGAGGTCAGTTGACATGACAACAAAGTTGAATTTCGATCTCGACCTTGGATGTCCTGATGCGACTAATGGACCTCCTTGTGCTCGAAAATGGTGTTCATTATGGACAATCCGCGACTAGCACAGAAGTCCAATAACTGAAACACCGCTCGAGTTCAGGTCAGGGAGGCCGTTCTTACCAATTACCCCTCTCTAGGTGTCACTGTCGTTGCTCACTTGGGCATTGAAGTCTCCTAGTAGAGCAATGGAGTCCCCGGTTGGTACACTGTGTAGTAGTGCCCTTGCCAGGCACTCCAAGAAGGCCGGGTACTCTGCACTACTGTTTGGCCCTGAAGGCACAGGGATGTGTGGCCATACCGGCTTGTCAAAGCCTGATCCCGTCAGATCTCAGAAGCTCAGCAGGGCAGGGCCTGGTTAGTACTTGGATGGGAGACCACTGGGAATTCCAGGTGCCACAGGGGGGCGCCAGTGGCAAAAAAACTGCCGTAGTGTCCTTAGGCAAGGCACATCACCCACATTGCCTAGTATGAAGGTGGTGTGTGAGTGTTGGTGGTGGTCGGAGGGGCCGATGGTGCAGATTGGAGCCTCGCTTCCGTCAGTCTGCCCCAGGGCAGCTGTGGCTACAATAGTAGCTTACCACCACCGGGTCTAGAGTGAATGAATAATCCTCTGTAAAGCGTCTTTGAGTGTCCAGAAAAGCGCTATATAAAACTGATGCATTATTATTATTATTATGTGACCCTCTCATTCAAAATCTTTATATTTAAGATTTAGCTATAAAACACATTTACACTTTCCTCCCATATTTCAGGTTTACATGTTACTTCCTGGTCAGAAATGATGACATCTACGTTGCTGCATTGTAGTTAAACCTGCATAACTCACGTCTCCTTGTTGTTTAATGTTTCTAAATGATAATGAAATATCTCATCTAAATGACAAACATGATCCAGCACCGGCTTGTCTCCATGGATATGTTATTGCTTTGCCTGGAGACAAGCATTTTATGACTCTAAGCTAAGTTACAGATCTGAGCTGAAGAATGGAGATATTTTTTTAGTAATACAATAGATATTTGCCACACTGTGGAACATTTCAGGTAGTAACATCTCCATAGAGACAAGCATACAGTATGTTGTTCCTTCTGTCTGAAGTAATGTGTGGCTCTTTTAAACAACAATATTTCATTTAGACAATATAGTTAACATATGGTTGCTAATGCTAACTGGCCCATCACCTACAGGTACATGTATGATACTTTAGCATTGATTAGCGATAATTCTACCAGAGCACTGGCTCATGCAGAACTACATGTCAGAAGTGAACCCTCACATTCTTTATAAAGTTGGATTGTCTTCAAAGTTGGCTCAGATCAATAGGTTTTATGGCAGCTATAATTCCTGTGGTCATAAAAGTGCTAATGAGTTATGGATTCTTGTTTCCACTCAGACAGAATCACAGAGAGCACATGCACACGATTCTACCATGACTCACATATGACCCACACATGACCCACACATGACCCACACATGACCCACACATGACCCACATATGACCCACACATGACCCACACATGACCCACACATGACCCACACAAGAGCTACAGATGACCCACATGACCCACACATGATTCTACCATAAGCCACTCAGGACCCACACATAAGGGCTCTGTGCGGATATTGTTTTTTGATTTCTCCAGTGCCTTTAATACAGTCCTTTCTGATGAGTGAGAAGCTCCTCGTGATGGGTGTCAGCTCCTCCATTGCCTCCTGGATTACTGCCTGTCAGGCCTCAGGACGTGCAACTGGGGACCACCCTGTCTGATACTGTGGTCACTGATGTAGGAGCCCCCAGGGTACAGTCCTGTCAGGGATGAGTCCTGCCATCTGCAGAAGGTCCCTGACTGAGTATCGGGGATGGACAGGAGCTGAAGAACAGACAGACCCAGACTCACCTGCGCAGACAGACCCAGATTCACCTGCGCAGACAGACCCAGACTCACCTGCACAGACAGACCCAGACTCACCTGCGCAGACAGACCCAGACTCACCTTCAGACAGACCCAGACTCACATTCAGACAGACCCAGACTCACATTCAGACAGACCCAAACTCACCTTCAGACAGACCCAGACTCACATTCAGACAGACCCAGACTCACCTGCACAGACAGACCCAGACTCACCTTCAGACAGACCCAGACTCACATTCAGACAGACCCAAACTCACCTTCAGACAGACCCAGACTCACCTGCGCAGACAGACCCAGATTCACCTGCGCAGACAGACCCAGACTCACCTGCACAGACAGACCCAGACTCACCTGCGCAGACAGACCCAGACTCACCTGCACAGACAGACCCAGACTCACATTCAGACAGACCCAGACTCACCTGCGCAGACAGACCCAAACTCACCTGCGCAGACAGACCCAGACTCACATTCAGACAGACCCAGACTCACCTGCGCAGACAGACCCAAACTCACCTGCGCAGACAGACCCAGACTCACCTGCGCAGACAGACCCAGACTCACATTCAGACAGACCCAAACTCACCTTCAGACAGACCCAGACTCACATTCAGACAGACCCAGACTCACCTGCACAGACAGACCCAGACTCACCTTCAGACAGACCCAGACTCACATTCAGACAGACCCAAACTCACCTTCAGACAGACCCAGACTCACCTGCGCAGACAGACCCAGACTCACCTGCGCAGACAGACCCAAACTCACCTGCGCAGACAGACCCAGACTCACCTTCAGACAGACTCAGACTCACCTGCGCAGACAGACCCAAACTCACCTTCAGACAGACCCAGACTCACATTCAGACAGACCCAGACTCACCTGTGCAGACAGACCCAAACTCAGAATCAGAATCAGAATCAGAATGTGTTTTATTGCCATATGAGTGAACAGGTTCACAACATTAGGAAATTGCTGCGGTACTTGGAGCAGGATGTAGACAAACACTGACATGCAACAAATAATAGAATAAAATAAAGCTATAGTATAATATAACAAAATTTACAAATTTACAGGAGTATAATAATATAGAGTATGAGAGTATCAGTGATCAGTGCAAAACAGGCAGGTGCAGGCAGGTGCGAGAACACAGGGTCATGTGACAGAAGCAGAGTGGGGGGTGGGACCAGTCCGAGTGTTATTATTTATGAGTCCAACAGCAGAGGGGAAGAAACTGTTTTTGTGGCGAGAGGTTCTGGTCCGAATGGACCGTAGCCTCCTGCCTGAGGGGAGTAGGTCAAAAAGTCCATGTCCAGGGTGAGAAGGATCAGCTGCAATTCGACCTGCACGTGTCCGAGTCCTGGAAGTGTACAGGTCCTGAAGAGATGGAAGGCTGCAACCAATCACCTTCTCAGCAGAGCGCACAACACGCTGCAGTCTCTGTTTGTCCCTGGTGGTGGCTCCAGCATACCACACGGTGATGGAGGAGGTGAGGATGGACTCTGATGGCAGTGTAGAACTGCACCATTGTCCGTGCTGGCAGGTTGAATTTCTTCAGCTGCCTCAGGAAGTACATCCTCTGCTGGGCCTTCTTTATGATGGAGGTGATGGTGGGCTCCCATTTGAGGTCCTGGGTGATGGTGATCCCCAGGAAGCGGAATGAGTCCAGAGTGGTGCTGGGGGGTGTCGGTCAGGATGATGGAGGGGAGTGGGGCTGTGTGCTTCCTAAAGTCCACAATCATCTCCACTGTCTTCTGGGCATTAAGCACCAGGTTGTTCTGGCTGCACCAGGACACCAGACGATCAACCTCCGTCCTGTAGGCAGACTCATCCCCGTCCGAGATGAGCCCGATGACCGTGGTGTCATCTGCAAACTTGATGAGCTTGACAGACTGATGGGAAGAGGTGCAGCAGTTGGTGTACAGGGAGAAGAGCAGAGGAGAAAGAACACAGCCTTGGGGAGAGCCGGTGCTGATGGTCCGGGAGTCCGAGACATTCTTCCCCAGCCTCACGTGCTGCTTCCTGTCCGTCAGGAAGTCAGTGATCCACCTGCAGAGAGGATCAGGCACGTTCATCTGGGACAGCTTGCCTTGGAGGAGGTCTGGGCGGATGGTGTTGAAGGCAGAGCTGAAGTCCACAAACAGGATCCTGGCGTAGGTTCCCGGGGAGTCCAGATGCCGCAGGGTGAAGTGTAGAGCCATGTTGATGGCGCTGCCTACAGACCTGTTGGCTCTGTAGGCAAACTGCAGGGGGTCCAGGAGGGGGGCCGTGAGGGTCTTGAGGTGGGGGTAGAACCAGGGCGCTCCAATGACTTCATGACCACAGATGTCAGAGCCACAGGTCTGTAGTCATTGAGTCCGGTGATCCTTGGCTTCTGGGGACAGGAACAATGGTGGAAGTTTTGAAGCAGACAGGCACATGACAAGCCTGCAGTGAAGAATTGAAGATGTCCGTAAACACTGGGGCCAGCTCGTTAGCACAGTGTCTCAGGGTGGCAGCAGAGACGCCATCTGGGCCTGACGCCTTCCGGGCATTCATCCTCTTGAACTGCTTCTTCACATCTGCCTCATGAATGTGAAAGGGTGGAGATGGCTCTGGTGAGGGGGAAACAGTGGGGGGATGAGTGTCCGGGTTGTCTCTATTGTCTCTATTGTTGGGACAGTTGGAGGTGTGAGAGCTGCTTGATGACTCATCAAAACGACAGTAGAAGTCGTTAAGACTGTTGGCTAGGGACAGGTCATCCGTGGAGTGTGGAGTTTTAGGTTTGTAGTTGGTGATTTTCCTAAAACTCCTCCACACAGAAGCCGAGTCGTCCTCTGAAATCTGCTGCTGCATATTCTGAGAGAACTGGAGTCTAGCAGTGCCCACTTCCCTGCTAAACCGGTACTTGGCGTCCTTGTAGAGGTCTTTATCCCCACTTCTGAAAGCCTCCCTTTTTACTAGCCACAGCTGTTTGAGTTTGGGAGTAAACCAGGGTTTGTCATTGTTATAACTCACCCTGGTGCGTGATGGCACAATGCTGTCCTCGCAGAAGTGGATATACGAGGTGACAGTGTCCGTGTACTCATCCAAACTGTCAGAGGCAGCCCTCATAGCGTCCCAGTCTGTGGTTTCCAAACACGTGCGCAGCTCCTCCATAGCCTCGCTGCTCCACCTTTTCGTCGTCCTCACGACAGGTTTAGAGTGTTTCAGTCTCTGTCTGTACGCGGGGATAAGGTGGATCATTACGTGGTCAGAAAGTCCGAGTGCAGCGCGGGGCACTGCGTGGTAAGCCCCACTTATCGTGCTGTAACAGTGATCCAGCGTCCTCTCCTCTCTGGTTGGGCATTTGATGTACTGTTTGTATTTGGGAAGTTCCTGGCTTAAATTGGCTTTGTTAAAGTCCCCAAGAACAATGACGCACCTGCGCAGACAAACCCAGACTCACCTGCGCAGACAGACACAGGAGAAGATGTGTGTCATTGATATTAAGTGGATTCAAATGGTCTCATCAGACTCAGGTTTCAAAAAAAGTTCTGCTGTGCCCTTCATACACATGTATGTGATGTAATTCTACTGTAAACACAGTACTGTCACCACAGACTGTACAAACATACATACAAATACATAAAAAATAGAGCTAAGCACAAACAAATATCTAATTAATGACAAGTGTGTCTGTTACTACTAGACCATGAAGTGGTCCCTAAACTTGTGTGTTCCTGTATTTCATTATAATCATCTGTATTTCCTGCAGGACAATCTCTACATGTTTGGGGGTAAGCTGGAGCAGGGAGTGGCTAACGTTAGCGATGAGCTGTGGGTGTTTAACATCCCCAGGCGTCTGTGGACCCCCCTCAGGCCGGCCCCGGGGCCCCTCTGCCCCCTGGAGGGACACAGTGCCCACGTAGTCCCCTGGGAGGATGGCCAGGCGGTCATGCTGGTGTTTTTTGGCTACTCTCCGATCTGCGGCTACCTCAACCAAGTGCAAGAGTACCACATCGGTGAGTGAGGTGTTTACAGGCGGTGTTAATGTTCATGTAGTCTTGTTGTTGATGTCATATTTCAGATTGGGAGCAGAGGCTTATCCATGTGCTTCAGAGTTATGAAAAATGTTGCCATAGTGGTGAAAATGGCTGTAACCGATTTTCTGCCGAGAAAACTTAAAGATATACCGTAGACCACTGTGTGCTGTTTGCATCTAATTATGCAGCATTTTGGTTTGGGAATCATGGTTTGGGTTAGCATGACAGTATTTATATAAGCTTCACTGTGAACACAAACTCCAGCCTCGGAAAATTGTGAAAAGTTAAAGTGCTTATTAACTTTTTGCAGTGCATAATTAGGAGCCTCAGAATGCAGAACTCTGTGATAGAACTCTCCAAACTTTTGATCTACAAATGCTGAACCTTCTCATTGTTTGTTTGAGATCAGCTCCTTAAATGTATATTTTAATGTTATGGCTTAAAGTCCTTTCAGCTGACAACAGTCACATCTTTGGGGTTGAATAATGGCACCACTTTCCGAAGCTTTTGTGAAAGAAATCATTTGACTTCAGTTTATTTCTCCTGACAGAGAAGATGCTGAACTTTGTGCCAGGTTTTGTTTCATGTGGAAAGACCCAGTAATTACAGAGATATGGACCATAAACCAGCATCTGACAGAAAATTCCACCCGAGAACTCTGACCTGTCTCAGATCAGTTTAAAGGGGGTTTTGTTCCCTCATCAAAAACATGCCTGAAGAGGTTTTCGATGCATCTTTGATTATTTAGCGATCTCTGCCGGTGTTCTGTCGAAATGGGCTCCCCCGTCGAAATAAGCTATTTTACGCTTTTCTATTTACAGTTGCATATATTCAATAAAGTGAACCTCCCCAGTTTGACTACATATTTCTTTGGATTAGAGGCAGTGGGTTTGATGCTGTTTGCACACATTGATCACACTTTATACCTTAGTTATGTACAATTTCCGCTCATTAATATGAAGCTGTGTAGTTAATTTGGGCAGTTGTATTACGTTATCAAATAGGGCTCAGACTAAAGGAGCACATATCGACAGGCCAATTTAGCCATTGAATAATGACCTATAGTAGAATCACCGTTATTCACTCATTTATACGAGTCTGTGCAGAGGGAGCTCATTTCCACAGGCCAATATCTTCTATCAAATAAGGCTCCCACTGTATAAGAGAAAGAAATTACAGGAAACACTGAAATCTTCAGATTAAACCTATAATATTTAACGCTAATTGAATAGGCTACAGTGTGAATTACCTGTTATAATATAGTGATATTTTAGTTATACAGCACATTTTTAAACAAAATTACAACGTTTGCACATGGAAACAAAATAAAATATGATGTAATGAAAATGATAATGATAAAATCATATATTAAATCCAAACTATTCCATCATCTAATGCCGTGAATCTAACTTGCACATGCCAATGCTTACGGGCTGAACTGGTCAAAACAGACAATAAAACCAATACACTTTAAAATGTGACTTGTTCCTCCACTTCTGCCTCAGGAGACATTTACACTGTAACAGTGCTTGGGCGTTGTGCACATGCGCAGTAGCGCTAGGGAGTGCTAGGGAGCGCTAGGGAGCTCAAATCGACAGGACATTATTTGAACCCTCCTAACGGTTACTCGTACATCACCCACACAACAGTTCTCCATAAATACACAAGAACATGACACAAAACTGTGCACATCAACTTAGGGCTGGGAGATAAAACGATAACGATATCTAACTCGCACGGGGGCTGACCCCGCGACCCAGCCGGATTAAGCAGGAGTAGATGGATGGATGGATGGATGGATGGATATCTAACTCGATAGACACGTACTATATCAGTACAAAATGTGTTGAATAGAACATTTCAATAGAATGTTGGGCCACCACCACCACTGCACATGACCAACATTTTGCTATTCCACTGTGAGCCAATTCATGTTTACGTGGCTCTAAACAAATGGGTTCAAATACTGAGACCATAGACAGTATAAAGAATATATACAGTCTATAACCCGCGCACATTAAAACTCACATGTTGCCCTCCACTGGACCTGGTCGTAGTATCTGCAGAGGTGCTTCGCGAACACACGGTTCTGTTCTGTGTAACGAATCATCCTTCGTTTTGCTATTTACACTAAAGTGCACTGTTTAAAACCTGTGTGAAATGTCCTGTGCACTCACAGGATTTACCGCACATAGAAGCTTTCAGTGGAGTTTGGGACTAAAGCTCCTGGATCATGGAGCGAGGAGCACCTGACGCAGCACCTGATGCAGCACCTGACACAGCGCGTATGTGCTCTGGATGTGTCTCCATCCATGTGAGGAGCTTTGTCTTTGCGTGTATGATTCATGACCTGTCTTGGTCATGCTAGAGCATCGTTTGTCTGGTGTCGATGCATAATGATGAAACTATGGTATCCACGCGTCTGCTCCAGGCGCACAGAACACTATGCCCCCTTTTCTTGTCTCTGGATATTTTTATTTGGTGACACATGCAAATACAATGGGACCCGACTCACGTGCCCCCGCTTTACCTCTCCTCATTGAGTTATCTGACCCGCTCGAACCCGGGTGGTATCACTGCATACCACGCTGTTGAACCGCTAAACCGCGACAGCCCTAGTTAAGATGGAAAGCCTAAAGCCCTATTCGCACAGGATAAGTACAACCTGGGGACGTCTGGTAATTTGCAAATTACCGCCCCACCTCTGTGTTACATGCAGCACATTCGCACGGGATAAACGAAATTAAAGTATGCTAAACCGCTGCTACACAGGTCATCCAGGTCTCTCCTCTCGGATCTCTTGCCCTTTTTGTGGATCAGTTTCCATGTAGGGTGATATGAGGCTGTATTATAATTTGCCACTAAAAAGCTCAAAACTGCTAATCAAAATTTCTAATGCAGCCTCCATTACTCCAGCCGGAAAGAGACATAAAAGGTGCGCAAAGCGAAAAGACCGCGGAAATAAATGAAATAGACAGAAAAGACGTGTAATTACAACAACAAACACTGACATACAGATTCGCACGGGACGAGTGTTATCACCGGACGTGTGCTTGGTGAAATCTAGTCGGTAATTTGCAGCCGAATTTTTACTTTACAATTTACAGACACGGCGCATTCGCAAGGGATTAAAATTCAGACGTCCTCCGCAATTATGACAAATCACCAAAGGTCCACAGGTCAAGCTAATCCTGTGCCAATAGGGCTTAAATCTACCTCAGTTGTACTCACTTGTTTATAAAGCACTGCACATTTTGTTTTTCTAACACTTTAGTTTTGTGAAGCACTTTATTATTGATAATTGTACAGTTTTACATTGTGATCATAACACTGAATGTGTGCTGACGTTCCTTTTCCCTGAGTGCTTATTGCCTGTCAGTGGATGGTTAAGTTTAAAATAAAAATGTTTAAATTAAGTATTTATCCCTCCTGGTCCTTAGTTTATAGTGATCCCTCGTTTATCGCGGGGGTCACGTTCCAAAAAGAACCCGCGATAGGCGAAATCCGTGAAGTATCAGCTTAATTTTTTTACAATTATTATACAATACAATACTGTACTGTAGAATGAAACCAAAGGTCAAATCCTGTTTTCAGGCTCAAGCATTTAAAAATATAAACGTTTTCTTACAAATAACTATGAGAGTTTTTAAAAAATGCTGTAAAATAATAATTTTAATGAACACGAGGTTGGACATTGTGACTCACGTGTATTTCAGTCCCTCTGACTGAGCCTCTTCCTCCTGACTCCTGTAGCGTCTCTTTCTCCTGAAGGCTGTGGTGCAGGTGTCTTCTCCCGTCGTCCTTATGTTATTTTCCTCCTTCTTTATGGCCCATGTTTTGTTTCCTGTGGGAGACGCTCCAAACGGCTCTTTGAGTGTTAAAGGTGCCGACCCCTGGTCTAAGTGAAAGACCAGTCAACTTTTATCACTTCTAGACGACAGTCCCTCGGCCAATCAGGATTCAGAACACAATGCACTGTTAAAAAAAATAAAAATAAAAAAGCATAAAAAAATCCGCGAAAGATGAACCGCGTTATAGCGAAGGATCACTGTACATCGTGAAACAGATTTCAGCCACATCACTCAGCCCTGCATCAACTCGACAAACCTGATGTGCAGTAGTTTCATTAGCGGGACGCACGCTGATTGTCTTGTGATAGCTCTGAAGGGGGCGGTGACTTAGCGCGGAGAGCAAAGGGAGTGGGGATGGACTCAGAGTAATATGGTGATCTGAATATGTTTTATGTTAGCAGTTACAGAAGTAAAATAGGGCCTCTTGTTGTGATTCCATGTGAACACAGACTGTCGACGGGTGTAATTGGGTTTTATTGATGCAGGTTAAAGTGGCGGCTCTGGGAGACGCTGACATTTCTACAGGGCGCGGTCGATGTGAGCGGCGCCGAGAGTTGGGGCCATCCACTCATGAAAATAATTTACAAAGGTGATACTTTATGGTTTTGTATTCAGACTTTGTTCTCTCGGTGGCGTCGCTTACAGTGGAGTTATTTGAAAAGCACCGATCCAAATCAATCCAAATGTCCCAAAGTCCAAATCACGGTTAGAAAGTCAATTTCACTTTAATGCTGCACTGTGTCACTTTTCCTGTGGAGGGAGGACTTTCTGCTGCCTGTGCAGATGTTATTGTTTGACTCAGAATGTTTCACAGTGCAGCAAAATCCATTACAAATCATGCACTGTCTCCATGGTGATGGATACGGTTAATGTAACACTGTGAAACATTCCGAGCAAAGCAAGAAAACTGTTAAAGGTGAAGTTATAAATGTGTAGTGTTAAAAGTGTAGTGTTAAAGGTGAAGTGTTAAAGGTTTAGTGTTAAAGGATTAGTAAAGGTGAAGTGTTAAAGGTGTAGTTTTAAAGTTGTAGTGTTAAAGGTGTAGTGTTAAAAATGAAGTGTTAAAGGTGAAGTGTTAAAGGATCAGTAAAGGTGAAGTGTTAAAGGTGAAGTGTTAAAGGATCAGTAAAGGTGAAGTGTTAAAGGTGAAGTGTTAAAGGTTCAGTAAAGGTGAAGTGTTAAAGGTGTAGTTTTAAAGGTGAAGTGTTAAAGGTGTAGTTTTAAAGGTGAAGTGTTGAAGGTGTAGTGTTAAAAATGAAGTGTTGAAGGTGTAGTGTTAAAGGTGTAGTGTTGAAGGTGTAATGTTAAAGGTGTAGTGTTAAAGGTGTAGTGTTGAAGGTGTAGTGTTAAAGCTGAAGTGTTGAAGGTGTAGTGATAAAGGTGTAGTGTTAAAGGATCAGTAAAGATCTAGTGTTAAAGGTGTAGTGTTAAAGGATCAGTAAAGGTGTAGTGTTAAAGGTGAAGTGTTAAAGGTGTAGTGTTAAAGGTGAAGTGTTAAAGGTGTAGTGTTGAAGGTGTAATGTTAAAGGTGTAGTGTTGAAGGTGTAGTGTTGAAGGTGTAGTGTTAAAGGTGAAGTGTTAAAGGTGAAGTGTTAAAGGTGTAGTGATAAAGGTGTAGTGTTAAAAATGAAGTGTTAAAGGTGAAGTGTTAGTGCCTGTGATGCAGGCTGAGGGTGCGCAGTGTTCGCAGGCTCCACAGGTCCCGCACACCGGTACAAGTTTATTGCGGACAGCAGCGGCCGTAATGAAATATGATCGAATTCAGTATTCAGACCTTGAGTCCGAGACGAGACCAAGACAAAACCATCGCTTTAGCGGAGACGGAAGTCCAGCGGTGTGGGGGTGTCTGTGAGTGGGACAGGTGTGGGTCCTGCTGTGGTGCTGCTCCTCGTTTAAGGGGGTGTGGGTGTGTTTTGAAGCGGAGTTTGTTCGTATCAGTGATATCGGCCACACATGGAGCTCGTACGCTGGGGTCATGCGCGGCCGGAGGTGTCGTGCCCGGGCTCGGTTCGGTTGCGCTCGCGCTGGGCACGTGTGCCGCGCTTTAGGGGCGATCCAGACTTGGGCACGATTCTGAAGTCCTAGTGTGAGTTTGCCCCTAATGTTTGACACATTTAGAACGTTTAACTTGTCACGTTACGTCTGTGCACAGCTCCTTATTGTGCTGCAGAAGCACTCACATGTGCGACTGTTTTGTTTTCCACGTTCGCACAACGAAATATTTACTCACAAATGCAAGTGAAATTCGCGCACTGTCGAGCCCTGGTTAAAGGTGTAGTTTTAAACGTGAAGTGTTAAAGGTGTAGTGTTAAAGCTGAAGTGTTAAAGGTGTAGTGTTAAACTTGTAGTGTTAAAGGTGAAGTGTTAAAAGTGAAGTTTTAAAGGTTTAGTGTTAAAGGATCAGTAAAGATGAAGTGTTAAAGGTGTAGTTTTAAAAGTGTAGTGTTAAAGGTGAAGTGTTAAAGGTGTAGTTTTAAAGGTGTAGTGTTAAAGGTGTAGTGTTAAATGTGAAGTGTTAAAGGTGTAGTTTTAAAGGTGTAGTGTTAAAGGTGTAGTGTTAAAGGTGTAGTGTTAAAGGTGTAGTGTTAAAGGTGTAGTGTTAAAGGTGAGGTGTTAAAGGTGTAGTGTTAAAGGTGTAGTGTTAAAGGATCAGTAAAGATGAAGTGTTAAAGGTGAAGTGTTAAAGGTGTAGTTTTAAAGGTAAAGTGTTAAAGGTGTAATGTTAAAGCTGAAGTGTTAAAGGTGTAGTGTTAAAGGTGTAGTGTTAAAGCTGAAGTGTTAAAGCTGAAGTGTTAAAGGTGTAGTGTTAAAGCTGAAGTGTTAAAGGTGTAGTGATAAAGGCAAAGTGTTAAAGGATCAGTAAAGGTGTAGTGTTAAAGGATCAGTAAAGGTCTAGTGTTAAAGGTGTAGTGTTAAAGGTGAAGTGTTAAAGGATCAGTAAAGGTGTAGTGTTAAAGGATCAGTAAAGGTGTAGTGTTAAAGGTGTAGTGTTAAATGTGTAGTGTTAAAGGATCAGTAAAGATCTAGTGTTAAAGGTGTAGTGTTAAAGGATCAGTAAAGATCTAGTGTTAAAGGTGTAGTGTTAAAGGATCAGTAAAGGTGTAGTGTTAAAGGTGAAGTGTTAAAGGTGTAGTGTTGAAGGTGTAATGTTAAAGGTGTAGTGTTGAAGGTGTAGTGTTGAAGGTGTAGTGTTAAAGGTGTAGTGTTGAAGGTGTAGTGTTAAAGCTGAAGTGTTAAAGGTGTAGTGATAAAGGTGTAGTGTTAAAGGATCAGTAAAGGTCTAGTGTTAAAGGTGTAGTGTTGAAGGTGTAATGTTAAAGGTGTAGTGTTAAAGGTGTAGTGTTAAAGGTGTAGTGTTGAAGGTGTAGTGTTAAAGGTGTAGTGTTAAAGGTGTAGTGTTGAAGGTGTAGTGTTAAAGCTGAAGTGTTAAAGGTGTAGTGATAAAGGTGTAGTGTTAAAGGATCAGTAAAGGTGTAGTGTTAAAGGTGTAGTGTTAAAGGGGACATGTTAAAGATGTAGTGTTAAAGTTGAATTGTTAAAGATGCAGTGTTGAAGGAAACCAGCACACACAAAGGCTTCTTTCCCCACAGTCATTTTTGTGAGTGTCTTGCTCCAAGGTACAACAAAAGCACGGGCTTAAAGTGCCCTATGTAACTTCTCTTGTGGAGGGTCTGCTATCCGCTTGTCTCCATGGAGATGTTATTATTATTGCTTTACTGTTCCACAGTATGACATTAGACTGTTCTTTCTTGCATTTATTCAATTTTTGGAGTTTTATTTCTCAGCAACACCTTCAATTATGCATTGTTACTGTGAGCAGGGTCATCTCTCCACAGATCTGACCTGTAACTCTGCCCAATGGGCTCACATTCTTGTCTCCATAGGGAGAGCAAAGTTTCATATACTGTGGAACATTCCAGGCAAAGCAATTATATCTCCATGGAGACAAGCAAGAGGTGGAGCCTCCACCAGATAAGTGACATAATGCCCTTTTATGTAAAGTTCAACTGGATTTGTTTAGTTTTTTTTGACTATTTCAGTGACATATTTCCTTCAACATTATGACCTTTTATTACAAATAAAGGCAAAAGAACACATACAGAATCCAGAACATATTTATTGCCTATTCATTTTAGCATATGGATTGATAAACCTAATTAGTAGTAGCATTTCAAATAAAAGTTTTCAATTGTCACAAAGGATATGGCTCTTTAATTTCCCAGTCCCACCAGCAGAGGGAGGTGTCTACTCAGTTTTGAAGCTAAACTGAATCAGAGCGCTGCCTACATCTGCTCTATCTGACCCTGGCCGTTACTTTTGCTGTGAGATCTTCAGGTTTAATCACATTACTCAAATCCCAATTTGTTGTTTCTAGGAGGGAACTTCAGGGCTGGTACTATGAAGCAGGATTGGGGTAGATCTCTGTGGTAACATGCTGTGGACCAGGTTAAAGGTGCACTCTGTCTGTCACCTGCAGGTTTCTATGGAAATGCATCGCACTGCTCGGAATGTTCCACAGCTCTACTTTACATTTATTCAGTTACAGGTGCTTTTACAGCTCAAACACACCAAGAAAAACAGGCATTCTGACTGTGAGTGGGCGTGCCTCTCCACAGATCTGACCTGTAACTTGGACTGGTTTGGTCTCCATGACTGTGGAACATTCCAGACAAAGCAATAGCATCTCTATGGAGAAAAACAGGTGTCGGATCCTCCAGCAGAAAAGTTACACAATGCACCTTTAAGTTCCAGAATAAGATAAGAAGATGGTTCTTTGACCAATCAGAGACGAGAAACCAGCTGTGAACAAGTGACTGTGGTGAGAGCGGGAGATTCTTTCATATCAGTGTGTGCAGGCGTATACAGAGCATCACATTCTAATACACTTAGCTCAGGCAGGTTGAATAGATTGAATATTGTTATTGTTCACTCGCACTGTATTACATTAACTATGCCATAATAAATGTACTGCACGAGCTCATGTTCATGTGCAGTCCCTGGGCAGAGGCAAAGACCCAGCTGGTCACAGTGTGCAGGTACTTCATAAAACATTTAAATACAGCTAAAAAACACCAGGGAGCAGCTCATGAGCACAAATACAGATTTTCAGACTGAAATATTTCAAATGTACTCCTCCAGACAGCAGATCACTAATGCTACAACCCGGACTCTCATGCCACTTCTTAAAGGTCCTGTACTACACAAAACTTACTCTTGTGAGCTTTAAGCCCTGTTATAATGTTGCGACAAAGTTTCACTTTGTGATGTCATGTAGTGAGTGAGTTTTCAAGCGAACAGCTCCTTTTACCTTCAGTTCAGTTGAGATTGGCAATTCCAGGGCAGAAATCACCCAAATGATTCTAGAGAATGTGTATGGAATTTAAAAACAGACGCAGTTTGACCTCAAGAGCTTTTTATCCAATACTATATGTCAGATTTTGTTCAACTAAATGGAAAAATTGGGTGTACGAGATATAAAATTCTGGAAACCACAGTGGGGTGATCTGTGTTACTTTTGTCATGGCTCCAATCAGTCAGCAGGGGTCGCAATATTACTAAACAAACCATAAGAAGAATACCAGTCTTCCAAGATCATCGAATTCAAGGAAAAACTCTCTTTCTATTCATGAGAAATAAAAAAAACCTTGGCTGGCTAATACGACTAACCAGTAGTTCCAGGTCCACTGACTTCTGTGTTAGAAAACCCAACGGGAGCCGATGTCGCCATAAATGTCATTACTAAAATGACTGAGTGATGCTGCCCAATCCTACATGTATCACCGATTAAGAAAGTAAAACTGGAGAAAGAATTGCGTACTTCACAGTGGGCTGAAAACAGCTGATTGGCAATATGCCGTCTTGAAAATAAGTAAAGATTACATAAGACTAAAACATGTATAAAGCACTCCAAGCTCACCTTCAGAGGGTCAGTGAGGAGGGAAAACAACTGTAACTAAACAACGAAACACAGGTCTGCTTTAAGTTCTAAAACATAAAATGCCAAAGCGAAGTTGTTCAAGAACACGTTAAGGCCAATGCATAACATTTGTTCTCTGAGAAGAGCTAAAAATACTTACAAACTTTCTGGTGAGATGTTCCGAGTTTGTTCCACTGGGAGGAGGACCCCGAGGAGGATCTGAAGCATTTGGAGCCGTGGAGATGATTTTGGACGTCTGTGTTGTCTGTGTTGTGTGACGTCTCCTGACCCTTTCCCCTCTGAAGGAGACAAAACACAATTTAGAGGAAACTTTAGTGGACAAACTTGTTCCGGGATCAATAGTGAAATGTTGTTGTGCTCCTGTGTATAGCCGGAGCACACGTACAGGGACTCATTAGGAGCAGACAGTGATAAATCTGCCTTCTCCCTCCTCTACTGGCCTTTCTCCATTGCTTTCTCTTGACTCATGCTCCTGTCTCACTCCTCCTCTTCCCCTCTCTTCCTCTCCTCTATGCCTTCCTGTCCTCCCTCCTTCTCCTTCACTCCCCTCTCATTCACTCATTTGTTTTTTTCATTTACTTGTTTTTATTACTGAAAAATGGGTATTCAACTTTTTTTTTTTTACCCTACATGATCAAGATTGATCAAGATTCAAAACCTTAAAAAAAATCACAAATAAGTTGGGCGGAGACAGGGGGTAGGTGAAAACAGAACACAGGAATACTCAAGCATGCACGAATAAATCAAAATTTAATTTAAAGCCAGCTAATTATGAGGGATCATGGTTAAAAGTTCCTAAATATCCATTTTATATAATGTCCCTTTTAATGCTATATTGTGGAATATTACCAGCACAGCAATTATATCTGAGACGAGACAACTTTTCTATGAGAAAAGTTACTTCATGAAAACACAATGAAAACCAGCTCTTTCCCTCTGCTCGGTTTGCCTGACCTCCTCACATTGCACAACCCAAAGTCCACAGTTACAGTATTTGAAGTTATAAAACCAAAAGTATTATAAAAATGCCAGAATAAAGCTTAAAATAGTCTCATTATGGCTGTCAGAGGTGTGTGTCAGGAGGTGTGACACAGTAAGATGTGGAGGGTTCACAACTAAAAGAACAGCTAAAAGAACAGCTACGGAACCTGCCACCTGAGGGGCGTGGAAAAAGTCAAAGTAAATCATGGCCTCAAACTACTATTTGGTTCCCACATTATGTAATTCGTTCCCATGAGGCTTTCACACTTGGTCCGTTTCAGCCATTTAAACCAACTCAGACCAATGACTCAGCATTTTTTTGTGCATATGTGAATACTCCAGCCATACTCGGGGTGGGCTGAGGTCCACACAGCATAAGAGAGAAGATGCGCAGAGGAGGAGGTGCACGATCCACACTGTGTGGAGGAGACACAGTCCTGTTTTAGTTCTGGTTTTATACCTTGTTTAGACCTGGTGTTTAGACCTGGTTTAGAACTGGTCTAGACCTGGTTTTTAGACCTGGTGTTTAGACCTGGTTTAGAACTGGTCTAGACCTGGTTTTTAGACCTGGTGTTTAGACCTGGTTTAGAACTGGTCTAGTGGTCGTTGTTCTGGTTGATGTCAACGCAAATACCAATACAAAAAATAAAGACTTTGCGACACCTGGATGAGGTGTGGAAAGAGAACCCGGGCCTCTTTGGAATAAACTCACAATGTGAACACAGAACAAACTTAGTTCTTTTTCTGTTGGTTCACTTTTTGGTCCACTTAAAAAGGACTGAGTTTGGTTCACTTAAAGGGGACCAAATGTGAAAACACCCTAAGTCATTCCCACGTTTTAGCTAATTTCTACCCACAAATTAAGAAATTGCTGCCATTTAAATAAAACAGCGGTATTAGGTTTAGGGATGTTAACCGGGACCCATTTCAGCGGCGGTTGTCCAAATGAATGTTAACCGGTCAAAACATTTTTACCGTCAGTTAAATGGAACCCTACGTAATCGTGCAGCACGGCATGATTCTATAGTCCCAGTCTAAGTGCACCCTAAAGGATCACAGACAGGAGCCTAAACACATTTTATGTGGCGCGAGGTCTTGTTCCTGTATTTGTGTCAAATGTACCTTGTGTAATACAGTGTTCAAATGCAGTAGTAGCACATCATCGATGATGTTTCACCTCAAAATGTGACACCCTCAAGCCTCATCTACAGGAGAGAAAAGCCAACCTACCATCATGGATGTATAATAAGAGCTGGATAAAGCACGCCCCCTCTATCCGTGACCGCAGATTGATGTGTGGCCGAACGAGATATTGCAGCCCAAGAAAAAATCTCCCATAGAAGCACAATGCATTTTTTGAGAAATCAAACTGCCCTTTCATAATGGTCGGATTTTGTAGGAATTCTTCTGTATTTTTACAATATGAACTTTAAAAAAAATGTAATCCTCAAAGTGCCTAAAAATCAGCTTTGTTAGAGTTAGCCGCTCTAAGCCTGCGCTAGCTCCACTCTAGCAGCTCACGCTCTGATTGGTCAGAACTGCGTTCCTGATGTCACTGACGTTGGGCTGCAAACAAAGAAGTAAATGTGGAAATTTTGCGGTCATGCGCCAATGAGCACAGGCCATTGAAAATAACAGGGTGCCATCTTGGATTCATCTTCCAGATTTTATTATAGTTCTATGCCTACCGTGCTAACTATGCT
Organism: Odontamblyopus rebecca; assembly: GCA_030686955.1. Classification (NCBI taxonomy): domain Eukaryota; kingdom Metazoa; phylum Chordata; class Actinopteri; order Gobiiformes; family Gobiidae; genus Odontamblyopus; species Odontamblyopus rebecca. Next base: position 3,221,161 of record CM060662.1, read on the forward strand.
AATCGTGTTAACTCTGCACCACCGAGTGCCTTCTCTGTATTTCTGTTTATCTCTACAGTGCTTTGGCGTTGGTACGAGCAGGTGACGCTATCACGTGTGAGAGCCAGCGGTAGATGCGGCTCCAGTACAGATGGCCATTATTTCAATTAGTGATTAGATTTAGAATAGATTTTAAACTGTATGGTTAACTGATTTTAACCATTTAACGAGGCTCATGATGTTTTTTAGTTTTCGCCGTTCCTAATTATGTTAATTATGTGTGGCATTTATTCACATTTAATTGTTCTTCAGTTACTGGTGTACCAAATGACTTCAGCAGGTGCTGGGGCTTTACCAGGAGCAGCACAGTTCAGTGTAAGATGTTTATTATCTGCTGAGAGGACCCAGCACTTTACTGTCTTCACAGAGACTGAAGTCACACTTTTACATAAGTTTAAGTTCTGTCTTCGTGTGTGTTCCATATTGTATCATGGTAATAACATAACCAAGTTTTATCAGGCCCTGACAGAATGTGCTATAGTTATTGCAGTCTACTGCACAGTTATACATTTTATATCCTATAATAGTAAAGAGCAAAATAAAAACATGAATTCTGACTTTTTAGGTCTCAGACTAATGGTTGTTGTTTTAGATCATCTTAGCCTATGGATTATATGTGTCTTCATGCTTCATTCTTAAAGTTCACTGTACACAGGATTTGTGTGGCTCTGGCTGAAATAAATCGAGGGGTTTCTTGTCTAACATGGTTGTTAGCATATAACTTCATTTCGCTGCTAATCGCTATGTCAATGAAGTACCAAAACACTTGCACATGTGGTAATGTTCTCTGTGGAGGTTCTGGTGTTACTCATGTGTAGTTGAGCAGTTGAAGGTCTCCAGAACAGGCCTGGTATTTCAAAGTTTGCGATGTTAGATGGCTAACGCTAAGCTAACTTAAAAAACACACTGGAGCTAACATTGGGTCTATACAGGTCTATTCACATTTCATCCAAATCGGGATTTTCCATAGATGTGTGTTTAGCACTTCAACAACAATTAGGACTTTAACTGTCACTTTACTCCATTAACTAGAACATTCCCGCTATAAACATGCAGCATTAGCTCGCTAGTGCATCAGCTAGCATTTTGTTTGTTATTTAGCTATAGCATGCGCACCATGCTATGCTACTGTACCAATCCTGGATTTTATAAGTCTGCATTTACATAAGCATACAGCTGATAGGGAACGATACATGTCAAAAATGGGGAAAAACATACAAATTAACATATATTTTATCTTTATTTGTGTCATGTTTTGGTCCAAAGTCTGAGGTCCAGACCTGCAGGAAGTGCTTGCCAAATTAACCAAATACCACTGTTTTGTTTAATTGGCGGCAATTTCTTAATCTGTGGGTACAAATGAGTTAAAATGTGGGACTGTTTTAGCTAAAGCGTGAGAACTAATTACATAAGGTGAGAAAGAAATAGTAATTTGAGGCCACGATTTAGTGTCTTTTTTCCACGCCCGTCAGGTGGTGGGCTCTGCAGCGCAGCTAAAAGAGCAGCTAAAAATGCAGCTAAAAGAGCAGCTAAAAGAGCAGCTAAAAGAACAGGTAAAAAAGGTGCTAAAAGTACAGCTAAAATAACGGGTAAAAGAGTAAGTGCAGGAGTGGTGTTGGCTTTTATTTTACTGTATATTCTGAGATCCAAGTACGACATTAGTTTGATTTTAGGAAAGCAACTGTATTCTGAATACAAATGAAAGAGTAAGAGTAGTATAAAGCTGATGCATTATTATTGTTGTTGTTGTTATTATTATTACTAGGCCTATATACGCAGGTGGGAGTAAAAGTAGGGTAGGGCAGGGTTTGAACACTAATTTGATTATAAAGCTATCCAACAGTACTACCTCTGATAATAATATAAAGAGGGTAGCGTGCCTTTGAGATGATAGAGTGTTATTGTTGATGCTATAATAACAGCACTATGCATCCTTCATCTGCTTAGTAAAGGTGGAGCCTTTACACTGACCTGGGCGTGTCATTCATGTCTTCATCTCCTGCTGATTGGACTACTGTAACTCCCTGTTGAGGCCCATGTTCACAGGCACCGGGAAATATAAGTATAGTTCTCCTGTCTTGGCCTTTCTGCACTGGATCCTGTCAGCTTCAGGACTAAGTTGGCGGTTCGACTCCTGCTCTTGACATACACATCACTGGTTGAGCAGTCAGACCCACTGACCCGCAGGTTGGCAGTGCTATTCCAGCTGTTCAAACTCCCATAAATGGATGCTGCCATTGTGTATGAATGTCTGTGTTAAGGGCTGAGTGACTCCTTGATGTAAAGCGCTCTGAGCCTTGAAGGTATAACGGTGCCATATAAAAATGTACCATTTACAATTAGAACAGGCCCATCTTTAAATATTTTCAAATCTTTGTTGAAAACTCATTTCTCTGCACTGGCTTTTAACACATGCCGAGTGAGGCATTTGTAGTGTTTTGTTTTATGTTTAGTATCATAAAATTGCACTTTATATTGCCTTTGTACAGCAGCTGTGGTTGTGCTTTACATATATCCTCCTGAGACCCGGCCTGTTCATTTGTGTCCTTTATAGTGTGTGTGTGTGTGTGTGTGTATATATATATATAAACGCATTTCTCACCTTCCACGGTGGTTGGTCTCTCACCCTCATCAGCTCAGGTCCTCTACCAGAGGCCTGGGAGCTTGAGAGTTCTGCGCAGTATCTTTGCTGTTCCAGTACTGCACTTTTCTGGACTGAGATGTCTGTTGTCCTTCCTGGGATCTGCTGCAGCCACTCATCCAGTTTGGGGGTCACGGCCCCGAGTGCTCCGATCACCACAGGCACCACCGATGCTTTCACCTTCCAGGCTCTCTCCAGCTCTTCTTTGAGCCCCTGGTATTTCTCTAGTTTCTCATGTTCCTTTTTCCTGACATTGCCATCGCTCGGTATTGCAATGTCCACCACCACGGCTTTGTTCTCTCGCTTATCCAGAACCACGATGTCTGGTTGGTTCACCATCACCATTCTGTCAGTCTGTATTTGGAAGTCCAACAGGATCTTAGCCCACTCATTCTCCACAACCTTTGGAGGCGTTTCCCACCTTGATCCTGGGGTTTCCAGCCCGTATTCTGCACAGATGTTTTTGTACACTATGCCCGCTACTTGGTTATGTCGCTCCATGTCGGTTTCCCTGCAGCATCTTACACCCTGCAGTTATGTGCTGGACTGTCTCAGGCTCTTCTTTGTACAACCTGCACCTTGGGTCTTGTCTGGTGTGGTAGATCTGGGCCTCTATTGCTCGGGTGCTCAAGGCTCCTGTGCAGCCAGGATGAGCCTCTGTGTCCTTCAGACCAGCCCTCTCCAGCCATTGGTAGGATTTCTTGATATCAGCCACTTCAGTTATGTTTCGGTGGTTCGCCCCATGTAGGGGTTTGTCCTGCCATGATGGTCCCTCCAGCACCTCTTCCTCTGCGCCCCACTGTCTGAGACATTCTCTGAGCGTCATCAGTCTGGGCCTTGTCACTGATGTACTTGTGGAGCTTGGATGTTTCATCCTGGACAGTGGTTCCCACACTCACTAGTCCTCGGCCTCCTTCCTTACAGCTCGTGGACAGTCTCAGGGTGCTGGACTTGGGATGGAACCCTCCATGCAGGTCAGGAGCTTTTGTGTCTTAACATCCGTGGTCTGTATCTCCTCCTTTGGCCAACTTATGATTCCTTCTGGGTCTGATCACTGGCAGGGCGTAGCTGTTTATTGCCTGCGCCTTGTTCTTGCCATTGAGCTTCTTAGGACCTGCCGTACTCTTTGCAGGTATTTGGCTGTCGCCGCTTTCCTTGTTGCCTCGTCAAGGAGCCATTTGCCTGTGGGATACCAAGGTACTTGTATATATATATATATATATATACACAAGTATATATATATATATATATGTGTGTGTGTGTATATATATACACACACACACACAAGTGTATATATATATATATATATATATATACTTGTGTATATATATATATATGTGCGTGTGTGTGTATATATATATATATATATACACACACACACACACGCGCACGCACACACACACACACATATACATATATATATAGAACTTATACAGATAGAACTTAAATGAATGCAAACATGATGTTTGAAACAAACCTACTCACCGCCCTTCTTCTGTACAAAGACATAATTCTTACAATGCTCTCTACTCCCCCTTGTGGACATGGTTTGACTTATTCTCACACCTGCACAAACTCCAGTACCTCTTTCTCTTTCCTGTTCCGTTTCATGTCTTTTCTTAGCTTTGATCTTTATGCACCTCTCCTCTGCACACGGTCCTTTGTTTATTTGTTTGTTATGGGGCGCCGCTCGGGTGATGTAATCTGAGCTCCCTTTTGCATACATTAATTTGTATTCATTGTGCTGTTTTAATAAAGCTGGATTTTAAATGGAATAAAAGCTCATTTCCTCCTATGCCTCCCCTCTCCGCTCTACTTCTTACCTCGGGCCATTTCTCAAAGCTTGGGTTTTTGGCTCAGAAAGGATGCGTGGAGCAAGCCAAGACATCAGGAAGTTTAGAAAATCATCAAATAGAACTGGTGTGCATTAAAAGAGGCATGGTCAGCTAAATGTACTCTGTGGGAGCTTTTAGTAATGATGATCCCACAACATTCTATAGGCCAGTAATATTACATAAGAATACTAATAATGAGAACTCAGCAGGGGCAGCTGAAAGAAATATTGTTGTTGTAATACAAGAAGTTCATGGGTCTAATGGGTCACGAATAGAAATGATTCGCATGTGTGCATTTTCCTGGCAAAAATACGATGTAATCAGTAGGAATGGAACTGTCTCGTGGTCTGAGAGGACAGGTCAGAGTTGTCAGGGTGAGTCTGTGTAAATGTCAGATTGCAGATCTGGTTTATAGTTCATATTTCTGCAATTACTGGGCCTATCCACATGAAACAAAAACTGGCACAAAGTTTGAATATGGAAAACAAATAATGAAACGGTTTACATAAATACCTTAGAGAAATAGTTTAATGCTGTTGTGTGGAACATTCAAAGCAACGCCGTAACATCTCCTTGGAAACAAAATGATGGTCCTCCCTCCATCAGAAAAGAAAAGTACCTTTGGAATATTTTTTTATGATTGTATTGACTTGTGTCTGCTGTATGGTAATAACCTTTGACACCTGTGGATCACTATGCTATGTGTCTTGAAAATAAACAATTAAAGGTGACTTAAACATGCACAAAGCACTCCAAATACAACTTCAGAAGGTCAGTGGTGAGGGGAGAGACCTATAACATGGTTAAAAGCTCTGAAAAGTTTATTTTAAATAACAGATATATATATATAGCTTTGGAATACAATTCATTAATTATTAAGTGTCCACAATTCTAGCACTTTCAGCTCAGATTTGGTGTGGTTGGGGATGGGGTTATGTCTTCCTAGCTACTGAACATTGAGGCGGTTTCAGAAGATATATTTACACCATGTTGGTATTGTAACCTTACCTTACATTGCATGTGTGTCTCTGTTGTATGCTTCAGGTGAGAAGTCGTGGCAGGTCCTGTCCACTCGGGGCGCTGTGGTGCAGGGCGGGTATGGCCACAGCAGTGTGTATGATCAGGGCAGTGGCAGTGTGTTTGTGCATGGAGGATACAAGGCTCTGGGACACAACAAGTACGGCCTCGTGGACCACCTGTACCGCTACCACGTGCCCTCCAGGACTTGGTAAGACACTGCACACTTAAGGCTGTGATCATGAAGACTCTTCTTTGCAATAGTGGGGAGATTTTAGAGGTTTTTCTTTACTATAAAGATTTGATCATTATTAAGAATAATTAATTAATTAATCATTGCATTTATACGGCACCTTTCAAGACACCCAAAGTGCTTTACAGTTCATAATTCATTCACTCTACACTCGGTGATGGTTATGCTGCTATTGTAGCCACAGCTGCCCTGGGGCAGACTGACAGAAGTGAGGCTCCAATCTGCGCCATCGGCCCCTCCCACCACCATCACTCATGCATTATAATACTAGGCAATGTGGGTGAAGTGTCTTGCCTAAGGACACAACAACAGTTTTTGTGACTGGCGCCCCCCTGTGGCCCCTGATTTTCCCAGTTTTCTCCCATCCAAGTACTGACCAGGCCCGGCCCTGCTGAGCTTCTGAGATCTGACAGGATCAGGCTTTGACGAGGAAGTACGGCCACCTCTTAACTTTAAAATGTGATACTGTGTCACATTTGATTTGATACAATTCAAAAGGGGCTCCTGTGGGCTCACCACTCACAGAGGGGTTCATGGGGGGGTCAGGTGCTATGAGGATTGGGTAGCAAGCTGCCCCCGCGACCAGCCGGACAAAGCGGAAGAAGATGGATGGATGGACAATTCAAAAGGGTGTATTTCAAATTGATTCAATATGTTTCAGTAAAAGTCAAAGGCTTTCGGATCCTTACTTAATAATCAACCACATCACACAATAAAAACCTGAATTGTGTGTTTATCATCCATTTACTGAAGATAAATGAACAGGACAAGTACATTTGTTTAGTGCATGTGACTTCCTTTGGAGTCCACATCAGATTGTCGCCACGGTCAGTGCTGATTCTTCCACAGCAGATACAAGTTCCACATGTACTTCACAAAGAGACATGTGTTGTTTAACTGCTCTAAAAGCTCAATACCATGACCTGTACAAAGTGAATATGAAAATTTGAACAGTGAATATATCAAATACACTGCCTAAACAAGTTTCCTTTCTCTAAATAAGCAACAAAACTATAATGTCGACACATAATAATTTGGCAAAATAGAGCAAAAATACTTGCCTATATATACAGCAGCCCATGATATCGATACTGTAGCATATCGATACTGTAGCATATCGATACAGCATATCGACACAGCATTTTGAGCAACATTATAACATGGCTTAAAGCTCATCAGTCAATTTTGTGCAATTTTGCCCCTTTAATACACTCCTTACACTTGAAATTCCATCATTATTTCACAAATAAGACCATGTTTAATATTGAAAATAACTAAACAGACCAATACATAATAAAATATGAAAATTGTTTTTCACATTTTTTTTTTTTACAAATTCTTGTTCTACCTCCACAGACTACACATGAAAGTAAAATAAAAGTTTGATGAATATTAAAACTAATTTGCAAAAGCTGAATACAAAACAAACAATAAAACAAGAACTCATTTATGAACCTGGTGAATAGTCCAAATCTAATCAAACCAACATGAATGAAGAATCCTCTGTCAAGTGAATCCATGAACTGTGCAAAAGAGACATGACCAGTGAACTGAAGGTTTTATTCTTCTTTACAAACAGCGCCATCTGCAGTCCCACTTCTTCAAAACGGTATCCCGGGTGTGAGAGAGTCGGGATGCGCCCTCATCCTGATTTACAGTCTGGTCTCAGTGGACATATAATGGAAAAAATACAATGGGCCATGAACAAACATAAAATTAGTGCCACACACAAAATTACAACAGTTACTGGTGCAAGGACAAAACAGACCAAGACCAATGTAACAGATGAAATACCTTATTTATCGTGCAAAAAGCCATACACAGGTAAAAGAGGCGGAGCCTTTAACACACAAAAAATAACACAAAACAGAATGTGAAAAGAAAACAACCAAAACATGCATCCGAGCGACTAAGTGGCAAGTCCACGTACAACTGCAGTTTGCCTATATCCCTGTATCTATATCTGGGCCACTGCAACAGAGTGCAGAGGACCGGGACAGCACGAAAGTCACAGACACAAAGAGCAACAAGTACCGTGGTTGGATCATCAGGGAGGCCATCGAGACTCAGAAACGTGTCCACCAGACTGTGAATCGGGACGGGGGGGGTGTACCGCCTCTCTCACACCTGGGATACAGTTCTGAAGAAGTGGGACTGTGGATGGAGCTGTCGTCCTACTGCTCCAAGTGTGAAGACAGAACCAAAATCTGTGTACATGAGCCGAGGAGACGCATCACAGCAACATCACGAGACACTAAAGAGGACGGACCAGAGCGCAGCCCAAACTGTCAGGGTGTGAAATAAACAGAGTATAGAAGCGTTTAATATATCTTTTTGCATATTTGTGTGAAAGATAAGTGACAGAAAAGAGTAATGAATGTGTGCTCTTTAAATTATTTTGTGTATAAATATTACTTTTATGTTGCTAAATATAGATGCAAATGGGATCTCCTGTATCCTGGCCTCTGTGAGCTTTCTTTGACTGGAGCCAAACTCCCTCAGTCCACTTCTTTATAGAGCCTGTGGTCACAAATGAAACAAAGATGATGTTTTTTGTGTATCCAGTAAATATAGTGTACTGCAAAAAGTACTTTATCCAGTTTGAATTCTGAGCTCTGAAGTGCGTTAGCTGTGACGGCTCCTCATAGACTCGTGTGTGAAGAGACAGTAGCTCTGTGTGTGATGGACTGTGAGTGAGTATCTGCTTACACAGAGCTGACAGAGGAGATGACCCCCGCTGACCCCACGCCCTCTGGTGACCCCTACTGGCAGGGGAGTGTAACAGGAGCCGGGATGTCACACTTGCCGCTTTCCGCTCATCTCTCTCTCTCTCCTCTCTGATGTGGAATCCGCTGTCACCGTGCTTCTCGTTTCCAGACGTTCTCTGTAGGCAGTAGTGTGAAGGGTCTTACCCAAGGACCCCTGCTGGCTGTTGGTGATTGCTCATTACACCCTGTGCTCTTCCTTTCCTTCTGCCCTCACACAGATCTGCTGGGCCTCCCTGACCAGTCCTCCTGTTGAACTGCCCTGAGACCTTTGACTGAGACACAAAGGACACTGAGAAGCACAGTGTAAATGTTTCTGCAGCAAAACTTGAATTTTCCTCTTTATCAATAAAGTATCTCTCTCTCTCTCTCTCTCTCTCTCTCTCTCTCTCTCTCTCTCTCTCTCTCTCTCTCTCTCTCTGATGTAACTAATGACCAAAAAGCCAATATTCAAATGAAGGAGAATCGTGTAGTTCCTGTTTTTCTTACATGTACAATTTTATAGATCAGGGCAATTACAACTTTCTAAAATAACGGATTATCCCTCATCAAGCTTTTCAAATTGGAACATTTCATTTTCTAAAAAGCCAGCAGGAAACAATATGAGATTTTGCCCTCCCACTGCTGAACTCCCTGGCCTCTCCCTCTCCTCTGCAACACTTGGCTTTTTAATTAGGTTCTGTTTTAACAGCCACAGCTCCGTTTGGAGCATTTGCTGAGATGGGAGCACAGATTACAGTGTAATTGTGTTCTAATATTTTATGCAAACACAAGTGAGTGCTGGCAGTAGACTCATTCACCAACACATGTGGAAATACCTCCATAGAATCCCACAGAGAGTAATAAGATATCTGCTAAAGGTCACCACACAAAACTCTTAGCACCACACAAAACTCTTAACAGCTGTTGGTAACTTTTTTGGTGAAGGGTCCACCACCTGCTTGTCTCCAATAAGAGTTGGTGATTTATCTTCATGGCGACAAGCAGGTGAGGCTACCAGCCAAAGTTACAGGTCAGATCTGTTCAACCAAAGCAAATGTCTGTGAAAAACAAAAATACTAAAATAACAAAATGCTGCTTTTTTTTTTATTTTTTTTATTTTTATTTTTTTAAATAAGTCTGGACCTTATTTCAGACTTTGAACCCACCATGCCTTTGCTGACGTGCTCATACATTCCTCTGCATCCTGCTGGATTCTACTTGTCAACTCAGATCAGCACAGTTGTCCCTCAATGATGATCATTGACCTCTGACCCCTGTGAGCTGTGCTCAACTGAGGAACAGTTGGTGAGGAGGACATCCATAACCCACACACTGGCACCCAGCAGGATGTAGTGTGTTCTCTAGGACAGCTTTCAGATGGCATCATTTGTTCTATATCTGATCGTACATTTATTTTGTCTGAAGCCCGGTCCAATCTCATCACACTCATACTCATAGAACCAGGGTTACATGAACTAACCAAAGTAAAAGTCAAGTATGTGGTTGCCGTGGTTGTGGCAGCTGCACTTGTGTCTGACTGGCTGACACACTGAGCACAAACTGCCCTGACACTCCATCTGTGACAGTGGAGGAACACAGGTGCACAGCACCTCTGCACTTCTACACCCCCTCGTACCAGAAGAGAGTGCCAGACAGGTATTCGAAGTGATCAGTGGGAAAGGGAGATTACTGCACCAGAAAAAGTTTTCAACATACAGTATATAATCATAAGGTGTGAAAATACCTAGAAAAAGGACTCTCATACTGTTCTGAGGTGAAGCTTGTGTCTCTTTGTGTCTCTTTGTGCAGGTGGATCCTAAAGTGAAGCTTGTGTCTCTTTGTGTGCAGGTGGATCCTAAAGTGAAGCTTGTGTCTCTTTGTGTGCAGGTGGATCCTAAAGTGAAGCTTGTGTCTCTTTGTGTGCAGGTGGATCCTAAAGTGAAGCTTGTGTCTCTTTGTGCAGGTGGATCCTGAAGTGAAGCTTGTGTCTCTTTGTGTGCAGGTGGATCCTAAAGTGAAGCTTGTGTCTCTTTGTGTGCAGGTGGATCCTAAAGTGAAGCTTGTGTCTCTTTGTGCAGGTGGATCCTGAAGTGAAGCTTGTGTCTCTTTGTGTGCAGGTGGATCCTAAAGTGAAGCTTGTGTCTCTTTGTGTGCAGGTGGATCCTAAAGTGAAGCTTGTGTCTCTGTGTGCAGGTGGATCCTAAAGTGAAGCTTGTGTCTCTGTGTGTGCAGGTGGATCCTAAAGTGAAGCTTGTGTCTCTGTGTGCAGGTGGATCCTAAAGTGAAGCTTGTGTCTCTGTGTGTGCAGGTGGATCCTAAAGTGAAGCTTGTGTCTCTGTGTGAAGGTGGATCCTAAAGTGAAGCTTGTGTCTCTGTGTGCAGGTGGATCCTAAAGTGAAGCTTGTGTCTCTGTGTGTGCAGGTGGATCCTAAAGTGAAGCTTGTGTCTCTTTGTGTGCAGGTGGATCCTAAAGTGAAGCTTGTGTCTCTTTGTGCAGGTGGATCCTAAAGTGAAGCTTGTGTCTCTGTGTGCAGGTGGATCCTAAAGTGAAGCTTGTGTCTCTTTGTGCAGGTGGATCCTAAAGTGAAGCTTGTGTCTCTTTGTGTGCAGGTGGATCCTGAAGTGAAGCTTGTGTCTCTTTGTGTGCAGGTGGATCCTAAAGTGCAGCTTGTGTCTCTTTGTGTGCAGGTGGATCCTGAAGTGAAGCTTGTGTCTCTTTGTGTGCAGGTGGATCCTAAAAGAGAGTGGCGTGGTGCGGTACCTCCACACGATGGCGCTGCTGAGCGGGACACTACTGGTGTTTGGAGGAAACACTCACAATGACACGTCCTTCAGCCATGGAGCCAAGTGCTTCTCTGCAGACCTCCTCAGCTATGACCTGGGTAAGACATGTGCAGGGGTGGACTCTGGAGCCTAGTGGTGACGAGGAGGAGATGTAGGACACCTTTTGAAATACTGTTTGTGTGATCATTAATTAAGACATGCAGTGAAGAGAGATTTCAACCACAAGAGCCACAGGCAGCGTGCATGTTAAACTCCGAGCTCCTGTTGTGAGACAGAGCTCCTCACTCTGTCAGGAACACCTCGTTTAAACTCAGTGTGTTGGGCATGTACAGCATTTTGAGCAGGTGTCTTGAAAACTGTCTACAACAAGTTGTTGTAACAGAGAGTTAAAGAAGCTTTGGTGGTTGTGTCCTGTGGTGTGTCTTTGACCAAGGCAATTTCAATTCAATTCAACTCAATTTTATTTCTATAGTCCAGAATCACAACAAGAGTTTCCCCAATGGGCTTCACAGTGAAAAACATGGAAACATAATCTGACATAGACATCAGCAAACACATTGTCCCATCCTCAGTCTCTCAATGAACAAGGCAGTGCAGGTTCACATGGAATTACACAAAAACACAGAGTTTACAATTCTGTGCTTGGGCCCTGAGCCACAACCGACTGGCATCAGATGTAAACCTGGCTAAAGAGAGTGCCCTGCCACCCATTCATGTGAACCACTCATATCCACAGTCTAGTCCTTTGGTCATTACTCACAGCTCACCATTAGTCTTTACCAATTTGAACTGAATTCCAGTACCCAAGGACCTAGAAACATAGTGTATTTTGTCATAAAAATACTGTACAGCACAATCATGTCTGATTGATACTGATTTCCTTAGTTGAAACATTTGTTCAGACTCCATTCCCTAGGTCCCTTTGCTCCTCCAAACACAATATTCACTTCATTTGAACAACTGAATAGAAGTATCTCTTGAGGAAATTAATCCAAAGTAGCTCTGGTAATTCTCCAAATCAAGTGTAAAGTGTAAAGTACTGACCCTCTGAGCAGTAATTCCTCATTAGTTTGTGTACAGGCTCATCTCGAGGGTGTCATGGCTGATGAGTTTATCAGTTCTTTTACATTTGGCGGTTGGTTTATGATTCCAGCTTTGACAAACAACTGTGAACTGTTGATCTTGAACAGCTTGGGTCAGTACTGGCAGAGGATGAAGCTGCTGCTACTGTACACATGACTTTACTTCTGTGTAGCCTTCTGCCTTCTGTGCATTCAAATCATGTACAGTGGATATAAAAAGTCTACACATCCCTGTTCAAATGCCATGTTTTCGTGAAAAATGACAGAAAGACAAATAATTTCACAACTTTTTCCACCTTTAATGTGACCTATAACCTGTACAATACAAATGAAGAACAAACTGAAACGTTTAAAGGGGAAAAATATAAATCTGCACACCCTTAGACTAATACTTGGTTGCAGCACTGTTGGCTTTTATTACAGCACTCATTCTTTTTGGGTAAGAGCCTATCAGCGTGGAGTATCTTGATGTGGCAATATTTTCCCAACTCTTCTTTGCAAAACCGCTCCATATCTGACAGATTGCGAGGGCATCTCCTGTGCACAGCCCTCTTCAGATCACCCTACAAATGTTCGATGGGATTCAGGTCTGGACTCTGGCTGGGCCATTCCAAAGCCTCAATCTTATTCCGGTGAAGCCATTCTTTTGTTGATTTAGATGTGTGCTTTCACTGTTCATAACTGTTCATAATTCCCTCCACCCTGACTAAGGCCCCAGTTCCAGCTGAAGAAAAACAGCCGAAAGCCTGATGCTGCCCCCACCGTGCTTCACTGTAGGTATGGTGTTACTTTGGTGATGTGCAGTGTTGTTTTTGCACCAAATATACCTTTTGGAATTATGTCCAAAAAGTTCAACCTTGGTTTCATCAGACCATAACACATTTTCCCACGTGTTTGGGAGATTTCAGATGTCTTTTTGCAAAATTTGTAAGATAAGGCTTCCGTCTTGCCACCCTACCCCAGAGCCCAGGCATATGAAGAAGACAGGGGGATTATTGTCACAAGTACTACACAGCCAGTACTTGCCAAAAATTTCTGCAGCTCCTTCAGTGCTGCTGTCGGCCTCTTGGCAGCCTCCCTGACTAGTTTTCTTCTTGTTTTATCATCAATTTTGGACGGACGTCCTGTTCTTGGTAATGTCACTGTTGTGCCATACTTTCTCCTCTTGATGATGATGGTCTTCACTGTGTTCCATGGTATATTTAATTCCTTGGGAATTCTTTTGTAGCCTTCACCTGACATATCTTTGAATAATGAGATCCCTCTGATGCTTTAGAATCTCTCTGCAGACCATGGCTTGTACTTCCGGTAAGAGAAATAAATGAAATAAACTGATTGATTTATTGGTTAAATAACCTGTACGGACGTGTAAACACCGAGTTTTCACAAATGTGAAATTCTTGCCCGTCAATAATAATTTAAGAATAATTTCTAGCTCGTCAGTCTTACATTTTTTACAATTCATTTAGTCAGATTTATTATTAAAATTCTTTAAAGTAAAATGAAGAAAATAAGTAAGATCGACTATTTTTCAAATAAAATGACAAAATAAATCCAACTGCGAACATTACTAGAATCTTAACGAGCATAACTTATCTAGCAAAAAGTAAAGTGAATTTCATTAAATTGTCGACTGTATTGTTGTTCGTACATAACAGAACATATAACATAAATCAATGACTTATATTTACTATTTAAAGTTTGATGATAAAAGCTAAAAGTTTCCTTCTTATTCTCAAGAATCATCCAAATCCAGCGGTCCGTGCAGAATGGTGCAGAGTATCACCGCTCTGAGAAGGGCGGCACTCACAGGCCAGTCGGGCGGCACATTTAACCTCCTCAATCATGATTGGCCTTGTTGTTGCTATGATACTCGCGGTCAGATTTCCAAACATGGAGCCTGGCTCCAAATTTGCTCCTGTAACCGTGGCAACAGGAGCCTCATTTGAGCGGCACTGAAGGCTATGGGTGACGTCACAGTCACTTAGTCCACTCAGATATACGGTCTGTGGTTATAAAAGGGTTTGCACACTTATGCAACCACATTATCTCAGTTGTTTATTTTTACTTCATCTCCCTGAAAGATTTCTGTTTGCTTGTCAATCGTGTTGAACAGGTTATAGGTCACATGAAAGGTGGAAAAAGTTGTGAAATTATTTATCTTTATCTATTTATCACAAAAACCTGGAATTTATCAGGGGTGTGTACACTTTTTATATCCACTGTATTTGAACTATTACACCACATTTCGTGGCCTTTACTTTCAGGAAAAGCAGTTCTAAACCAAAATATATTTTTTTGTTTTGACCCCTCTCAGCCTCCCATACAGTAGTTCCTCTCCTCTAGCACCTGTAGCACCCCCCTCCCCCCCTCTCTCCCTCTCTTTCCTCACCTCCCTCACTCTTCATTTACTCAGGAAGGAAGCTGTAATTTGTTTGTGCCGGTCTCACCTTGGAGGACTGTCATGGCGGCGCGGGTGTTTATTAGCTGATTCGGGTCGACGCGGCGAGGCACTTTTCATTTGGATTTCATTCTCCTGCTCCCTCCTTCCCGTACCCCCTCACCCCATACACCTCTAATTAGATTTAGAGGGAGGGAGACGTAGTGATTAAAAAGGCTCTGCTCTCGCCCCTCTCCTCACACACACACACACACACACACACACACACAGACCTGGAGCGGTGATGTAGAGAAGATGGAGGAGTTATTGTATTTGGTGATGAAGAGTTGCACACAGATTCAAAGTAATGTGTGGATGTTCACAGTCAGTTTGGCAGTTTGCAGTCATTCGTCTCCTGCTGATTTGACCGAGTGACTGGGTTTTGGGCTTTGGTTCGGTCATTATTTATCCATAAATACTTTTTATTTAAGGGGAAGTCAAACTTTTATTACATCATCATAGACATCTTTCCCTCTCAGCAAAAAAATAGTTCATATTTTTGCTTTCGAGATCTGGCTTCCACCCAAACCACAGTGCTACTCTGTGATTGGTCTGGTTCCGTTGCGCAAATCCCGACACAGGAGAAATACCCTTCACAGTATGTCAAAGCACAACTACCTATAATATCTATATCTAAGTCTATTCCGTGACAAGCTCTGATAGTGGTGTGAATCTCCTGGTTTTATACTAAACACTGAATTTTCCAGCCCCAGACTGGTTCCAGCTCTGCTGCAGCTGTCCGTCACACTGTGAT
Source organism: Odontamblyopus rebecca (assembly GCA_030686955.1). NCBI lineage: Eukaryota > Metazoa > Chordata > Actinopteri > Gobiiformes > Gobiidae > Odontamblyopus > Odontamblyopus rebecca. The sequence continues at coordinate 3,236,753 of CM060662.1, forward strand.
CCGTTCCATGATACTCAGTTATGAGCACACAGTCTCATATCCTGAGAGGAAATGAAAATCACCCTGATGTGTGTGTGTGTGTGTCTGATCATATCTAAGTCCGACAGCTCTGCAGTGATCAGATCCTCTTCTGTCTGCGCACACACTACTGCATTTGACCGCAGAGAACATTTAATGGACAATTTATGGAAACAAAGACAGAAATCAGATCTTCAAAAAGATCTCAGATGATATATTAGAATAGCTCCTTTCACATCTCCTCAATGCACTCACTGATACTTTTTGAGCTGACTGAAATGTGCTTAATGAAGACTGTTCCTGGTTTGATTCCCAGACCACTTGAAGCCTTCTTGTTGTCCCCAGTGAGGTAGTCCAGGCTCATGATTTAAGGGGAACTGCTTGTCTGGGTTGAAAGCAGAGACACACTCTTCATATCAGAACAGTAAAGTGTGTACCCTACTGCAGTCATAACACGGATATATGAATTACTGGTTTGGGGGGTTGTGTGTACACTGTGTAATTGGAATCTATCCAGCTACTGACAAAAAGCAGCCTGAACATCCTGCAGATAGGAGACGGCATTAGAACTATGGAAGAACAATAAGATCTTTGTGGCCAAACTCCTTGTCAAAGCCTTTTGCTGAGCTGGGTCTGGTTAGGACTTGGATGGGAGCCCACTGGGAATACCAGGAGCCACAGTGGGGCAACAGTGGTAACAACTGTCATTGTGTCCATATGTCCACAGGCAAGACACTTCACTCACCCTGTTTAATCAGAATGTGGTTTGTGAACGTTGGTGGTGTGGGAGGGGCCGATGGTGCAGATTGGCAGCCTCACTCCTGTTAGTCTGTCCCAGCTGTGACTCCAGCAGTAGCTTACCCGCACCAAGTGTGGAGGAAATAAATAATGCACCAAATTGAGTGTCAAGAAAAGCACTGTTTAAGACTAATGCATTATGAGAATGAGGGCCATTATTGTTAGAAGATGAACCAAAGAAAACCTTAAAAAAGCTGCAGGTCGAGCTGAAAAGGGCAGTTTGATTTCACCAAAAATGCAAAATACTGCTCCATGGAAGAATTCTTTCTGGGCCTTGTCCAGTCCAGGGTCTTATTCATGTCGAGTTTTAGGTCCATGACAAGAAGCCACCCCACCGATCACCTGACCCTTTCACAGTGCTGCTCACAAGGCCAAGCGTGTGTGAAGAGTTTGTAGGGTGATGCAGAGAGTTCACTCAGTCTATTTCAGTGATAGCACAGATGCACCTGAGACCTCCTGTGAGAAGAGGAGAGAATAATTCACACTTCTAACAAAAAGAACAGTCATTTATAGAGTGGTTTCATATGGGACAACCACTGTTAAGGGTGTAAAATAGTCACTGCTAATAATTTACATAACACATTTGTATTAGAGAAAATATGAAACAGTAATAACAGCATACAACGAGTCAGACATGATGTTTTCCAGGATACAGGAGAGGAGAATCCAATAGTCAAACCTCTAATTCAGGTTGAGCAGTGGAACACTGGACCAGCTCTTTATCCTCTACTGGGTGCTGGAGGGTTCATGGGAGTTTGCCACAGTCCACATGTGCTTTGTGAATCTGGAGAAAGCATTCAACCGTGTCACTCATGGTGTCCTGTGGGGGGCGCTGTAGGAGTAAAGGCTGTGTGGTCCCTGTATGACCAGAGCAGGAGCTGTTTTTACACTGCCAGCAGTGAGTCAGACCTGTCCACAGTGCATGGTGGACTCCACTGTCCTTTGCCGGTGATGTTCATTGTTTTTATGGACAGAATTTCCAGGCGCAGTCAGCGGCCAGAGGGAACCACAGCATCTTGCCTCTACTGTCTGCAGAAGAAGTGGTTGGGGCAGTTGGCTGAGTGAAGCCAGCTCCTCCAAATCCAAGGCTATAGTTCTCAACCAGGTGGTGGACAGTCTGCAAGTGGTTTATTCCTGGTTGAGTGAGGGAAGAAGGGAACGTGAGATTGGAAGGTGGATGTGCTGCAGCGATCTCCTAAACCCTCACCTATGCTCATGAGCTGTGGGTAATGACCGAAAGGACAAGATGGTGGATAAAAGCACTCCCTTAGAGATGTGATGAAAAGCTCCGTCACACAGGAGGAGAAAAGATCAGAAAAGTTACATAATGCTCCTTTTAAATTAAACTGTGCTTTATGTATTCTACTCCATAAAGTATTCACATAGTGAAACGCTAAACCTTGATCTTCACCATCTCCTTAAATCATCTCACTGTTGACATTTTAATCTGTTTAACCTTTGACCTCTACAGTAATAGCCTCATCGCTGTACCCTCCATTCTGACCCCTCCCAACCCTGCCCTGTCTCATCTCCTCCTCCTGCTCTCCAAACAAGCGCTCCCAATTAGCGCAGCGCTAACGAGGCCATTACCAACCTGTGCCCCCTCCCCTGCAGCTAAGCCCCCGCGTTTAAAGGCAGTCCCATCTCATTGCGCTAAGTGACAGCCGACGCTAGCGCACGCTCATTTGCATATTAATATGCAAATATGCACAGCGGGGGCATCAAAATATCAGCACGTCATAAAAATCTAACTCAGTTAATATCCCGCAGAGGAGCTTTATGGAGGCGCTCGGAGACGACAAATGCAAAGTCAATGTTTCCTCAGCCCCTGTAATGAGGCAAAGGATTACGAAAGAGGTATTTATATTGTAGCATAGTGGAGTATGAGTACACACATAATCAAATATGACGGAGCACTACAAACATTACAGTTAGAGTGCTTAAAGTGTGATTAAAGGAACTGTATGTACAATTTACAATTTTGAAATTTCATAAATATATAGCTTTTATTGACAACATTTGTAATTTAGTAGTAGTTTCTATAGTTTCTTTAGGGAGCAATTTGGTGCTTTAGTTCTCAAGGCGATTCCAACCGGAAAGCAGAATGACCAACATATGAGCTGAAATCAAGTTGACCTAAAATGCCTCTTTCTGATCTGAATGGTCCCTAAACCTGACATCTACAGACATGAATCATGAATGATGTTACACTATAGGGCATTACATTTCATGACGTTACCCTACATGACAGGACATTAACATTATGTTACAGTACAGGACGTTACATGGTGCTTCAGCCCCTGTAATGCAGTTTTGTTTGTGTGTTCAGCCTGTGACCAGTGGACTGTCCTCCCCACACCAGCTCTGCCTCTGGACGTGCAGCGCTTCGGACACTCGGCTGTGGTCAGCAACAGGTCAGTGTGCTCTGCTACACAATCGTTACAAGATTTGTATATGGATAAAATATTTCAGTAATTAGGCCCCAGCCCCTGGGACATGCATATTTGTTCTTGCTAACAAGTCATCGTCAACACTGAGGGGGCCAAAGTTGTATTTTGCACGGTGTTGCCATGGCGATGTCCCAAAGTGCCCATATTCGTCAATGTTAGCAGCTCAGCATCTCCAGTGTGTGTGGACTTTATGTGTTTAGTGACAATTTCAGCCCAAAGCCACAAACACACAGAGACAAGAGGCTCATCAGCGCCACCCGGGGAAGCACCGGGTCGGCCGAGTGCGACACACAGCCCGCGAGGGCCGTTTGATGCCGCTTGCGGCTTTAATTATTTTTTCTTCTGCTCTTTGAGCTCTAATTTGACCTCCTGAACACGCTCAAAAACTCACCAAATTTTGCCCAAAATTCAGAAGTGGTGAAAAATTTGATAAAATATATGTTGCATGTATGGGTATAAAAAAATGGCGCGACAGCGCCACCTGCAAAAGTCAAAATACATTGCGCCGATGGGAGATGTCCCGATATAAAGTTTGTCGTACAGTCACGAAATTCGGTACAGACATTCCCCATGTGAAGACAGAAAAAAAATATTATTATGGCCACGCCCCCTGACAAACCAGAAGGCGGCCATCTTGGATTGAAATTTAAAAAATGCGGAGTCAGCATTTTTGCTCATGTCGCATTTGAACGAACTCCTCTGAAGGCGCAAAATCGCCGTACATCAACTAGAGAAGTGCGGCATCAAACGAAAGCTGAATTTTCTCACAGTTTACGTGCAGCGAAGCCGCAAAATTTGTTCAGATTTTTTGAAATTTTCCAATGTGTAAATTTGCTCCCGTTCGGCCATACAAAGTCCGATTGTCCTCAAATTTTAATCACTTGTAAAACTTTCGTGCCAAAGCCTATTAATTGTGACACGAGCAAAAATGGTGTGATAGCGCCCCCTGCAGGACACAACAAAATTTTGCATGGAGGGCCAAATTTTAGTTTTTCTAAAATGTACCAAATTTGGCCCAAAATTACTTTAGGTCATCTCTATCAAAAAAGCCAATGTAAACCATATGGTATTTTAACCGTGTTGCCATGGTGATGCAGAAAAGCTCCAATGTTATCCTAATGGGAAAGATCAGATAAATTCCCATGAAAAATATTTTACTTTCACAGAATATTCTCAAATTTGGCACAATTACTCTTCATGTCATCCCGATCAAAAACGTCAATGACAACCATATGGTATATTTCACTGGGTTGCCGTGGCAACGCGCCAAAGCCTCCATGTTATCCTAATGGGAAAATGTCTTACTTTTCAAAGTTATATAACGGCTTAATAGTTTCATTGATGAATGTGAAATTTGGTACAGTGATTATTCAGGTCAGCCCAATTAAAAAAGTCTGGGGGCCAAAGTTGTATTTTGTACGGTGTTGCCATGGCGATGTCCCAAATTGCCCATGTTTGTCTATTTTAGCACATCAGCATCTCCAGTGTGTGTGGACTTTATGTGTTTAGTGACAAGTTCAGCTCAAAACCACAAACACACAGAGACAAGAGGCTCATCAGAGCCACCCGGGGGAGCATCAGCGCCACCTATGGGAGCGCCGGGTCGGCCGAGTGCGAAGCGCGGCCCGCGAGGGCCGTTCAATGCCACTTGCGGCTTTAATTATTACATGTTATTACACCGCCATTCCCATGCATTCACTTAGACTGTAATGTGCATAATCTTCTCCATCGTCCCTCACATCACCGTATCTCCACACTGAAGAGCTGCTCACGCTCTACTACTCTGTTCTGTTACATTTACTTTTCTTTGGCACTATCTCCTTCTCTTCTCCCTATTCTCCCCTCCTCTTCATCTTCCCCCCATTTTCTCCTCCTCCTCCTCTTCCTCCTGCTGTGTTTATGTGCAGGATGTAGAAGAGCCATTTTCACTTTGTCACTAACTTGTCAGTCTTCAGCCTCTCCTCACAGTATGAGGAGCTGCACCACAGATGGCTCTATAAATATTACAACACACATTATATTATCTGCTGTTAAAACTACTTCTATTGATATGTACGGCCAAAAACAGAGGATGGTGGTTTTCACTCATAAGTGTCTAACTTCAGACAGGGTCATTACTCCAGGCTTTCCTGTTGGCTGCTGTCTGTTGATTTCCCTTTTGCTGAGGTTGCTGAGCTGAGCAAAGCACCACACGAGTACTGAACACTCTGATGCCACGGAGATGAGCAAATGGCAGACTGTCCACAAGAAAAGTTACATAGTGAACCTTTTAACAGTTCAACTTCTCATATCCGTGTCTTCACGACTCTTCATGTGTCTTCACGTGTCTTCACGACTCTTCACCTGTCTTCATCTGTCTTCACGTGTCTTCACCTGTCTTCACCTGTCTTCACCTGTCTTCATGTGTCTTCATGTGTCTTCACCTGTCTTCACCTGTCTTCACCTGTCTTCAACTGTCTTCATGTGTCTTCACCTGTCTTCACGTGTCTTCACCTGTCTTCACGTGTCTTCACCTGTCTTCAACTGTCTTCACCTGTCTTCACCTGTTTTCTCGTGTCTTCACCTGTCTTCACCTGTCTTTACCTGTCTTCACGTGTCTTCACCTGTCTTCATGTGTCTTCACCTGTCTTCATGTGTCTTCACCTGTCTTCACCTGTCTTCACCTGTCTTCATCTGTCTTCACCTGTCTTCACCTGTCTTCACCTGTCTTCACCTGTCTTCATCTGTCTTCACCTGTCTTCACCTGTCTTCGCCTGTTTTCTCGTGTCTTCACCTGTCTTCACCTGTCTTCGCCTGTTTTCTCGTGTCTTCACCTGTCTTCATCTGTCTTCGCCTGTTTTCCCGTGTCTTCACCTGTCTTCACCTGTCTTCACCTGTCTTCACCTGTCTTCATCTGTCTTCACCTGTCTTCGCCTGTTTTCCCGTGTCTTCGCCTGTCTTCACCTGTCGCTCTGTCCTCAGCTCCATGTACATCTTCGGTGGATTCTCTGGCGTCCTGCTGAGTGACGTCCTGCTCTACACTGCCCCCTCCTGTCTGGCCTTCTCTGACCCTGCCCGATGTGCCAGGGCTGGACCGGGCGTACGCTGCCACTGGGTTCAAGGGTCGTGTGTCGCCTGGCAACCACAGTCACATGACTTGAGCACCCGAGCTCCGTTCTGCCCGCCCCGACCAGGTGCAGCACAGGGATCATGTACCCGACGTGTCACATACAAAATCACATGTGGTCCGTGTCTTTAAAAGGTGAAACACAGAACCAGTTCATTTCAGCGATTTGAGGTGCTCCAAACTCCTTCCTCACTTTCCTCGCACACTGCCAGTGTTCTAAATACCCACAGCAATGAGGTTATCAATGCATTTCTCTAGACCAGACTTTTGCATCATGCTAATGTTTACTCTGTCTTTACTGGAGGAATACACATGTTCCTCAAATATAAGGATCACAGCTACTTGAACTTATTTTTATATAAATTGTACTGAATAGTTTTATCACTTGTACTTAATAATAATAATCATAATATTGCATTAGTTTTATACAGCGCTTTTCTAGACACTCAAAGTCGCTTTTACAATTTGGTGCATTCTTCATTCACTCCACACTCAGTGGGGGTAAACTACTATTATAGCCACAGCTGCCCAGGGCAGACTGACTGAAGCGAGGCTCCAGTCTCTGACCACCACCATCACTCACTCACACCACCATCCCAGTACTAACCAGGCCCAGCCCTGCTTAACTTCTGAGATGTGGCTTTAAAAAGGAGGTATGGCCACAGACTTGGCCAGTTCAAAATGCTCTCTTCCCCCTTGTGATGTCATGAAGATAGTTTTCAAGTTAACATTTACTATTTACTGTTTACCTTTAGTTCAGTTGAGACAGTTCCAGAGCTGAAATTATCCAAATGATTCTAATGAAGGTGGTGTTAGGGTTGGGTAGAGTTTAAAAACACAGAGCACTCCCTGTGCTCTCTCACCACATGACATCACAAAGTGGACTCTGTTCCACTTTGTGATGTGTTTTCAGTTTGAGAGAAGAACGTAGCCTAAATATGCAGGATTTGTGTGTTAAACAAAACACATCTTCAGGTTTGTTTGTGATGAAGAAACAACATTACAACAGATCAGAAAATAACATCATACGGGCCCTTTAACAGATCTGCTGTTATCAGTCTTTTTTCCTACTTTGACTAAATATGATTGAAAAACATTGAAAAATCAGTGCAGTCTCACACTGTCTTTCCATTGCAGTGTAACTGTGTGTGATGTAGCCTCTCTGTACACACCGCACACTCACAGCTGTACGTCTGTCTCACGCGCCTAAAGCCTGTCAGAATTTATACTCTAATTATAATATTGGCGGTTCTCTCCAAAGCTTAAATTACATATTGACAGATCCATTTGTCAGGCCGGTTTCATAATCAGTGGAACACCTGGGACTGAGAATCGACACTAAACTTTTTTGTGTATGGAATAATATTTGACTCATCCTTCACCCGGCACTTCCAGGCCCCTGCGAGCAGAGGTGTCCTTCAACGTCCTACTCAAAGAGGACTTTTGTGTGGTTTTGGGTTTACGGGGTGCACTGGAGCACACGGAAGACACAGGAAGAACATTCAAAAGGCTTTATAATTTAACCTGGGACCTATTATTTTCTATAAGGTACCATGAAAGTACCAAGAACAAGAAAGAAGAAGCCCATGAAACGGTCTAGGCCCTAATTTGTCAGAGGAACCACCGGTCCCCCTACTCACACGGCAACAGTGGTTCACAGTGGGCTTTAACTCGAGCTTCTGTGCAGTGTGAATATTTAATTCAAGGTGCTGTGCCTTATTTTTACCATCTTAAAACCTACAAAACAAACAGAACTGCCGTAGTTCATTTTAAACCGTTTGCAGTGGTCCAAAGTTATTCCTCACTTACCTCGTCCATTCAGCGCGTTATCATTATTTATAAGCACCTTTTACAACTTTCGGAAACCAAAGTAGAGTTTTGCTGTGGCTATGAAATTAACAACTAGCATGCTAATACACTCTGATTCAAGAAGTTCTAATCAGGTGGACACAGTACACAGCGGATTTAGTTTGACGTCAAGAGCCTCTTATACAATATATCTGTAAGACAAGTTTGTGTAGCACAATTCGTACACAAGGTACTTTACAGAATAAGAAATACATTAAAATCACAATACAAACAAATCAAAACATAAATAATAATCACAGAATTAAAAAAAGAGAGAGAGACATTAAATTAGAGAGCAGAATGTGGAATGACAAATTAAAGTCATATGCACAGCTAAACAGAACTGTTTTGAGCCTGGATTTAAACAGAGTCAGAGTCTGTCTCACATGTTCAGACTGTTCCAGGTTTTAGCTGCATGAATCTGAAACTCTGACTCCCCGAGTTTAGTCCTGACTCTGGGCACCAGCAGGAGGCCGGTCCCTGAGCTCCTCAGATGCAGATGGTTCATGTGGCACTAACATGTCACAGATGGACTTTGGTGCTCGGCCATGGAGAGACTTGTGCACAAGCAGAGCTGCTTTAAAGTCTCTGAGCCACAGGGGGCAGTGCCTGAGCACAGGGGGCAGTGCAGAGACCTGAGCACAGGACTTATGTGCTCATACTTCCTGGTTTGAGTCAGGACCCGAGCTGCAGCGTTCTAAATGTTCTGCAGCTCTCACAGCTCGTTTGGAGAGGCCAGTGAGAGGCTGTTACAGTATCTAGCCTACTGTAGACAAATGTATGGATAATTCTCTCCAAATCTGCTTTAGACAGTCGACCTTTGATTTTTGCTCTGATTTTTAGACGGTAAAAGGCTGCAGATCTCCACTAGGGCAAGACACAAATACGACTCGCTCGAGTACATGGGGAATATTTGCGTGCAGCTCATAAACGTTTTCCTTCATTCTACTTTGATTGTCTATTGTAAAACATAACAAAACAAGCAAAAAATAAAGAAATAAATAAGAATTATACAAATTAAACAATAAAAAATTACACTTTTGTTCAGATCAGTTAATTACAAGTAGTATTTTTTCTGTGCTGCTGCGTCCAGGTCATTTCCCTCATGGATCCATAATGTGTCCTGAGGCTGAATTAAAAGAGTCAGTGTTGAACATGGCCTCATTGGAACACAGCAGATGTCTGATAATCTAATAGTAGTGGAGCTCTGGCAAGGCTGGCTGCCAAGGGGGACTAGTTAATCCTTTGGTTAGGTGAGTTTGTTTTCCATTACACTTCACAGTTAAAGGTCCTATACTACACCACATTCACTCCTGTGAGCTTTAAGTGATGTTATAAAGCCGTTACCTCATCAAAAACAGACCCGGAATTGTGTTTTGCTTCATTCACATGTTTGAGTAACTCTTTATTAATAGTCTGTCCACATCTCCAAAGCTCCAAATGATCTCTTCCAACTTATGATGTCATGACGTGATAGTTTGCAAGTGAACAGCTCCTTTTACCTTTAGTTCAGTGGAGATCGGCACGTCCGGGGTTGAAGGTGTGTGGAGTTTAAAAACACAGAGGAGCACTTCTTGTAGTATCACATGACATCACGAGGTGGAACAGAATTTTTTTTTTTAAGTTTGAGAGAAGAACTCAACCTAAAAATGCAGGCTCTGTGTGTTAAACAAATGCAGGTGTGTTTGTGATGAGGAAACAGAACATGAATGCAGTCAGACCCTCCTCTGTGTTTTTGGACTAACCCCATGTGCACTATTGGACACAGACACGGTTTGAACAATTCCAGCCTGTGCTCTCGGACTGCACCTCCACACACTGCACACTCCTGGCACTTCACTTGCCCTGAGAAATACTGCAGTGTGTTTCGTATTCCTTCATCAACAAGTTCAACTACACAGCTGGACTTACTTAGCTTTTAGAAGCCGACGTTTTGCTACCAACCAGAAGCTTCATTAGGGCCTGTGTGGGTGACTGTAACTCCCACCAGATGTACAGATGTGTGTGTGCGTGTGTGTGTGTGTGAGAGAGACAGAGTGTATGGCTCTGTCCCAGGTGTGTGAGCTGGAAGTACAGTCCTCCAGTCTTTCATCCAGAGCCTCCTTCAGCACCTCTTTCTTGATCTCTTGATCCAACAGAAGTCCAGTATGTCCCTGTGGTCAAAGTGTGGCCGGTCATCTTCCATGTGCAGGGACACAGCAGCGTCCAGGCCAGAAGATGTTTTGTGTTGAAAGAGGCACTTTGTAAGACAACAATAATAATAATAATAATACATTTTATTTATATAGCGCTTTTCAAGATACTCAAAGACACTTTACACAGATGAGCAATTAAAAAAATACACAGGTAAAAAACATTAAAAACAGTCCTCATAACAGTCAAAGATTAAAAGCAGCTTTAAACAGGTGAGTCTTAAGGTGTTTTTTGAAGGTGGTGAGGTCAGTGCATTCTCGGAGTGGCTGTGGGAGTGAGTTCCAGAGGGTGGGAGCAGCGACGGACAAGGCTCCGTCTCCCCAGGTTCGGAGCTTGGTCCTGCAGGGGAGGGACAGGAGGTTTGCGTTGGAGGAGCGGAGGGAGCGGGATGGGGTGTGGCGGGTGGAGCAGATCTGTGAGGTAGGAGGGGGCCAGGTTGTGGAGAGCTTTGAAAGTAATAAGAAGAACTTTGGACTGAATTCGCTGAGGGATGGGGAGCCAATGGAGGTATTGGAGGACGGGGGTGATGTGTTCGCTCAGACGGGTACGTGTGAGGAGGCGGGCAGCAGAGTTTTGTATATATTGCAGCAACAGCAACATCTTCTGTTGGATCAAGAGCCTCGTGGTTTGAAAGAGTGGTGACAGAGGCCATGAAAGATCTTTGGGGCTGGCTCTAAACAGACACCTATGGAGGATTCCCAGGTTTCCTTTTATGACGTCACTGAACCATCTGTACATCTGGTGGGAGTCACAGTCCCCCACACAGGCTCTGGTGAAGCTTCTGGTTGGGAGTGACACGTTGTTTCTAAAACCTCCAGTTGTCCAGATATTTTAGTTTAACTCGTTGATAAAATCGTATTCCTGGATGTCTCTAAATTTGTATCAGTTAATATATATTTCCTTGTGTTTTATTTGTTCAGCGAGCCCAGACGAGCAGTGCCTCCTGCTGGCAGACTGTGGCAGCTGCGTGTCCAGCTCGCGGGGCTGTCAGTGGTGTGAGGAGCACCGGTGCATCTCTGCTCACAGCAACTGCACTGTGGTGAGGGACATGTGCAGGGCCCCATACACACAGGACACACACAGGGCCTCATACACACAGGGCCTCATACAGACATGGCCCCATACACACAGGACACACACAGGGCCTCATACACACAGGGCCTCATACAGACAGGGCCCCATACACACAGGACACACACAGGGCCTCATACACACAGGGCCTCATACAGACAGGGCCCCATACACACAGGGCCTCATACACACAGGGCACACACAGGGCCTCATACAGACAGGGCCCCATACACACAGGACACACACAGGGCCTCATACAGACAGGACACACACAGGGCCTCATACACACAGGGCCTCATACACACAGGGCCTCATACACACAGGACACACACAGGGCCTCATACAGACAGGGCCCCATACACACAGGACACACACAGGGCCTCATACACACAGGGCCTCATACACACAGGGCACACACAGGGCCTCATACACACAGGGCCTCATACACACAGGACACACACAGGGCCTCATACACACAGGGCACACACAGGGCCTCATACAGACAGGGCCTCATACACACAGGGCCTCATACAGACAGGGCCCTGTACACACAGGGCACACACAGGGCCTCATACACACAGGGCCTCATACACACAGGGCCTCATACACACAGGACACACACAGGGCCTCATACAGACAGGGCCTCATACACACAGGGCCTCATACAGACAGGGCCCTGTACACACAGGACACACACAGGGCCTCATACACACAGGGCACACACAGGGCCTCATACACACAGGGCCTCATACACACAGGGCCTCATACACACAGCATGTGGCACATTGGAGTAAGTGAAGAGCTTTCATGTGAGTGGATTGGTTGGTTAAACAGGAGGTAAGTAAGTCAGATGGGCCTCAAACACACCCAGTGTGTGCAACAGGGTCAAAAACATATATTTTTAACGTGTTACTGTCTTAATAACATGACAAACACAACTAGTTTATTTTGAATGGTTTGCATTTGTCCAGAGTTGTTATTCACCCAGATGATGATCACTGTGTCTCTGTCTCTTTTCCTGTCTCTCCCGGTCTGTCCTCATGTCTCTGTAAACTCTGCTGCTGTAGCTGAGTGTGGACACGTCCCTGCAACAAACAGGGGGCGCTCTCTCCCCGGCCCCTTCCTCCTCACTGTCCGAGCAGCAGCTGAGCCTGTGGAAGCACGGAGCCCAAATGAGGGGGCATGTGTGTACCACGCACACACACATGCACACACACACCCACCCAGACACAAACACACACGCACACACACACACACAGGCACGCACACACTAACACACATGCACACACACACAAACACACACCTACAAACACACACACACACACACACATGCACACACCTGTTCAAAAATAACTTGAGACCACCTTTTTACATTTTCAGCAGAGTTGTGTAATTATTCGATCATGTACGTTCATTGGCCATTATAATGGAAATGGAATAATGAAAAGATGACAAGTATTGTTATTGGTCTTCATCATTCTCTAAAAGCCAAACCTCAGCTAAATCTCTCTATTAAAAACATATCAGTGAAACAAGTAGGAGAGGTAAAGCTCGTAGGTGTCCCGGGATCATCAGGTGAACAGTGTGGGTTCAAAAATGGCTCGGAGTCCAGCAATGAGAAAAAGATGTTCCAAATACTTGACTACTTATCCCATATGTTATACAAAGCCTCGTTCTGTCTCATTTGGATTATTGTGCGGTTGTTTGGTCAAATGCTTCAGTGAATAATATTAGGAAACTACAGTTGGTGCAAAACAAAGCTGCGCGTGTTGCTCTAAAATGTGCGTTAAGAACAAGTGTTATCAAAATGCATAAGCAGCTCTCCTGGCTTTGGGTGAATGATCGATGGTTGTCTGCAAAAAACAAGCTTTTTAAGAAATATTATTACAACTCAGACACCATCTATGTTCTACCAAAACCATTCAGTAAACATACTCACGGTTACTCTACAAGGCATTCAGAAGGACAATGTTTCACTCTGCCAAAATGTAAAACGAGTCAGAGCCAGCGAACAGTGATGTTTGGAGCCATGCAGGAATGGACTCATTTACCTCAGAACATTAGAGAACAAACCACTGCTTTTAGCTTCAAAAGGAGTCTTAAAGTGCATTATCTTAAACAAATGATGTGATGTGAAATAGTCTGTATGAACTGAATGTAAATCTGTGATTTACATTCATGTTAATGAATGATGTTAATGTGACGCACTACAGTGTTACTGCTGTTGTTGTGTGTTTTTTTGAGATTGTATTTAGTCTGTAGCTAATGACAAACATTGTAAATTCTGGTTTTATGTGTATAAGTTTTGCTTTTGAATTGTAATACTGCAAATTTAAATGGACCCCAGGAAGAGGAGCTGACGCAGTCGCTGCTGAAGCTAATGGGGATCTAATAAACAATAAACATGCCCCTGTACACACATACACAGTATGTGTATGTTGTGTGTACAGGGCCCTGTACACACATACACAGTATGTGTATGTGTGTACAGGGGCATATACACACACACATACACAGTATGTGTATGTGTGTACAGGGGCATATACACACACACATACACAGTATGTGTATGTGTGTACAGGGGCATACATACACAGTATATACATGTGCACACATACACAGTATGTGTATGTGTGTACAGGGGCATATACACACATACACAGTATGTGTATGTGTGTACAGGGGCATATACACACACACATACACAGTATGTGTATGTGTACAGGGGCATACATACAGAGTATATACATGTGCAGTACATATTGTACATAGGCACATGCAGTCTTCTTTACTGGCACATGCACAATCATAAGTAACACGTGTGTGCAGTCAGACTGACTCATAAATATGCATGGTCACAAATAAACATACAGATTTACCTCCTTATACACACATATTCAAATGCATGTGTTCTCATGTGTGCCCCACATACACAAACACACACACACACTATATACGCACATTTCTTCTGGACAGATTATGTAATGTTTTAAATAGGTCATAGAGGTATTGATTCAAATTCCAAGAATTGATTTGATTCGAACTCCCCTCCTCGAACCGCCACTTTAACATGGTGGAGGGGTTTGAGCACCCGAATGATCCCAGGAGCTATGTCGTCGGGGCTTTATGCCCCTGGTAGGGTCACCCAAGGCAAACAGGTCCGGGGGGACGGGTCAGACGAAGAGCAGTTCACAAGCCCTTATGTTGAGTCAAAGAACGAGGTCAGTGACGTCGCCCAGAAGGGCGGTACCGGCCTGGGGTGGGTGCACGTGGGCGAGCGCCTGGTGGCCGGGCCTTTCCCCACGGGGCCCGCACATGCCCAGCCCGAAGGAGCGACGTGGGACCGCCCTCCCTGGACCCACCATCCGCGGGAGGAGCCATAGGGGCCGAGTGCAGAGAGATCTGGGCGGCAGTCGAAGGCGGGGGCCTCGGCGACCGGATCTCCGGACATGGAGAGTAGCTCTGGGGACATGGAATGTCACCTCGCTGGGGGGGAAGGAGCCTGAGCTTGTGCGGGAGGTCGAGCGTTACCGGCTAGATATAGTCGGCCTCACCTCCACACACAGCTTGGGCTCTGGAACCCAACTCCTTGAGAGGGGTTGGACTCTCCATTTCTCTGGCGTTGGCCGCGGGGAGCGGCGGCGAGCTGGTGTGGGCTCATAGCCCCACAGCTCAGCCGCTGCGTGTTGGAGTTCACCCCGGTGAACGAGAGGGTCGCGTCCCTGCGCCTTCGGGTCGGGGACAGGTCTCTCACTGTGGTGTCGGCCTATGGGCCGAACAGCAGTGCAGAGGACCCGGCCTTCTTGGAGTCTCTTGGAGAGGCACTGGACAGTGCACCGACCAGGGACTCCGTTGTTCTACTGGGGGACTTCAACGCCCACATGGGCAACGACAGTGACACTTGGAGAGGGGTGATTGGGAGGAACGGCCTCCCTGATCTGAACCCGAGCTGTGTTCTGTTATTGGACTTCTGTGCTAGTCACAGTTTGTCTATAACAAACACCATGTTCGAGCACAAGGGGGTCCATCGGTGCACGTGGCACCAGGACTCCCTAGGCCGGAGGTCGATGATCGACTTTGTTGTCGTGTCATCTGACCTCCGGCCGTGTGTCTTGGACACTCGGGTGAAGAGAGGGGCAGAGCTGTCAACTGATCACCACCTGGTGGTGAGTTGGGTCCGCTGGCGGAGGAGGAAGCCGGAAAGACCTGGCAGGCCCAAGTGTATCGTGAGGGTCTGTTGGGAACGTCTGGGAGAACCCTCTGTCGGTGCGGCCTTCAACTCACACCTCTGGGAGAGCTTCTCCCAGATCCCAGGGGAGGCTGGGGACATGGAGCCCGAGTGGGCTTCGTTCTCGGCCTCCATTGTCGATGCGGCCGCTAGTAGCTGTGGCCGTAAGGTCTGTGGTGCCTGTCACGGAGGCAATCCCCGAACCCGGTGGTGGACACTGGAAGTAAGGGATGCCGTCAAGCTGGAGAAGGAGTCCTACCGGGCCTTGCTGGCTCGGGGGACTCCTGAGGCAGCTGACGGGTACCGTCAGGCCAAGCGTGCTGCAGCCCGGGCAGTTGCAGAGGCAAAAACTCGGGTCTGGGAGGAGTTCGGGGAGGCCATGGAGGAGGACTATCGGACGGCCCCAAGGAAATACTGGCAAACTGTCCGGCGCCTCAGGAGGGAAAGCCGGTGCTCCATCAACACTGTTTACAGTGCGGGGGGAGAGCTGTTGTCAGGCGGTGGAAGGAATACTTTGGGGATCTCCTCAATCCTACCGTCATGTACTCTGAAGAGGAGGCCAAGGCTGGGGTCTCGGAGATGGACTCATCCATCGCCCTGGCCGAAGTCACTGAGGTGGTCGGAAAGCTCCTCGGTGGCAAGGCTCCAGGGGTGGATGAGATCCGTCCTGAGTACCTTAAGTCTCTGGGTGTTGTGGGGCTGTCTTGGCTGACACGCCTCTGCAACATCGCGTGGCGGTCGGGAACAGTGCCTTTGGACTGGCAGACCGGGGTGGTGGTCCCTCTGTATAAGAAGGGGGACCGGAGGGTGTGTTCCAACTACAGGGGAATCACACTACTCAGCCTCCCCGGTAAAGTCTATGCCAGGGTACTGGAGAGGAGAGTCAGGCCGATAGTCGAACCTCGGATCCAAGAGGAGCAGTGTGGTTTTCAGCTTGGTCGTGGAACACTGGACCAGCTCTACACCCTCCATCAGGTGCTCGAGGGTTCATGGGAGTTTGCCCAACCAGGCCACATGTGTTTTGTGGACCTGGAGAAGGCATTCGACCGTGTCCCTCGTGGTGCCCTGTGGGGGGTGCTTCGGGAGTATGGGGTCCGGGGCTCTTTGCTAAGGGCTTTCCGGTCCCTGTATGACCAGAGCAGGAGCTGTGTTCGCATTGCCGGCAGTAAGTCAGACCTGTTCCCGGTGCATGTTGGACTCCGCCAGGGCTGCCCTTTGTCACCGGTTCTGTTCATTGTATTTATGGACAGAATTTCTAGGCGCAGCCAGGGGCCGGAGGGGGTCCAGTTTGGGAACCACAAGATTTCATCGCTGCTTTTTGCGGATGATGTTGTCCTGTTGGCTTCATCAAACCAGGACCTGCAGCACTGGGGCAGTTTGCAGCCAAGTGTGAAGCGGCCGGGATGAGAATCAGCTGTTCCAAATCCGAGGCCATGGTTCTCGACAGGAAAAAGGTGGATTGCCCTCTCCGGGTGGGTGGGGAGTCTCTGCCTCAAGTGAAGGAGTTCAAGTATCTCGGGGTCTTGTTCACGAGTGAGGGGAGGATGGAGCGTGAGATTGACAGGCGGATCGGTGCAGCGTCGGCAGTGATGCGGTCGCTGCATCGGACCATTGTGGTGAAGAGGAGCTGAGCCGAAAGGCGAAGCTCTTGATTTACCTCAATCTACGTTCCTACCCTCTTCTATGGTCACAAGCTTTGGGTAGTGACCGAAAGGACAAGATTGCGGATACAAGCGGCCGAAATGAATTTCCTCCGCAGAGGCCGGGCGCTCCCTTAGAGATAGGGTGAGGAGCTCGGTCACACGGGAGGAGCTCAGAGTAGAGTTGCTGCTCCTCCACATCGAGAGGAGCAGCTGAGGTGGCTCGGGCATCTGGTCCGGATGCCTCCTGGACGCCTCCCTTGGGAGGTGTTCCGGGTATGTCCCACCGGTAGGAGGCCCCTCGGAAGACCCAGGACACACTGGAGGGACTATGTCTCTCGGCTGGCCTGGGAACACCTCGGGGTCCGTCCGGAGAAGCTGGAGGAAGTGGCTGGGGAGGGGGAAGCTTGGGAGCCGCTGCTTAGACTGCTGCCCCTGCGACCCGGCCCCGGATAAGCGAAAGAAGATGGATGGATTTGAATTGATTCTTAAGATTCAGAATCGATTGTCACGATTCAATCTGATCTGATCCCATCTGGATTTGGGTTCGTGTTATTAGAACCTTTTGGAGCTGTTCCCTGAGCTGTTGCAGTGGTTCCCGAGGTTGGTTGTATTTCCACTGTACTTCACCTCCATTTGACATTTGTCTTGCAAATCTCTTTGCTTCTGTCAAGCGCATCTTTGTTTTTATTGTTTCTAAACCCAAAATGGTGCCAGATGAAGCTTTGAGTGTTTCTGGCGTCTTCAAAACCGGGACTTGACTAAAGTTGCCACTAGTGTCCGACGCCATGTTCATAATTTTGATACAGTCAGACCACTGCACCTGCGTGAGTTCAATGACGTGACGAGTGGGGTTAAAGTTCACCGGGGGCAAATGTATTAAAAATTTAATTGATCTTTGCACGTACTAATCAATATTAAGGAATTAATATACAAATCGATTCAGAATCAGAAAATCTATTTTTTACAACACAGTCCTAGTTTTAAACGTGATGATGATAGATTCTGGGGATATGTGTGAGGTCACAAACCCACAGAGTCCAGGGCTCTTCTGGTGTGATGATGCCTGCCTCCGGTGGGATGGAACCTGGACCAATCACAGGGCAGGACTGAGGTTTGGGTGAAGCAAAAGATGACAGTTTTTTTTTTCCTTCTTCAGCAAGAGCTGTCCTAGACTTACAAAGTCTATAGTCTCTATTCAGAGAGCTGCTCATTATTTATGTGTAGCTCTTTTCAGTTAGAAATAGACCCTTTGAACCACATGAGCCTCATGAAGACTTGTTGATGGTGACGGATATTTACACTCAAGGAGGTGTAATATTAAAGATGTAAATCAAATTAAAAAATCTGGATTATCTTGGAAGAATTGGAAACAGGATGTTCTTGATTTTTGTGTGAAATGTAATTATTTTTTGCGATTTTGTGAAGCCCTATTAAGCTGACAGGAACAGAGTTATTGAAAAGCCCAGGCGCTCGGGGGAACAGGGGAGTGGAGGAGGTCAAGGTGACACCTGACATGTTCTGACTGAGAGAAATACAAATAGGACTAAATTGGTGTTCCATATTTTACAGGCAACAGTGACACAGTCGGGCTGAGTTTTTGCCACTAACCACATGGACCCCTTTCTTGAGTGCTTCGTGTTGTTCCCTTAAGCAAGACACATCAGCTGCACTGTGTATAAGAAGTAAAACTTAGACAAATAATTATTAAAAAGTACAAAGTAAAAAGTAACTTGTTTTGCTCAAGGACTCCAAGAAAGAAAAAAAAAATAAGAAATACCTGTATGTGATTTTAAAACATGAAAAACAGAACTAGTTTGCAGTGTTCCAAAGTTGTTCCTCTCTTACTTTCTGCATTCAGAGCAGTCTAATTATTCACCGTGGTGACTTTATAAACTTGTTCACCACATTCAAAATCCCAGAATGAACATTTTGGGATTTTTTCAAAGTTATGAGCTTTAAGTCTATAAGCTCTAATGTTGTTACCTCATCAAAAACAGACCTGGTGTTGTGTTTTGTTTCATGCACAAAATGCTCTGTCCCTCCTCATTAAGCAGTAGATTTCAAATTAACAGCTGCCCTTTACCTTTACTTCTGTAGAGACGGGCAATTCCAGATTTTAAATTATCCAAATTAGTTTAAAATCACAGTGGAGCATTTCCTGTTTCACCACATGACATCACAAGGACATCACTATACACTACAAATACTGTACAGTGGTATCAGAACAGAAAAAGATGAATCGTTACTGTGATGTGTGTGTGTGTGTGCGTGTGTGTGTGTGTGTATGCGTGTGTGTGCGTGTGTGTGTGTGTGTATGTATGTGTGTGTGTGTGTGTGTGTGTGTTTCCAGTCGTTGAGGGGAGTGGTCTTGTGTGGTGATTATTGCTCTGTTGATGTTATTGTGTGTGTGTGTGTGTGTGTGTGTGCATGTGTGTGTGTGTGTGTGTGTGTGTGTGTGTGTGTGTGGTGATTATTGCTCTGTTGATGTTATTGTGTGTGTGTGTGTGTTTCCAGTCGGTGAGGGAGTGGCCGTGGTGTCAGCACACACAGGAGCAGGACTGTCGTTCTCTAAACACCTGCAGGAGCTGCTCTCTCAGGCCTCACTGTCAGTGGGACGGGCAGCAGCAGGAGTGTCGGCCTCTGCCAGGTAACACACACACACACACACACACATATGCACACACACACACACACACACACACACACACACACACACACACACACACATATGCACACACGCACACACACACACACACACAGGGACATGAACGATGTGCCCGGAAAGCAAAACATGTTTCAAACACACACTGAAACTAACACACCAGTACATGTGTATAATAACAGCAGTGTATTATCAATGACACTGTATCATTCTAATGAAACTGATGTCCAGAATTCTCCCAAATATTCTTCAGAATGTAAAATTTACTTGCGTGGAAATTTTCCTCATTATGGCATTAAACTCTCTCCCCATAAAGACAAACAGGTGACACTACCAGGTCAACACAAGTCAGATCTTCAGGTGTTTTTGTAGCAGTCTTTTGTATAACATCTCTATAGAGACAACACTGCAAAAAGGGCCTATCCAAAAATAAGAAAAAAAAATATTTTATTTATTTATTTATTTATTTGGCAGGGACAGTGCATTCAGACATAGATACAAAACATAGTTTGCAGCTGATGTGAAGCATACAGAGTGTTAGCAAATGCTAATTTTCAAGTCCCGTCCCCGGCTGGGCTTTTCTAAAATTACACTACAATAATAAAACAATACATTAAAATATGTTTCCATTATATAAACATATAACATATATAACACTCTTTTCCTCGCTCACAACTTTCATACAATTTATTTATTGGTGGGGACAGTTTTGATTTGTTTTCAGCCACTGCTTAACACAGGAGGTGAACATTTTGACTTCAGAGACGCCCTTTATCCCGGTGGGCAGTGAGTTCCACTGTTTGCAGCTCTTATATGAAAAGGCCGAGTGTCCATATGACTTCTGCACTGAGGGATTTTACAGTTTCTGTTTGAGACGCCTCTTGTTATTCTGCTGCTGTTTGGACTCTGGATAAATGTACTGAGTGGTTTGAAACATATTTTGAGAAAACATAAATTACTAAAGCTTTCAAAACCTAACAAATTATAGTTCTTAAGAATATGGTAGTGATGAAAGCGAATTGTTTTTTGATCCATAATTTTTATTGCTTGGTTGTAGAGTGAACCAATGCGCTTTGTGGCTGAGGGAGCTGCCTGGGCCCTGCTGTCGTGCAGTATGAAATATGAGAAAAGATCATCTCAGGCATGTGCAGCAGGGCCGCCTGCTGTATATAGTGTCTGATTAATTTAAAGCAGTTTAGATTTATTTGTATTGTTTTGGATATTTTCTTAATGTGATTATCAGATTTTAGTTGGGGGTCTAAGACCAACCCAACATATTTAAATTAATTTACTGTTTGTATTTTATCATTTTGCAAAAGTATTTTAAATTTTTGGTCCAGCTTTAGTTTTTTGATAGAAAAACACATAGCAACTGTTTTAGTGACTTTTAAAGTCAGTTTATTTTGAATAAGCCACTGACTGACCTCAGCCATGCATATGGACAAAACACCCGCCGCCTGCTCCGGGGTCTTGGCGGGTGCATAAAAAACTGCATCATCCGCATAAAGTTGCCAGCGACACCTGGACAGATCAAAGGCGAGTCATTTATAAAGAGACTAAACAGAAGTGGTCCCAATATGGAACCTTGGGGTTTGCCTAGTCGAGTATTTACAGATGAAGACCTATTTCCAGCCACTTTAACACACTGTTCCCTTCCCTGGAGAAAAGAGGCAAACCATTCTATAGCCTCAGAGGAAATATTAAAAGATGACATTTTGGCTAAAAGTAAACTGTGATTGACTGTTTCGAAGGCTTTTTTTTAGATCGAGAAACACAGCTCCTACCACCTCACCCCTATCCAGGGACTTCTTTATATTTTCAATGAAGCAGCAGTTTGCTATTTCGGTTGAGTTTCCTGGTCTATAACCAAACTGCTGTGGGTGGAGGAGCTGGTTGGCCTCTAAGTGGTCAGTCAATTGTGCTGCTACAATTTTCTCAATCACTTTGGACAGTACAGGTAGAATTGATATTGGTCTGTAATTGCACATAGAATCCTGGCTCCCTGATTTAAAAATTGGGACAATCACAGAGTTTTTTCCAACCTAAGGGAATTCCCCATTTTAAGTGAAATTATCTGCCAGTGCAGTAAGAAATTTTCACTTACCAAGTTTTCTTAAAACAAGACGAATCTTGTTCTAAGCAGAAAACAGTACGCCGTAATAAGAAGAAGGTTTGGACCAAAAAGTGTCAAAGCACTTCGCCACTTGGAGAGGCTGGAAAAAGCGCGCACCTGCTACAATAACCACCTACGGTTCAACCTCCGATGCAGAGACGAGAACATCATCAGCTAGCATCAACATCAAGACCCGATCCCAACCCATAATGCAAAACAAATCATGGACAAGGCCAGAAAAGCACTATTAAAGGAGAGAATCCGCATCACCGTCAATAAGAAAAGCCATATCGAACGAGAACTCAAGGAGGAAAGGGACAAATATGGACACAGTTTCCCCATGGACAAAGAATTACGGCAATAGGCAACAAAACACTTGGAACACACATATGAACAGGAATTTGCCACGACCAAGGAACGCCACATCTATAAACTGAAATCGCTAACAGACACAAAACATCGCAAATCCAAAATCACGCAGACCAGGAAAAAAAGACAAATGGGTGTGAAATTTAGCACATAGGAACATCACAGAAACGGAAACAAACATTCTTGCACAATGACTTAACTTTGCCTCCGCCCCGAACAAAATCCCCATAGAAGAATACATTTTAGCCACGGAACTAGCCAAAAAAATACTGAACCAGGGACAGAAAGCCGAACTACGCAACACAGCCACAGGGATCCTAAAAACAGCCAAATTACCAAGGAGCAATATAACGAAGGAGGAGAGGAAAGCCATTAGCCATATGAAGAAAGACCACACAATCATTATTCTACCCGCAGACAAAGGAGGACAACATGTATATTAGACAGGAACATATACGAACAGAAAATGGACGCACTACTATCAGACACCGACACCTATGAAATAATCAGGAAGAACCCAACAGAAGAAACGAAACGAACACTAAAGTTATTACTCAGACCTTTACTAGAACAAGAAAAAATCGCCCGGGAAACATACAACGACTTAATGCCTACAGCCAGCATCACCCCGCGCATATACGGCACTCCGAAAATACACAAAAAAAATACACACCACTCCGCCCAATAGTAGATAGCATAGGTTCAGTCACTTACAATCTGTCAAAAGCACTAGTCGAAATAATAAAACCACTCATCGGTCAAACAGATTTCCACTGCAAACACGCAAACCAATTGGCACAGGAACTCAAAGACATTCCAGTAGCACCGGACGAAATACTCATATCACACGATGTCATCTCACTATTGTGGCCATACCGGCTCGTCAAAGCCTGATCCCGTCAGATCTCAGAAGCTCAGCAGGGCCTGGTTAGTACTTGGATGGGAGACACTGGGAATTCCAGGTGCCACAGGGGGGCGCCAGTGGCAAAAACTGTCGTAGTGTCCTTAGGCAAGACACATCACCCACATTGCCTAGTATGAAAGTGGTGTGTGCGTGAATGGTGGTGGTGGTCGGAGGGGCCGATGGTGCAGATTGGAGCCTCGCTTCTGTCAGTCTGCCCCAGGGCAGCTGTGGCTACAATAGTAGTTTACCACCACCGGGTCTGGAGTGAATGAATAATGCTGTAAAGAGTCTTTGAGTGTCCTGAAAAGCGCGATATAAAACTGATGCATTATTATTATTATTATTATTACTATTCACCAAAACACCCGTAGATGTCACATTACACATAGTACAGGATAAACTCAGAAAGGACAAAACACTCAAGAAACGCACAAACCTAACAGTCGACGACATCACACAGTTATTACAATTCGTGGCCAAATCTACATATTTCCAATAACATCATTTACAGACAGAAAGAGGGGTTCGTGATGGGAGATCCACTATCAATAATGAGCAGTTTTTTCATGGAGGACCTGGAAGAAAAAGCATTCAACACAGCACCCCCACAATGCCGATTAACTTTCTGGAAACGATACGTAGATGACATCCTGGAAAAAATACAACAAGGACACACACAAGAACTCACGGACCATCTCAACGCACAGGACACTACAGGTGACATTCAATTCACACACGAGGAGGAGAAAGATGGAGCAATAGCGTTTTTGGACATAAAAATCCACCACATCGCAGACGGCAGCATCAGAATAACAGTATACAGGAAACCCAGAGCCATGAACAAACACAACATAAGCACAGCAGTAAAACCGCACACAAAACTCTGCCAACAGTTAGTGCACCCCAAAGACAAAATCCCACCAGAACAAAAATGCAACGCCATCTACGAAATCCAGTGCAAATCGTGCAATAAATCTTACATATGGGAAACAGGCCGGGCATTTCACATCCGAAAAAAGGAACACCAAAAAGAAACAGCAGGGAGACTCACCAGAACACAAAGAGACAAAGCAGAACAAGAAAACCTAAAATCCACCATATCAGACACTGTAAAAGAAATAACCACATTATGGATCGGGACGGGGCTCGGGTCATTGGATCGGAGAACAACAAGTTCAAACGCTGGATCAGGGAGGACGGAGAGATCAGGAAACGAGGCACTGACGGCATCAACCGTTCCTCCTTTCACACACCTGGGACACCCTCCTCCAGAGACCACCGGGCGACAGGAGGCGTGGTCAGTCTGGGCGACCTGCAGGTCCCATCAGGCTGACCACGCCTACAGGAAGTAACAACAGCTGAAATATGACACGTCACCACCAACACCGGTGACAGGTCTGAAGACGGCAGCAGCAGCAGCCGAAACATGTCAACAAGGTACAAATACACTTGGCTACAGTGTCTTAAAAAAGAACCTAAGAAGTTAGAAAACACGAGTTTCAAGTATTTATGGCAAGATTTTTCACCTTATTGGTTTGAGAAGGAAGTTAAAGAGGCTTAACCTGGCTTGATTTCATATAACAAGTGCTTAGAATAAGTTATATCTAGATAAGATCTGGATGAAATATCCTGAAACAAGTAAAAAAAAAACTCATCTTATTAAGTTAAAAAACCTTATAATTGATTTTATAAGATGAATCTGCTTAATTCAAGTCAGTTTAACTATGCTAGAAAATCATTTTTTGTAGTGAAGTTAGAGGTTGCGCCTCAATCCGAAAAGTTACACCTTTTAGATTTGTTTAGGAGACGTCTCCAGCTTCAGTTCAGTAACGTGATGACGTGTCTGTCAGCGTCATGTGAGAAGAGCCGTGCTGATTATTTGCCGCTCCTCTTCCTTTTGTTCCCTCAAAAGGCCCTTTACTTGTCCCCATATATTTGATATGTAGATTTATTACAAGCAACTATAGCTTAAAATAAGTCTGCTGTTTTATTGTCTAATAATCAGGAAGTGCGCATTACCATGGTAGTTGGTGTTAGCTTTACTGCGATGGCAAAACTCCGACGGGTCTCTGAAAGTTTTGAAACCACAAATCTAATTAGAAATGCTCAGAATGCATACGGTGAGTGAGGGATAAGTACTGCAAACCGTTTAATATAAATGACTGGTGTTTTTCATGTTTTTAAGATAGAAAAAAAAACAGATACAGCTCCTTTAAACAGCTCCAGAGACACTTCGTAACAAAGTGAATGAGCTTGTAGAACGTAGAACAGTGTAATGTCAAACACATCTGATAAAACACTGCCTCCAAAGCACTTCTGCTTTATGAAATATTAACATTCCCACTAATTATTTTGGGACACTCGGGCAAACCCACTGCAGCACAATAGACTCTAAGCAGTCTGAACATCTGATTTGTAATTAGCTAACGGAGTCTTCGCCAAAATCCGGATGCCCAGGTGCAGCCGGTGTAAAAATCCTCCCTCCGCACTCTCTCCCTATAGATATCCTGTCTCATCGAAGCGTCCTTTCTCTTACTCAAATACAGCGTTTTTTTGCCAAGAACAGCTTAGCAGAGGCGACCTGGAGGGACAGACTGCCTCTGCGCTCGCTCTTCTATAACTCTATGTATTTATGCATATGTCCCTGGGATAAGACTTAATGCAGCTCATTTTAAAGGAGCGATACAAGAAGTTTGGCGTTTGGCACAGGTAAATGAGATTCTGTGTAACTTTCTGCAAACCCGCCGCCCTCTCCCTATTATTTACTGTATAAAGATGGCCGTGATGTTGTTTCTGCCGGACTAGGGGAATGTAGCGCGGTGCACAGAGCTGTATATGTGAGACGACTGCACAAATAAACGGCTTTAGAGAGAGCAATCATAACCTACACAGTCTAATGGTTTGCATATGGAGATATTGTTGTGCTGTTTGGACCATGCTAAGGCGTGTGTGGAGAATGTGTGGTTTGCTTGAGTGGCCACAGTTAAAGCTGTATGATGCAAAATGGACTCTGGTGAGCGTTAAAGGTGCATGGGGTAATTTTTTTTTTTTTTCCGTGGTGATCTATCTTCATGGAGACCAAACCAGATCGAGTTACAGGTCGGATCTGCGGAAAGGCGACCCACCCACCCTCACAGTCAGAATGTCTGTTTTTCTAGGCATTTTTGAGCTATAAAACTGCCCGTAACTGAATAAATGTAAGATAGAGCTGTTTAATGTCATACCGTGGAACATTCCAGGCAGAGACACGGCATATCCATAGAAACAAGCAGGCGATGGACCTCCAAAAAGTTACATAGTGCACCTTTAAGCAATGTTAGCATGTTGTTACCTTGTCAAAAATAGACCTTGAGTTGTGTTTCGTTTCATTCACACATATTTGAGTAACTCTTAGTCTGTCTGCATCTCCAAAGCTCCAAATGCTCTGTTCCACCTTGTGATGTCATGAAGTGGTTGGTTTTGCAAGTTGGCCGCTTTTTTTAGAGAGAATTCAATTTGTCAACTGGACAAAAGTTTATTTGGTTGAATATGTTTCGTTTCGTTAGCTACCAAGAAATTACTCTGAAACTTTTTTTTTTTTTAACAGTTTCTCCTGTTAGCTAGGCCTAAGTGCGGGATCATATTAGCGGAGTTAATCAGGGCCTTCATGAGTTACGAAAACAATAGAGGGAGTCAGGTCAGGCCCAGAGGTGTGAAAGCTCCATTATGGCCCTGTATGATTAAAACACATGTCTGTGATGAGAAAACTTTACCTTTTAAGACAAACATCTTCAGAAGAATCTACTGTCAAACACCTTCATTGAGGTCGTAGTTAAAATCTTGACTCTTGTAACTGTTCACAGAGCTCACAAAGTCGTCCAACAGGCAGCTGCCGGCACCGAATTTCGCTCTTAGGGTTATCACTAAAACAAAATAAGACACCATGTTACCCCAGTATTAGAGACGTTACATCAGTTTTATTGATGTTTTATTTATCGTCACTCACTCTACAGTCTGTTACCATCAGGACGGAGGTTCAGGTCCCTCTCACTTAAAACTAAGAGGGCCACGGCCAGTTTTATTCCCTCCTCCATTCGCCTGTTAAATGGCTGATGAAGCCACATGGTGAAGCTAATCTGCACTGGGGAAGTGAGAGGTGCTGTTATGGATGTATTCCTATATTGATCTATTTATTATTATGCATTTGATGAATGTGCTTTTTATTAATGTTTGTGTGGAGTCTTCACTTGTGCTGGTGCTCTGTCTGCAAACGAAGTTCCTAACGGATAAATAAAGTTATTTGAATTGAGTTGAATTTGAATTGAATTGAATTGACTTGAACATGTTTAACTGTGTGTGTTACTACGTGTGAATTATGTGTGAACTCATATTTAACAAACTATGTGA
The DNA here is from genome assembly GCA_030686955.1 of Odontamblyopus rebecca. Taxonomy (NCBI): domain Eukaryota; kingdom Metazoa; phylum Chordata; class Actinopteri; order Gobiiformes; family Gobiidae; genus Odontamblyopus; species Odontamblyopus rebecca. The sequence continues at coordinate 3,264,542 of CM060662.1, forward strand.
ACTTTTATAAGTATTATTAGTTGTCAGTGTGCATGAAATGTGCTCTGAAAACACTGTTGACCTGTTGGATGAAACTGAAAGTGACTCTTGATCCAGATATTAAAGGTGCACTAGGTAATTTTTCTTCTGAAGATGGCTGCAACAAAACCTGTGAGCGTAAATACATCTCCCTAATGAAAATGTCGGGGAAAGAGAAATCGAGATAATAACTATCGTAACGAAGACAAAGAGCTTAGCAGTGGTGGTAGAAGGTGTGAGGTGGATGACCTGCTTGTCTCCGTGGAGATGTTATTGCTTTTCCTGGAGTCGGCCACAATATTACATGACACTTAAACTACAGGTGTGTTTATAATGAAACGCAGACTTGTCATGTGTCATTGCTCCAGACTTCTGGCTGCTTCTTAAACCTTTACCTATTAATTTTCACTTTAGAGTGCAGTGGTTTTCTGTACTAAAGTATTTTACATTTTAAAAACATGACATGGCTTTAGGGTCCACGCTTTTCCCCAGCAAATAACTTATTTTAACAACCGTGCAAGTTTGTCATTTCTTGGATCCAGATGTTCAGCCTACGCTACACGGTGGATTTGTAATATTTTATTTTCTTCGCCTTATACAGCGCCTTATGTGCAACCTCATGGGGCATTCCAGATAAAGTCCTACCCTCTCTATAGAGACGAGTACGTGGTGAAATTTCCACCAGAAAAGTTACATAATGCATCTTTATATAGTACAGTTGTCCCTCACTATAATGCAGTTCACCTTTTGCGGCCCCGCTGTTTCGCAGATTTTTGTGTGTGCAATTTTGCAGCTTGCGAACGCAGATTGTGTTTTCTGCCCTGATTGCCTGTTCTGCATAATTGAAGGTGGCATGTCTGTTTATAAGAATCTTCTCGCCCGGTAGAAATGACAGCGCCACAACTGCCCATAACTATGTTCTTCACTTGGAAAAAGACCCCTGCACCAAGGCCTTCAGATCTTCTTTGGCTCTTGGTGAGGGCGGACGCATTTTCTCTCCTTTCCTGACCCTTATCTTTCGCTGCTTTGCTCTTTGTCTCGTCTGGTCTAGTGTCTAGTCTTTTTTTTTCCTTGAGTGACTCTCTCCGCTCTGCTCTCCAAAACCAAATTAATTATGGATTTGATAAATTGGTCTCTGAACGCTATTGACACCATTAACAAGACAAGCAGGGTCGAGCGAACCTGCGTACAGAGGATCTGTCTATTCGGAACCAGGATTACGGGACTTTGCACATTGGAATTTACGCTTGGACCTGATTTTCCGAAAATTCAAATACTGAGGCGGCTTTTCAAAGCCCCAAATGGCTGCCTGGAAATTGGAGTGAGGAGCAGAGCTTCAAGCACTCGAACTTTGTGACTATGGGCTGAGGTCGCGGTCACTGACCACTGATGGACATGCTCGGTCATGGTGGCTCTAAATCACAATTTTTGGATAAAATCTGGAGGAAACTTGGAGCTCTGCATAGAAATGACCTTGAGACCAGTGGACAAGCAGAGCAGTGTTGTGGAAATTGGATGTAGCCGCTCGCTCTAAAACCAAAACAACCCAATCTTATCTTCTGGCCTCCCCAATCAGCACTGGTCACGACCAAGGCCGGGCTGGTGTCAAATCACCCTGAGAATACAGCGGAGGAAGCCTGGCCCATTCCCAAGCCCCTCGCAGCTTCGTACCCCCGACCGGGTGGGCGGGTCTGTTGCATCCAGCACCGCTCATGGCTGCAGGATCCGGATGGCTGCCTGCCTACGTTAGGCCTCCTCCACACCTCCCCTACCCTGCTGCTGGTCCTGTGGAATGTCTGTACTGTGTTTTGACTATGTTGCTGATGCTTGGAGGTTTTTTATTTACGATATCCCGTTCTGGGGCCTGGTCTGGGGTGGTCCTCTTTTTTCTCCCCCTGTCCTCATGTGATGCTGTGACGGTGGTTGGACGGGTTGAAGGTGCAGACCGTCTGCTGCTTCTGACCGTCTGCTGCTTCTGACCGTCTGCTGCTTCTGACCGTCTGCTGCTTCTGACCGTCTGCTGCTTCTGACCGTCTGCACCAGGACAGATGTGGGAATAAAGCAGCTTATCATTGTGAGGAGTCTCTGAACATCCACAACAGCGCGGCGTGTGAGGACATAAATGTTTGACAAGACGAGTTGATTTGATTCATTCAGCAACAGTTGGCATCATTATTCCAAAATAATTGTTCATCTGGGATATATTATAATTAGTCCTATTTTGCATGCTATTCGCAGTCACCTCTGTAGCTTTGTGTCTCTTCTATTTTTATTGGAAGTCACTCTGTTCAAAAAGAAACAAATGATGCACTGAGAACACTTTGTGAATACTAATAATAACAGTACCTTACACATGCTCTTGACTGGCTCAAGACAAAGGTGACGCTAAGCCCCTGGTTCCAGAACTCAACTTACCGCTCATTTTCCCACAGACTTTCCTCAAACATATAATAGTTTGAAAGCTTGCTGAGGGCTAATCATCTGTATGGTGACCACAGGCTGCATATATGGACATAGCTAACCTGCTAGCCGGTGCATTACACATAGGAAGTTCACATGTGGCTCTTCTGCCTCCGTCTGGCTCCCATTGTCTTACACTGGAGTATTGTGGCCCCTCTCTATGTTCCTGCTGCAGTGATCCTCATCATTTTGGTTTAAAAATGTTCATATTAACCTGCTTTATATGATCCAGGGTTTTTATTTTGCCCTATTTTTGTCCTAAAAAGTCCTATTCGTAAAGAAATTTGCCCCTGTAACTGCTAGCATCACGAGCTACATGTGACTGGAGCCGAACACTGTGGTAACGTCACACTTGGCTCCAGTTTTGTTTACGGCCTGTGGTGGTGACTAATGTCCACATTAGGACAGGACTGTTGAACCACATAATGACCATAATGAACCAATATGCAAAAACCACCCGTTATCAAGACCAACATACTGTCCATGCCTAAGCTCTGAATATTCTTCACTCGCCCCTCAGTGTGTGTTCTTGTGTGTGTGCGTGTGTGTGTGTGTGTGTGTGTGTGTGTGTGTGTGTGTGTGTGTGTGTGTGTGTGTGTGTGTGTGTGTGCAGGTGAGGTGTGTGAGGAGGGCTGGCACCACGTGGGAGAATCCTGTCTGAAGATCAACTCCAGCTCGGACAGTTATGACGACGCCCAGCACTACTGTAAGAACCAGGGAGGGAACATGGCCTCTCTGCTGACCCACACGCAGGTCAGCCACGTCCTGGAGGAGCTCAGCAGGCACCAGCGGCTCGGCAAGGTCAGCACACAAGGGGGCGCTGTGGGGAGGCGTGCCAGTCCGGTCCATTTACACGAGTATTTTATGTGGAGTTTGCATGTTCTCTTTGTGTAGGTGCTCTGGTGTCCCCTACAAATACATGCTGGCTTAGAGTTGCTGTCAGAATGTTGTCAGCGTTCCCTGGGTGTGATGCTAACTGTGAGCACTGCTTTGTCTAAAGCTCTGTTCCTCAATTAGACTCTAAACTGAGTTTTCTTTGAACACAATCTGACTACAAAGGACAGATTTAGCTGGAACTACATCAGGTGAGCTGATTTGTGCTGTTAAAGCTAGCTAGCATTAGCCAATAGTTTTATGTGCATTTTTTTTTTTGGTTTTTTTTTGTTGAACACTCATATTATTGATCAAAGGCTCCTGAAAAGGTACTGTTTAAACCCATTTAGTGTTTTTCTTGAGTTTCCAGGCCACCTTAAGCTTTTGAAAGTGTGCTAATGTGTGCATGTATTACTACGGTAACTGCAGAAACATTCCACCATAAACATACATGTAGAACACCCCCCAGCAATCTGCAAAGTATCAATACAAGGTCCATTTTTACTTCACTGGAATTATAATTGAAATAATGCAGATGTCATGCAGCTGAGCATATCGAGGTGAGTGTCGAGCAAACACATTTAATACATGTTCGTGCGCGGCAGGAAAACACGTTTCTGGACGTGGACATTTGAACAGAACTTCTGAAATGTCCGTACAGGAAAATACCTCGAAGCAACGCACAGAACTGCTCCATCCATGTCAGACTACAAAAAAAAATCAAGTGTGTTTCTGTTTATCGAGCAACAGTATCATCATCACATTCACTACAGTATAACATCATTAGCTAAACAGATCATAAAAAACTAAAAAAACATGTTTGGTTTTCTTCTTGTTTAGATGTGCTGTTTTTTAAATTACAAGCAGGAGTGCAGTTAGAGTGTGAATAAGACAATTCAGTTGGGATATGATAAAAACTGTACAGACTCTGCCTATGACATCACAATCCTGGGAAGAGTGAGCCTCATAGGTAATGTACAGAGGATTAATGAAACCAGGATTAATTACGTGAGCTATAACCAGGGGTGCACATAACTTTTTCAGTGAGTTACTCAGGTGAGTACCAGGAGATGGAGTTTGGTACTCACTCATTATGTAGCGAGGTCTTAAAAAGTGCCATCTTCCTCACTGTCCTCCATGTCGCCCCCACTGTCCTCCGTGTCACTCCCACTGTCCTCCTCTGTTTCGCCCCCACTGGTTGAAATTCTTTGAACCTTTATAAAACGCACCTGTTTTATCTGCTAGGTGTGGATGTGAGCGGCAAAGCTTACACCACATTTCAGTGCGTTCATCGTTAGCTTCAAGCCACTGCACATCTTGAAGCCACTTTTCCGAAAAAAGTCTTTTCTTCGGCTCTGGCTCCGGTTGGTGGTGGGAAACGCCAAAGAAGCTGCTTAATGTCTGTTGTTTTTTAGACATCTTTGACAGTAGTTGGACTTGGACATGTGTAAGATTGATATGACATGATCGGTCAAGTCAAGTGGGCTACGCAAAGGCGCTCAGTAACTGAAGTGGCATTACGCATTCGTTATTTTTTGCTGCGCATGCGTACCAGCGTACCAGTTATGTGCACCCCTGGCTATAACTCTAGGCTTGTTTTTGATGAGAGAACAATGTTATAACACAGTCACAAGCTGTTCTTTTAAGAGGGGGGTATTCTGTGGGGGGTTAACTGTAACACGTCACATATTTAGATCACCATGTTACCTTTTATTGTTTTGAAAATGCTATATTCAGTAAATACAGCATGTTAATACGTTCCATAAGTTTCACTTTCATTTTTGGTGCTCCAATTCCTGCACCTGCTGATGAAACTACTGCACATCATGTACGTTTTGCCAAGTTGTTGTGTACAGTTTTGTATTATGTTTTTGTGTATTTACGGAGTGCTGCAGCGGGGAGCCTGGGGGACGCTGGCTTGTGGGCGGAGCCTTGGGCGAAATCTTACAGTTAACAGTGAAGAGGTTCTAATTGGGTCTGGGAGAGATCACAAAATGACTTAAATGTGCATTGATAACATCCAAAACCTCCTCAGGCATGTTTTTGATGTGTGAGCGACGGTAAAACATGGTAGAATGTTCATAAAAATCAACTTTGCATAATACAACCTCTTCAACAAAACAAACAAATTAATTATGCTAAATGAGTGTATACAGGAAACAGCAGACGTCTCATAACCCAGTATAACCTTCTGCTAATGACAACCAGAGTAGTGGAAAGTGCTTATGGCTCAGGTTATCCAGGCCCGAGCATCTGCAGAACGTGTTCCAATCAAAGAACATGACAAACAACCCAAGGACAGACTCAACCCAGTGCATTTGACCCATACACCGTCTCCGGCTCACAGCGTCCCAACATGGGTCCAGACTTGACTGTGGTGATGAATGGTAATGGTTAAAGCCCCAGTGCCGGCGTCTGACCACACACAGAAACATGGAGACGGACGAGTGGAACAATCATAATGGACATTTAAACAACTCTTCAGTCTCGGCACATATGGAGCTGACACTGATCCAGATGTGGTTAAACATGAGTCAGATCTCTTCTAATGGCTCCCAGTGATTATGCATAAAATAAACCAGCAGGGTCATTATTTTATTAAACCACTAGATGGGTTCCAAATGTTGACCTCGCCTGGACCCCCATCAGTTTGGTACCTGACAGAGGAGAGTTATGAGCATGCGGCGGGGGTCAGTGGTTAAAAAGTACTCAGTATTTAAGATGATTTTAAAGGGGGGGTTTACTTCTATGGGGTGTTAATCGCTAACACATATTTAGATCATCAAGTTACCTTTTTTAGTTTTTACCTCGCAAAATGCTATTTTCTTTTAAGTTTCAATTAAATTTTGGACGTTCTGAGTGTCCCCTCCATTTGTTCTCTGTGTTAAGTCACTCCCCCTTCAGAGCACTATCAAAACACAATCAGAGTGCATCCAGCTAATGAAACTCCTACATATCACATCAGGTTTGTCTAGTTCAGGGGTTGGCAACCTTAAACACTCAAAGAGCCGTTTGGAGCGTCTCCCACTGAAAAAAAACACCCGTGGAGCCACAATACCCTAAAATGAGGATAACACTGCATATGATTTTTTTTACCTGCCTGCTCTGTATAAAAGAGTATAGTGTGTTACATTTATGAAATCAATGAAAATACAACACAAATAATTCACTGAGTCGTGTCCTTTAGTCTGACAGAAGCTGAAGCATCAGCACCGAGCTGTTTTAAGCACAGTTTATGCAGATTAGCCATGCAGTTTAATTTGCGCAAAGCTGCATTAAACACATTATTGTGTGCAAAGCTGCATTAAATGTGCGCAAAGCTGCATTAAACACATTATTACTAAATTTCTATTTGAGTCCTGGTTGTAAGAAATAAAAATCCAACAGTAAATTATCCACCCGCAGTGAACCAACCTGTGTCCGTCATCATCACTCCAGTACACGGAGTGTACTGGAGTGATGAGCGGAGCATAAATGTTCTGTTTTCTTCAGAAACTTTTTTTGTAGCAACCACCTCCTGCAAATTCTATTCTTGTTTGGTTTTAGACCAGGTTTAAACCTGGTTTAGGCCTGGTTTAGAGCTGGTTTAGAGCTGGTTCAGACCTGGTTCAGTCCTGGTTTAGTCCTGGCTTAGTCCTGGCTTAGTCCTGGTTTAGACCTGTTTTTAGTCCTGGTTTGGCCTATGGGAGGAGATGCGGTGAGCTCTAAAGACGTTTTATTTGAATGGTACAAGATTACCATTATCTACAAATTTCGAATTACATTTAAAGACAAACAAACTAAAATAAAAATACAATGTAATTAAATACTCATTATTTATTTTCCAAAGTCACAGGAGCCACAACAGAAGGAGGAAAGAGCCGCGGGTTGCTGACCCCTGGTCTAGTTGCTGTGTATAGTTTTGTATCATGTTTTTGTGTATTTGTGCAGAATTGTGCTGTGGAAGTAGGGCTGATATACAGTCCTGTATTCGATGCTTTAGTGCCGAGATATTTTTAGTTTTCCCCCTATCCATGTACTTATATGTAATTAACTGACTAACTAAAAACAACAAAAAAACACTGTTAGGGTTAAAATGCCATGTAGCCTCATTTAAAAAAGCTAAATTAAAATATTCAGTGCTTAACAAATACATGAGAGCACCTGGTCATGTCTGTCATGAAAACAAGAAAACATAAACAACTTCATAGTCTATCATAAACTTGTGTCAAATTAACACTTTCATTGTTATTCATTAAAAAAATGACCAATTGGAATAACAAACTAGTCCTTATGGACAAATAATAACCAAAAATGTGAATATTTTGTGTACTTTGATAACAGCTGTGTTCTTTATTCTTGCTGCATTGTTTTGATGTCATTTTGCAAAATCTCTTTTGTTCCAAATAGTTTCAGCTGTTCCCTGAGACTTGCTTTGGACGAGACTTTGCTGCCATTTGTGGAAAACATTAAACCTGAAAATGTATGGACAGCGACAATATTTCTATTTGAGCATTAAAGATCTGGTTTTCACAAAAACATACTTGCATATACTGGAGGATTAACCTGGAGGGGTTACACACACACACACACACACACACACATGCACACACACACACACACGCACGCACGCACGCACACACACGCACACACACACACACACACACACACACACACACACACACACGCATGCACGCACGCACATGCTTACACACACACACACACACACACGCACGCACATGCACACACACACACACCACCACCTCCATGTTTGATAGAACATTTCCACGAACTAGGCTGCCTCCACATGCACATTATAATTCATTCTTAACGGCTCTGTGCCTCATTTTTACTGTCTTAAAACATGAAAGAAAGAACAGCTTAATTTTAAACTATTTACAAGGGTCCAGAATTATTCCTCATTTGTCTTATGCATTCTGTGTATCCTAATTATTCACTATTCTGAACGTATAAGCACTTTTCACAACTTTCAGAGACCAAAGCGGACTTTTGTTCTCACTGTAAAGCTACAACTAGCATCCTAACAGTGCACTTCTTCATTATCAGACAATAAAACACTATAATTAGATACAGACAGTACACGACAGACTTATTTTGACCTCCAGAGCTGCTTATACAATATATCTGTACTTGTGGTAAGATAAATACATGGGGGGGAAATTGGGTACAGAGCCTTTAAATTCCACATATTACACAAATTGACAAATCCAGAAAAAAAAAGTACACTCATTTAAAAAAAATGCATAAAAGTCTATGTTTGCTTTGTCCTAACAAATATATGATTATACAGGATTTCTATAATGTTTATATTCTGTGCTGGGGTGGTGTCTTGCTCAGGTATACAACAGCAGTATGCATTACCAGCACCATGGACAGAACCAGCACTGTTAGCCAAGGTAACAAACATTTCTATTAACTAAGCTATCGCCATACACATGTACAGTAGAAGTAAAGGTGCGATTTTTAACACAACGAGGTCCAAAGTTCTTCCTCACTTACCTTATGCGTCCTGAGCATCCTAATTATTCACAATCATTCAACTTTCAGAAGCCTGAGCCTGTACAATATATCTGTACTGGGGCAAGACACGTTCACTCAGATACATGGGAAAACTGCACATGTGAGGAGTTCCAGATGGATTCCTCTCGCTCCAGCCCTGCTCCACATTCTTCTGATTGGGACGTGAGTGTGGTGTAGATGTTCGCAGGCTGAGTGCACAAACTGGCACTTATTGTTCCACTTAATGAGTTTTTCTGGGACAGTGCTTCTGAGAGAGCACAATTAGGCCTCATTATTCCCCTTTGTTTTTCTTAGAAGTCCAGCAGTCGGAGCTTGCACCAGATTCGCTTTGGTCCCAATCTATATATGGATCCAGAGCGTGCGGTTGTATGTTTTTGTTGTAAACTTGTGTGAGCCAGATTTATTTGAACTTTTCAGAGGTTTGAACCATTTTATAGTTGTTTTCTCTTCTCATGTAAAGTGTCCGTTTTATTTGGAGTGATTTGTGCATGTTTGAGTCGTCTTTAATCACTTATTTTTGAGATGCTGCTCTGTTTTCAGCACCATCGGCACTGCCACTGCTCTGTTCAACTGCATTCTCCACTTCTATTTTCTTCATCGCTGATACGTGTAGGATTCAGCAGTGTTGCATAGTCATTCTGCTCTAGTGTGATGTGCAGCTATCCGTGGGAGGGGCCCACGAGGCGGGCCGGCTGGGTTGAGACTCAGGGTGGGGGTTCAGTCTCAATCTTCACATGGCCCAGCAGGAACGGGATCCCCCTCGTAGGCGTCAGACAGATCGGGGTTGGGAGGGTGGGGTCGAGTTATTCGGGACAAACTGGGTTGCTGGGATATGCTGCTACAAATAGGCTTCTGGGAAATTGAGGTGTGGTAGAAGTGAGCTGTGATTCGCTGGAGAGGAGGTGAGGGTGGTTGAGGCGTGGTCCTGCTCCTGAACCTAATTTAATCATATTAACTACATTTGAGGAACATCTATGTGATTGCTGAAGAACATCTACAGTCCCTGACAAAAGTCTTGTCGCTTATCCATTTTGTAGAAACAAAAGCTTATAACCGGACTTTAAATTAATCGATTGGTTTTAGAAATGTCTCATATAAAAGCTAAAACCCTCCCAAATTATGCTCAATATACTAAAATAAATTTGCTTCACTGAAGAAACATTGATCATTTAATGAACACAGAAAGGTCAGATTTTGGCAACACAAAAGTCTTGTCTCCTACAGAAAATTGAACAAATAATTTACTTCAAATACAAAAATCTGTTGCATAACGTCAGTGAATTAAGTAGTGGTGCTGTGAGCTCCATATTTAATATCTTGTCTGACTTCCATGAGCTTGAAGGACTGCATCCATGCGGTTCGACAATGATTCATACAATTTGTTGATGAAGTTTAGTTAGTTTAGTCTTTATTTGAAGGGACAATGTACAGATACATTAAGTTTAAAAAAAACAGAGATGTTCTGTACCAGATTATAGCTAGATAGCTAGTTTCTGTCTGCAGTCCCTGATTTACAGGAGTAAATAATACATAATTTAAGATAAACAATAAGAGCAGTATTTCATAGCACCAGTCTGACACAAACACTCTCACAAAAACACAGCATCATCAGGTCAAGTCATCAGGAATAGCAAAGAAAGCGTCTCACAGCCTCCAGATTTCATCAAGAGTCTTTGGTTTTGCCTTCCATGCTTCCTCTTTCATTCTACCCCAGACATGCTCAGTGATGTTCATGTCTGGTGACTGGACTGGCCATAATAATTATAAAATAATAGCAACTGGCTCTGTGCAGGAGTAAAAAAAGTTCTAGGAATTGACAAACTGCACTGAAAGTGTTTCCTGGTCATGTGCACTGTTTCCTGGTTATTGTTATTGACTTAGATTCTCATTTTTGGTGGTGATACATTTTAGTTGTGTATTTATTTGACACTGAATACTTTATTTTACTGCTGCTATTTTTTTTTCTTTGAAATGCTGATCACATGCTCCCGCTAAAAGAAATATAATATGTATAATATAAAGAAATGAACGGTACTTTCATTTACATTTCCAATAAAAGTTTGCTATACGATACTTTAGAATTCATTATTGGGTTTTGTATATATCATGATTAATCATGATTAACCACAGGAACTCATTTTTAAATTTTTTTTGCCCTAGTTAAAATGTCATTAAAAATAAATGTGTCTACAATCTCAGTGATTAAAGTCAAAACAGTTATTTTCTTTACATTAAACTGAAAGATCTCTTGGCACCGATAATTCACAGTACACGGTATAAGCCACTGGTCGCAATAGTGACCGACCATAAAACTCACTTTGTCATGCACTTTTTGACAATTTCCATAAAAAAATAATACTTAATCATCCTAAAATATACTTAAACATGAGGATCTGTAGTATACTACAAATGGCACATGAATTTCATAATGGCATCTTTGGGTAAAAAAAAGGCATTAATGGGTTAAAACTTGCCAATGGTGCGGCTAAAATGTTTTTAGCCTGTTGAGCTCTGATCAGGAGGAGACGACTGTACGTGTTTAATGTGGATATAATGAATAAAATAGACTCGTACAGGGATTTAGCCCAGATCAGAATACCCCCTGTCCCCCGCCCAGAGCTCTGTACTCAGAGTCCCCAGTGTTTCCATACAAGGCTCCAACTCCATTTATCTGTTAAACCAGAACCTGCACATTATGAAATACACCCAATTTAATCATCAAAATAGTGACTCATATAGTGTTTAATGTGCTGCCTAAACGAGTTTACTTGTCAAAACTGTAGCTCTATCATAAAATTGAAAAAAAAAAAAAAAAAAAAAAAAACATTTTTATCATTATATCGTTATATATTTATCATTACAGCAGTCCATCATAACAATACTGTATCACCTAATGTAGTATCACGGTATATCAATATTTTTGCACTTCTAATTTAAATTTACCCTTTATCAATATCAATCATATTAATATTAAATCAAAATATGAAATAATGATCTTCATGTGTTAGTGAACGCATTTGAAGAGAAACCTGCCCAAACACAAGGAGAAAACCACACATGGTCTGGGAACTGAACCCAGCACCATTACCAGTGTGTGTTTATATTACAAAGTAGTTTGTTTCTTCTCTTCTGTGTCATTTTCTCTTGAAACATGTAAAACTAGACTAAGGGCACATTCACTCTTTCTGAGCCCAGTTTAGCCCTGATGTACTTGGTCCTGTTCTAGTCCTGGTTTAGTCCAGCTCTAGTCCTAACATAGTTCCAGATTTAGTGCCATTGTTGATATCTATTTGTGTGAACACACCCTGAACATCGAAGGAAGCGTTCACACATACTGAAGATTGATGGCCGTGCTAATGTGCTGCTCTTGTTTTGTGGACTGTACGTTCATAGACCATTTACTGTTAATAGAATCATGTCTCTCACTTTGTTTCATAACTTTGGTTTCCATCGTGAAACTTTCCCCATATTTGGAATAAGCAAAGGTTTGGGTCCCTCAGTTGCATTTTTGGTCTTCATTTGCTTAAAAAAGTATCATCAGACAAGAGCCAATTTATTTAATTATATGTGTTTTTTTATCTACCATTTTATAAGGTCCCTCTTCAAAAATATGCTTGAAGAGGTTTTAGATGCACAAACATGCACAAAACCCTTCTTATAGTGAGCTGTAAGATTCTGTCCAAGTCTCCGCCCACAAGCCAACGTCACCCATGCTCCACATGACAATTCTCCATAAATACACAAAAGTGTGAAACAAAACAATACACTAAAACTTGACAGACCCGATGTGATGTGCAGCAGTATCATCTGAGGGCTGCACGCTGAGCGCAAACAGAGCTGGGAATGTTAATACCCCATAGAAGTGAAATGCCCCTCTTAAACATAAAAAGTAATCACACACAGTGCATCAACAAATAAGCTATATTATATTTCAGATTTTCACAGTTTTACTAGCATGAACGCTAGCTGCCACTGCTAATTGAAAAACAGTTTTCTTTCATCAAAGTTTTATGCTTCATGTTTAGAATCTGTACAATTACAATAAATGCCTAGAAATGCTTTAAAAATGACTTTCTATGAACACGTGTATTATAGCTGAAGGCACAAAGTGGGTAGTGAGTACAGGAGGGACGATGACGGTGACACTAAGGTGAAGACTCCAAAGTGATTTCTCTCTGAGCTTTGAGCCATGGGACACTGTAGTTCCTGTCCAAACCCACAGGTGGAGCTGTGCTGTGTTTGTTACAGAAGCTGTCCCCCTGGGTGGGCCTGAGGAAGATAAACGTGTCCTACTGGGCGTGGGAGGACATGTCCCCGTTCACCAACAGCAGCCTGCGCTGGTTACCGGGGGAACCGAGTGACTCCGGGTTCTGTGCGTACATGGAGCGGACGGAGGTAGCATCGCTAAAGGCTAACCCCTGCACGGCTAACGCTAATGGACTGATCTGTGAGAAAGCTGCAGGTGTGTGCGTGTGTATGTGCACAGCTGTGGGACATACACTGACATCACCACGAGGGACAATGACGTGTCCTCTTATCGTGGAGGGGCGATAATCAAACTGATGCTGTGGTTACTGAGACTGAGCTTTAGTTTGATTGTGTCACTGCATTCTCCTGTTCACATTTAAACAATATGCACTGAAAATGCTCCATTACTTAGAGTAGGATTAGGCTGTAATACGTCATTCCTAAGCTAAATTAAAGCTAAATTAAAGGACACTGCTCTGTCTGAAGCTTTGTTGCTCAACAGAAGAGCTGATTTGTGCTGTTAAAGTTCCTCAAATAACATTACAGTCGCAACAAAGCTAGCATTATTATAGGGTGTACTAAGATATGACAGATAATCAAACTAAATAACAGTATCAAAATGTCACCATAGTGTCACTGTTAGTGCAAAAGGCTTTTTACACTGTGGGTGAGCTTTAGCTTGACACCCGTTTAGTGGAATCATTATCAGCTCATGCTGGCTGCTGTGCAAATGCATCATGGTCTGTGATGTGATGAAATGTCACTAAATACATGTTGCACATGTTGCCTTGTTTCCACTCTGTGTGTCCTTCTGTGTCCTCAGGCCGAGTGGAGAGCCCTGTGTCGCAGCCCTGCAGACTGCCCTGCTCCCTCAGGACGGGCTGTAAGCAGTGCACAGCTCAGCCCATGGAGTGTATGTGGTGTGGGAGCACTCAGCGCTGTGTGGAGGCCTCTGCCTATGTCCTGTCCTTCCCCTATGGACAGTGTCTGGAGTGGGAGACTCAGGACTGTGCTGGTAAAGACGGGAGGGTGGACGTCATGGTCCTTGGTGTTAGTTCATAGGGGTGCTGCATGTTTTGAGTTGATGGGGGAAACCGGGGGAAACCCATCCAGACACGGGGAGAACATGCAAACTCCACACAGAAAAGCCTGGGCGACCCGGGAATTGAACCCGCAACCTTCTTGCTGTGAGGCCTGAGTGTTTGTTTTTACTACACACGCATTTTTGTTTTCTTCCTTTTATTTTGCATTTTTACAATTTGCAAATAAACTTTATTTCTTAGGAAATCCATCACTTAGATAATTTTGAATCACCCTGTCTCTAACTTGTATATTCACAGTGCAGACTCCCTCCTCCTCAGACTGCCGCTAAATCCTGTTTAGCGTGGTGCGTCCTGGCAGCACTAGAGAGGCACAGAGAAGGGCACACACACGGGTACTGCCAGCCTGTTCAGAATGGCATATTACCACTAACAACCTTTGGCAGTGATGTAAGCAGCCACTCATCCCAGCGCAGGCAGCAGAGCCATGCTGAGTTAGACGATTCACCACGGGGCAGCACCCGGTGTCAACAGCACGGAGGAGGACGACTGATGCAGGTTTAAGAGTTTAGCACGAGATTATAGAGAGACTTCACACACGCTCGGGTGGGACACAACATGTGTTTCTTTTGTAATATTTTCTTTGAAGCACTGTTGTAATGTAGTATATATTAGTAGCTAATGTGCTTAAAAAGTCTAATATTTGTAACTGAGTTACACTACAAACTTTTGAGCTACTTTTGTCATGGGCCATTTTATAGACTTAAAGTTTCCCTATAATATTGCGATATACAATGTGTTTTCCAGTCATCATGGAAGTGGTCACCTGTATTCTTTAAAACTGTCCATGTTTCATCTGATTCAGGCGTTTTAGGCTTCAGATTCAATTCTTTGCATCCCCCTTTTGGACCTTCACCCACAGTTTGGGAACCACTGCTATAAACCAACTTTTATCCCACTTTTTTCACTGCACATGTGGTCACAGTGACGTCCAGTAACGTCACCAAAGAGGTGTCGGAGGTCTGGAGGTTCTCATACTCCTTAGTGTTCTTGTATGCAGTAATAATGGGCCTATTTACAGCAGGTTCATGAGACCTCATCTGACCTGCTCATTAGATCTATGGCCATACATAACTGCAGATGAATCCCTTAAATATAAAGCCCGTATAAAATCAACTGAAACCACTGTCGCTATGGGCACCTCTGAGCAGTGATGCACATTAAACTTTTTCACAATAAGACCATAGATGACTGTGTTAGATGTTGTATGTGCTTTGTAATCTATATCCTAAAGCACTTTTTCTCACACCAGCCCTGCATGAATAAGCCTAAAACTGCACTTTACTCTCTACACACAGGCCCTGTAATCTAAAAACAGCTGTTAGGGTCTAGTTATAAAGGGTTTCTTTTTTTCTCATTGTATAAGGACGTAGGCCTAATGCTAGTGTGCTGTTAGCATGCTAGTTGGTTTTAGCATTACCGTGACAGTAAATTCAGGACTCTGATATATATATGCTTAATCTATATCTATATAATGTACCATGAATGACTCTGAACGACTCATTTACTGTGTTCATCTGTCACATTTACTCACAGTCTCTCATACACTCACACACAGCCGTTGGGCGAGTTTGTTGACAGTGTGTTGCAGATGTACAGTGAAGTAGGTCATGGTGGTTGTGGATCGATGCTTGAGGAGCAGTGTGGACACTGGACATGTGGTGTGGGGCCGCTCTGTGTAATGAGCTCCTCTGTGGGCCCGTGGACAGAGGCTCCAGACTCACAGCAGACACCGGCCGCCCGACTAATTGTTCTCCGTAGTGTCTTTATCTGAAATGTGCTCTGAGACAAACGGACTTCACCTAGTTCTTCCAAAGTTTTTCAATACAGCAAATGAGCTCGGCAGGTGTATTTTTAGACTTGGTGACGCAATATTAAAGGGCCCATATTAGGCTATTTTCTGATCTCTGTTCTAATGTTGTTTCTTCATCACAAACACACCTGGAGTTGTGTTTTGTTTCACTCACACGTTTAACACACAAACCCTGCAGATTTAAGACGAACAGGAAATATTCCTCCTGTGAAGTCATGTGGTAATACAGGAAGTGTTCCGCTGTGTTTGTGCACTTTATATACCTTCACTAGAATCATTTGGATAATTTCAGCACCAGATTTGCCAGTCTCTACTGAACTAAAAGTAAATGTTAGCTGTTAACTTGATATGATAATAATCGAAACATTGAGTGAGTGAATTCCTCTCAAAGATCTTTCTAATATGATGCGTAATCATAATATGAAACACATATTAAACTGGACACAACAACTTATGGGAGTTGTTGTGTCTTTAGGCAAGACACTTCACCCCCATTGGCTGAGAGTGGTGTGTGTGTGAGTGTTGGTGGTGGTCGGAGGGGCCGATGGTGCAGATTGGAGCCTCACTTCTGTCAGTCTGTCCCAGGGCAGCTGTGGCTACAGTAGTAGTTTACACCACTGAGTGTGGAGTGAATGAAGAACGGACCGTCAAGCGCTTTGTGACATACGCCTGTGAAAAGCGATATATAAATAAAAACGTATTTGTCTGAGTGTGTTGCCGTAGACACTGTGTCGGTTAGGCACAAATTTGTAAAGGTTTAGGTTAGGATCAGTCCATAATGTAAAACAATGTGAAAGAGTGACTATTCCATATTTATTGCATTACCGGTAATTGCAGTTCCGTAACAGATGATGTTACCTTTTATTCTTTTGAAAATGCTATATTAGCTGAAAACAAGAAAATAATTCATTAGTTTCCATTGCATTTTTGTCGCTCTGAGAGTCTGGATGGTGTAGGCTTGTGGGCTGTAAGGAGGGGTTGAATAGGGCCTGGGAGAGATCACTAGATGACTCAAACATGCATGAATGACATGTAAAACCTCTTGAGGCATGTTTTCAATGAGGGATCAAAGTTATAACATGGGAGAAAGTCAGTGGATCTGTTCCTATCCATGCGTCTTTCAGATTTATATTATGGTTTACAATGAACAGAATGTTTTTAAAAATGGCCTCTGTGGATGATCTTTATTCATAAACAGCAGACAAACGCGCACATCAAACTTCCCTTTTCCCCAGCGGTCAGAGGCTGTCTCTGTGTGCCCTCTGTGCTCCGCTCGCTGCTGTCTGATTGGATTACACTTGAGCACAGGCTGCCTCACACATGGAGCGCCGGGGCTGATGGTTATGTTGTTGTAACTGATATTGGTTTTTCCACCGAGAGAAATTGCCTTATTTTCTCCTCCGCAATCTCCTCGTGCTCCGCACCCATCCATCGGCTCTGATGCCTGTCTGCCTGTTTCACTCGGCGCTGCTGCTGTACTGAGGGGAAGTGAAGGCAGCTTATGGCCCCTCCACTTGATGTATTATGTATCACACCTAGCAGATCTGTATGCTACAAGCCACTACTGTCAAATGACTGTCTACCAGATCTGTACGCTGCGAGCCACAACAAGTGAAGTCAAAAACAGGACTGAATCAGGTCTGACACGGGCCTGAACTAGGGTGAAACAAGGTTTAAAAGAAAAGGATGCTCAGTATGAATTTGTTTTTTTGGTGTATACAGAGCATCTTTTTGACATAATAATGAACATGGACCAGTTTTATGTAGCACTTTTTGGACACTCAAAGATGCTCAGACATAGGGCGTGGTTGCCAACCTTTTTGGCCCCTCTTTTTTACTATTATAACCAATAACAGCTATTCTATATTCTTGTTTTAAATGTATTTATGTCAAAATGATCCTACAGAAACAGTATTAAGTCGTGATGGGCGAATGGAGCCTCGTGAAGCATTTGACGCCTCAGTCGCAATATTGTCTCAAATGGTTCGACGTGTCTGAGGCCCTGGAGAAACACTGACCTCTAGTGGACACATTTAACCATTGGAAACCAGCACACAACCCAAAACCATGGATCGCTTTTTTTCCACTTGTGGATGCCATCGAAAATGAAACAAATGCCAAAAGTTGCCCAAAGTCACCACTAACATCACACAATACTCCTCACTACCCAACATTTAAAAAAATATCTTTTATGCATCTTTTATACCGTAGAAGTTTAGCGCTTGCTGAACCACAGAAGTGCGCTGAACACTCTGAAGCACTCTGAACATTCTCTGAGCCAGTGAAACGCTTCGATACTCTGAAGTGATGGACACGCAGAGTGAAGCAGGAGGGGGAGGGACCGGCACTTCTGTCACGTGAGCAGCTGCTGCGAGACAAGCTCCGAGGCAGCGCTCCGGAGCAATTTGTTTCAGAAAGAACGAGACGTGCTCCGGAGCTCCGTCTCATTTGCCCATCACGAGTATTAAGCATGTAAAATATATGACTTAGAACATTTTAGATTCAAATACTATTTAATTCCTTCTCTCTGTTAAATCTGAAATCATTCCACGTGCCCCAAGACCATTTTCATCTCATGTCCCTCATCTGCTTTCCTTTACCCAGCTGTGTACTTGGACACTACAGACTAGACCCAGAAGTCTCACTAGCAAGGACCACACCAACTACACATGTGCGAAGTGAAAAGAGTTTATTGTG
This sequence comes from Odontamblyopus rebecca, assembly GCA_030686955.1. Taxonomy (NCBI): domain Eukaryota; kingdom Metazoa; phylum Chordata; class Actinopteri; order Gobiiformes; family Gobiidae; genus Odontamblyopus; species Odontamblyopus rebecca. Next base: position 3,283,271 of record CM060662.1, read on the forward strand.
TGGAGACAAGGCAGGTCGGCTGGGTTGAGACTCAGGGTGGGGGTTCATTCCCAGTCTTCACATGGCCTAGCAGGAACGGGACCCCCTCGTATGCATTTTATGTCTGAAGTGAACAGATCGGGGTTGGGAGGGTGGGCTCGAGTTATTCGGGACAAACTGGGTTGCTGGGATATGCTGCTACAAATAGGCTTCTGGGAAATTGAGGTGTGGTAGAAGTGAGCTGTGATTCGCTGGAGAGGAGGCGAGGGTGGTTGAGGCGTGGTCCTGCTCCTGAACCTAAGGTTAACTACATTTATGGAGATTAGACAATAAGAGGCATTCTTAAGACCTGACAAAAAGTCTAATTAACAATGTACTCATCACTTCTCTGGTGGTGGAGACACCCCTGTGTCTCTGTGAAGTTGTACAGAAGCTGCTCATAGACCTAGAGACATATGCTGTCTGCATCTCATTATAAAGTGTTTTTCATCATCCATGAATTAGGAAGTACATCTGTTTGCATGCTAGTAGTTACCATTACCCTAAGAGCAAAAGTCAGGCTTCTGAAAGTTGTGAGAAGTTCTTCTATAAACTCAGGCTCTGATTAGGATGCTTGGCATGCTCTCTCAGCTGCACAAAAATATATTTCTCGTCCTGTTTTGCTGTTGTGGAGCTTCGACCAATCAGTTTGAAAGATTCGCTTGAGCGCCCTGACCACCAGCGAGAGCCATTCCACACTGATAATGTGTAGGACTCAATGCAGAATGCTACACATATGAGGACTAAACAAGAACTAACCCTGTAACGAAAAAATCTCAACACATTTGCTGTGCAGCACCTGATCTCTTCCACTTGATGTATTGTGTATAGCACCTCCCAGATCTGTATGCTACTACCTGCAGATGCGCTAACTGTCAGCTAGCTGTAGTGGCTAATGGATGACGGCAGATCCATGCAGACAATGCGTGCCACCCAGGACTGCTCTGGTGTCTGAGTGGAGTGGTCGCGCTGTGCAGTGTGAGGATGGATCTTTGTACGCAGCAGATAAGACTACAGACTAGAGAGTACAGAGCGCGTGTCAGGCCTGCTCCTGGTTATTTTAGTCTCACACAATTACAAATGAGAGTGTATTGTTCTAGTCAGAGCGGAGAGGAAGATGAGAGAGAGCTTCTGTTTGTGCTGCCAAATCTGTAAATGTAAATGCTCTCCTCTCCGCTTCCTTAAAGATCTATTCCATATTTAAAAAGCCGACTTTTACTACAACTGTGGTACATTTACCAGTGAATGTAGTATTTATGATCATGTGGAATACTTTTAAAGTCACATCACTTTGACTGTTGTGTAATCCATCAGGTTTGACAAAGCTTATAATCACCATGGGCGTTCCTCCACTCGATGATCCTTTGGTTATTCTTCTTGGTGCTTCTTTGGTGATGAAACTCATTACTCATTTGGATTACTCATTTAGGTGATACCTTTTCACCATCCCCATCAGGAGGATTTAATTAGAGAAGTAATTATAATGCAGTGTGCGAATGTATATTAAGTAATATTTGTATAGTAAAAATGTGAATACAATACAAATAATATACTAATCCTTTGTTTTGTTTTGCTGTGCTTTATTGTTCATGTGCAGAAGAGTGAGGGGGGTTGGCAGAGGGTCCAGGCACACAGCAGCCTCCTGTACCACTTCCTCTTCTTCTTCTCCAGCTCCTGCTCCAGTGCTGTGCTCATCTCCTGCAGCAGGGAGCACTGTTTTTTTCTCCTCCTCAGCTTTTCCTCCAAGGCATTGCATCTTTCCACCTGCAGGGAGCGCTCTGTGGTCAACTCCTTGCAGGTCTTTAGAAGAGCTGTCTTCTCCTCCTCTAGAGCAGTTTTGGCTTGTTTCTCGTCTTCTATCTCTAGTTGTAGTGCATTGATCTTCTCGGCCTGCAGGGAGCGCTCTTTGGTCAGCTCTTCACGGGTCTTTAGGAGAGCTGTCTTCTCCTCCTCTAGAGCAGTTTTGGCTTGTTTCTCGTCTTCTATCTCTAGTTGTAGTGCATTGATCTTCTCGGCCTGCAGGGGGCGCTCTTTGGTCAACTCTTCACGGGTCTTTAGGAGAGCTGTCTTCTCCTCCTCTAGAACAGTTTTGGTTTGTTGTTCCTGCCCTACTGGCTGGTGTTGCGTGCTGTTCTTTATTACCAGCAGGGCACACTCTTCCTCTGCTATTGTCAGTAGCTTCTGTAGCGCAGTACATCTCTCCACCTGAAGGGAGCGCTCTTCTTTTAGCTCTGTACAGGTCCTCAACATGGCAGCATTGTCTTTCTCCAGTTCAGCTCTGTGATGTTTCTCCTGCTCCACCTCCTGCCGGAGTGCACTGTTCAAACTGACCTGCAGGGAGCCCCTGACCCACTGCACATGGCATTATCCAGTTTAGTTCTTAGAGCAATAAAAGTAGAAAAGAAAAGTAAAAAAGTGGAGAAAAGTAAGGAGGCTGGAGCCTCTTTGTGTCTGGAGGATTTCAGATACTTAGGATCATGGGTCTAGTCCTCGGATCAATGTAAACGGTCACATTTTTATATGGCGCACTCAAAGCACTTGACATCAAGGAACCTCTCACCAGTGAACTCAGACACTGGGGTGAGGTGTCTTGCCCAAAGACACAACAACAGCATTCAACTGTGGGAGCTGAAATCACACTGCCTCTGTGCGTCAGGAGATCTGACATTTCTCCCAACAATGTCTGTGTCATAAGTGGGATTCGATCCACCAACCTTCAGATCAGTGGATGCTCCTATCATCCCGGCTCTGGATGAAGACATTAAAATTCCAAAAGACCTTGTCTGAAAAGCTCTCAACACAATGTCGAACATATGGACATCAAATCTTACAAGATTCTTCTCAGCTCTTCTCAGCTCTTCTCAGACACAGTGGAGACAGGAGTTTGGTTGTCAGAGCTGAACTTTAACTAAACAAATGGAGAAACCAGTGAGTGGAACCTACACACACCTGTTGAGAACAGAGTTCAAACTCAAATGGCAGAACCGCGTTCAAATCCAGTTCTGTACAAAGAGCTTCCACCAGTCACCAACAAAGTCTCTGCGAGAAGAATGAAGTCTCAGCTCACATCCTGTGGAGCCCTCACATAGAACCCTCACATAGAACCCTCACACAGAACCCTCACACAGAACCCTCACACAGAACCCTCACATAGAACCCTCACACAGAACCCTCACACAGAACCCTCACATAGAACCCTCACACAGAACCCTCACATAGAACCCTCACATAGAACCCTCACATAGAACCCTCACAAAGAACCCTCACACAGAACCCTCACATAGAACCCTCACACAGAACCCTCACACAGAACCCTCACATAGAACCCTCACACAGAACCCTCACATAGAACCCTCACACAGAACCCTCACACAGAACCCTCACATAGAACCCTCACACAGAACCCTCACACAGAACCCTCACATAGAACCCTCACACAGAACCCTCACACAGAACCCTCACACAGAACCCTCACATAGAACCCTCACACAGAACCCTCACATAGAACCCTCACATAGAACCCTCACATAGAACCCTCACACAGAACCCTCACATAGAACCCTCACACAGAACCCTCACACAGAACCCTCACATAGAACCCTCACATAGAACCCTCACACAGAACCCTCACATAGAACCCTCACACAGAACCCTCACACAGAACCCTCACATAGAACCCTCACATAGAACCCTCACACAGAACCCTCACATAGAACCCTCACACAGAACCCTCACACAGAACCCTCACATAGAACCCTCACACAGAACCCTCACACAGAACCCTCACATAGAACCCTCACACAGAACCCTCACATAGAACCCTCATAGAACCCTCACAGACAACCCTCACATAGAACCCTCACACAGAACCCTCACATAGAACCCTCACACAGAACCCTCACACAGAACCCTCACATAGAACCCTCACACAGAACCCTCACATAGAACCCTCACACAGAACCCTCACACAGAACCCTCACATAGAACCCTCACACAGAACCCTCACACAGAACCCTCACATAGAACCCTCACACAGAACCCTCACATAGAACCCTCACACAGAACCCTCACATAGAACCCTCACATAGAACCCTCACAAAGAACCCTCACAAAGAACCCTCACATAGAACCCTCACATAGAACCCTCACAAAGAACCCTCACACAGAACCCTCACATAGAACCCTCACAAAGAACCCTCACACAGAACCCTCACATACAACCCTCACATAGAACCCTCACACAGAACCCTCACATAGAACCCTCACATAGAACCCTCACATACAACCCTCACATAGAACCCTCACATAGAACCCTCACATAGAACCCTCACATAGAACCCTCACATAGAACCCTCACACAGAACCCTCACATAGAACCCTCACACAGAACCCTCACATAGAGCCTGCACACAGAACCCTCACACAGAACCCTCACATAGAACCCTCACATAGAACCCTCACATAGAACCCTCACATAGAACCCTCACACAGAACCCTCACACAGAACCCTCACATAGAACCCTCACACAGAACCCTCACATAGAACCCTCACATAGAACCCTCACACAGAACCCTCACACAGAACCCTCACACAGAACCCTCACATAGAACCCTCACATAGAACCCTCACATAGAACCCTCACATAGAACCCTCACACAGAACCCTCACACAGAACCCTCACATAGAACCCTCACATAGAACCCTCACATAGAACCCTCACACAGAACCCTCACACAGAACCCTCACACAGAACCCTCACATAGAACCCTCACATAGAACCCTCACATAGAACCCTCACATAGAACCCTCACACAGAACCCTCACACAGAACCCTCACACAGAACCCTCACACAGAACCCTCACACAGAACCCTCACACAGAACCCTCACACAGAACCCTCACACAGAACCCTCACACAGAACCCTCACACAGAACCCTCACATAGAACCCTCACAAAGAACCCTCACACAGAACCCTCACACAGAACCCTCACACAGAACCCTCACATAGAACCCTCACACAGAACCCTCACATAGAACCCTCACACAGAACCCTCACATAGAACCCTCACATAGAACCCTCACATAGAACCCTCACATAGAACCCTCACACAGAACCCTCACATAGAACCCTCACATAGAACCCTCACATAGAACCCTCACACAGAACCCTCACACAGAACCCTCACATGGAGAACGAGCCCCCGTCATGTCTTGGATTATGTCAGTGTCTCGTAGGTTTCAGTCTCTCCAGGGGGCGGGGCTAGGTGTGTTCATCAGGTATAAATGGAAGTCCAAAGACTGAAGTTTGGGCCATTTCTTCTTGTCATTTACACACTCACCTGCATTTAACACATATGGTTCATTAAGACATATCCCATTAATGTTCATGAAGTAGCAGAACTTTATTTGATCACAGATAAACTGTTTTAACACACTGACAACATCACTAGCTAGCCCTGCAACATCATGTTAGCTGTACAGACAGTGGATTTTTCTGCACTCACTTGGACGTGTGCATCTGCAGGTTCAGTTGTGTTTGTGGTAACATTTATAAGAACTGTAAGAGGGCAGGATACATACAGTTCCATTCTAAATGTTGTGAATCATGTATAGCACAGTTGTTTATGTTGGAGGAACCATGTCTGCTCCAGTCTAAAACACACGTATGTGAAGTTTGTTTAGATGCAGTGTGGGTAAAAGGTCGGTGCTACAAAGAGCCCACAGTTGAGTGTGTTTGGGGCGTGCGTGAGCTACAAACAGGCCGGATATGAGAGGCCGCTGCAGGCTGTGTGTGTGTGTGTGTGTGTGTGTGTGTGTGTGTGTGTGTGTGTGAGGGACCCCTGCTGAGCACCACGCTATGGAGAAGAACCAGACCAAACCCACACTTTGAACTTGTACCTTTAAGAAGCAGGTCCCCAGGCAGCAGCAGCAGACATCTGTGGCTGTGTGCCTGTTTTAATCACATGCACAACCATTTTCAGATCAAACATATGGTATTAGGGGAAGAGCAGGTTTAAATGTGAGCAGACCTGACGGATAAACAGGTGCAGGCTAATAGACTATTCTGCCAGTGGAGCTGGAGTGTTCCTAAACTCTGAAAATGAAAACATGAAATCTGAAAATAAACTTGCAATGCTAATCACAGGAAAATTCAAGAGGGCTATAACACTTCTGTGGGGGATTAAATGCTCACACATAACATATTTACATTTTATTGTTCTCAAAATGCTGCTTTCACCGAGAACATGTTTTACACGTTTCACTTTTGTTATTTACTTTCTGGGTGCTCGTCCCTCTGCTCCTTCAGAGTGAGTGAGACAAGAGACCCTGAACTGTTCTGAGGAGCTCAGTTCAAATCCCACTCGGCTCATGTGCCCGAATCTTGCATGTTTTCTTTTCCATCGTGCTGTGTTCTTCACAACTGGCACCAGTCGGCTTTCCTGTGTGAGCAGAGAAACCCCTTCAGACAAAGAGCGTTCAGAGCTCATGACGTCCTGTGTATGTCCCAGTGCACTGCTTACATCACCTGTCTGGGAAAACTAAGGTTACAGGTTTGAGACTCAGGTCATTACGATTGTCACTGTCCAAAGTCCAAACCATTGCATCTTGTTTGATTATTTTACTTACCTGAAATGACTCCCTCCCTCCCCTCCTCTTGTCCTTGGAACAGCTCCGGTCTGTTATTCTGTGTGTGTTCTGTGGATGTGTGTTGTACACGGGGCCGGTGCGGGGCCGGTGCGGGGCCATTACATCCGCGTGTCGCTTCTAATTTCCAGTGGTCTGTGTGAATGTCAGCGGTGAGCTCAGAATACAAATGCACCGCTGGACCTCCTCACCCACAGCCAACGACAATCTCCTATAACACACAGGGGCCACACAGGGTCCACGCACAGGGTCCACACACAGGGTCCACACACAGGGTCCACACACAGGGGCCACACAGGGTCCACACACAGGGTCCACACACAGGGTCCACACACAGGGGCCACACAGGGTCCACACACAGGGTCCACACACAGGGTCCACACACAGGGGCCACACACATGGTCCACACACATGGTCCACACAGAGTCCACACACAGAGTCCACACACAGGGGCCACACAGAGTCCACACACAGGATCCACACAGGGGCCACACACAGGGTCCACACAGGGTCCACACAGAGTCCACACACAGGGTCCACACAGAGTCCACACACAGGATCCACACAGGGGCCACACACAGGGGCCACACACAGGGGCCACACACATGGTCCACACACATGGTCCACACACAGGGTCCACACACAGGGTCCACACACAGGATCCACACAGGGGCCACACACAGGGCCCACACACAGGGGCCACACAGGGTCCACACAGAGTCCACACACAGGATCCACACAGGGTCCACACAGGGTCCACACACAGGGTCCACATACAGGGGCCACACACATGGTCCACACACATGGTCCACACACAGGGTCCACACACATGGTCCACACACAGGGTCCACACACATGGTCCACACACAGGGTCCACACACAGGGGCCACACACAGGGGCCACACACAGGGTCCACATACAGGGGCCACACACATGGTCCACACACATGGTCCACACACAGGGTCCACACACATGGTCCACACACAGGGTCCACACACATGGTCCACACACAGGGTCCACACACAGGGTCCACACACAGGGGCCACACACATGGTCCACACACAGGGTCCACACACAGGGGCCACACAGGTGAGGGAGAGTGGTGGGATATTAGAGCTCATGATCTGAAGCACCAGTGTTTTTTTTTGTCAGATCAAATACAACACTGACACTGGGGTTAAATGGAACTTTCCAACACCACAGTTTGTGTAATTATTCAGCACAATTTATATTAGAAATAAATAAGTCTGAAGATGAATATATAAAGTTTTGCTGGTTTGAACCTCACTTGAGATCATTCATGTCTCACATCAGTAAAGTCATAAAGTGTGATTTTATGAACCGTAACAGCTTTATTCCCTCAGAAAAAATGTGTTCAGCATGTTCCACTCTTCCAAAGCAGGTTATTCTGATTTGAAGTTGATCTCATTTAAATTAATATGTTCAGTAAACATACATTATTTAAATGGAAAAGGTTGGGTGAACATTTCCCTTTTCAAAATTGCTGAATTCCTTAATTTTTTTTAAATGAAATATACAAAAATACAATGATGATTCAACAAGAATAATGAAAAAAAGGTCATAATTGCTATTCCCACACCTAAAATTGAGAAAATAACTTTTGACTTTTGACACATGAATGCCTGAACAGAGGACTGTGCAGTTTTCCAGTAGAATTGAAAGAGAATTGAAATGTTCCAGATGGTTCTTTCACACAGCCTGTTCTCTGCTCTCCAGCTCAGACCTGCTCGGCTCTGCGCTCCTGCTCCGACTGCCTGCAGAGGGCACAGTGTGGCTGGTGTGGGGACCCCTCTGACACTGGGAGAGGCGTGTGTATGGAGGGCTCCTACAGAGGGCCCTTGACCTCCAGCAGCAGACAGGGGCCCGGGAATCCAGGACTGAGGGCCCTCCACATGGAGCTGGACCAGAGCCTGTGTGCAGCAGAGAGAGGCTTCCACTGGAGCTTCATACAGTGTCCTGGTGAGGAGCACGTGATTCCTTTACTCTATGGACGAACAGCATCTAAGGACTGACAGTTAAAGCAACACCACGTAACTTTGTGGAGAGGCCATCACCTGCATGATTCCATGGAAATACAAGGTTAAAATCATACTTTGGAACATTCTCCATGCAGATAGATTACGTTTAATGCCATACTGTGGAAAAGGGACAGAGGAACAACATTTCCATGGAAACAAGCAGGATAGGCCATCTTCCAGGTCAAATAAGAGTCAGGTTTGTGGAGATGCAAGCCCACTCAAAGTAAGGATGCATCTTTTTCAGTATAATAAAAACAGCCAAAATTAGTCTATTTTTGGTGACAAAGTTCCACACACACCCAGAACTACTGCGTCCACTGATATGATACACTGTGTATGTGAAAAATATAAATAAATACCGTATTTTCCGGACTATAGAGCGCACCTGTATATAAGCCACATCCACTCTATTTTTAAACAATTTTTGAAAAAAGTATATACAAGCTGTGAAGCCCATTGGGGCAACTCTTGTTGTGATTCTGGGCTATATAAATAAAATTGAATTGAACTGAATTGAAGCCGCAACCGGGCTATAAGCCGCTGATATCCATGTTGAAAAATGAGATATTTACTGCATATACAGAACGATTTTGTACTGTAAATGTACATTTATGTACCTGAACAGATTCTTTCTGAACAGTGCCTTTTAACACAGCAGCAACTGTGCTGATTAAAACGAGGTCAAAAACAGAAAAGAACCGGTAACTGATTTACCTTCATTTCTCCTGTGCAGTGAAACCACAAGTCACTTTAATCACCTTCGCTGAAACCACTGACCCGAGCTTACAGCAGCAGCACGGTACAGGTCTGCACGGGACACAATTTTCAGTCCCGCTCCCGCATTCTTCAGTCCCGCTCCCGCGTCGTGCAGTCGCGCTCCCACAATAAGCTTTCAGAATGTGTCCCGCGCCGCACTGTTTTGTGTTGGTCCCGTGGGTCCCGCGGGTGCAGGGCTCTACAGCGGTTTCCTTCCCGGAGCAAGATCGATGCCTTCAACTTCAAACTTGCATCATACAAACTCCTTCGTGCTTTTCATGATGAAGGGGCGAGGATTTGAAAATAATTACCAGTTAGTAATTTGTCGTGCGTGGATAAAAAGTAGCCTATTCTTCTTTGCATTAATTTTCCGTCTATCTTGTTTTTGAAATTCCGGTTAGAGCGCCCCTAGTGGTGGAAGAAAAATCCACAGAATAGCCGCACCTTTGTAGAAGCCACATGGTTCAAAGCCTGGGGAAAAAAGTAGCGGCTTATAGACCGGAAAATATTGTACTTACTTTCAAGGCTAATAATCATCATAATGAATATTTCAGTGTCAAAACCATCCAATTTCATATAATAGTTAAACTCAATCAGGAAAAGTTTTGAAAAGGTGTGACCCAAACAGCAGATTTACACAGTCACACACTCCACACTTCTCTCGTATTCATTAGTCCAGAGTTTTGCATCTGTCTGTCAGAGCTGCTGGAGTGGATTAAAAACATAATAACGCTCATGTGGATGTCAAAAGTGAACATGTGGAGGAAGAATACAATTATCATGTATTCATGTGATTCATACTGTAAAACACACTATAGGATTCTCATCAGACTCACTTATTCCATGTACTTTATCCGTTACATAGACATTATAATGGAACAGTATCTTGTTTCTTACATTTTGTCCTCTGGAACTCTACAGAATATTCCAAATGAACCTAGGGTATGCTCAGAAATCACATGTTGAAGTCGTGAGGTTTGTCAATCCTGAAGTACATTATGATGTCCGCCTCCATGATTCACCTCCATGATTCCCTGAAAATCGAAAATTAGAGGCATACTTCAGAACATTCTCCATGGAAATAGATAAGTGTTATGCCATACGATGGAATATTATAGACAAAGGAACATTTCCATGGAAACAAGCAGGAGGCCCAAAGTAAGAGTCAGGTTTGTGGAGATGCAAGCCCACTCACACACATGTTTTTCTGTGTTCTTCCATACAATAAACACACACAAAGCTTTTAATTTTAGTTTAGTTTTTGGCTAAAAAGTTCTGTACTGGTTGCTTGTGACCCCCACACCCCCACCGCTCACATCACAAAGGTGGTGAACACTACGGAACAAAATGTCTGGTGGGTGATGTTATTTTACTCTTTAAGTAAATAATAGCATTTGAAATTCACCTCGAAATTCCAAACAGGTTGATCCAACACAAATGCGTTACTGTTAAACGTCTTGGGCTGATTTTAGATCTGGGCTAAAGTTGTTCATTGCTACGTTCATGACTGACAACAAAGAGCAGTCCGGCTGCTAAAACATATAACATCACTACTGTATCCAGATGAAACATCAGTCTGTCAATTACAGAAGTCACTCCACTGTGATGCGCTTTGATCACACACACATGTGTGATCCTGTTTGCTGCTGGCGTGATGTCAGTCACATATCACATCATATCACATCAGGGCTAAATGTCCATATTGCACTTGTTTTTGCTCACTGATAACACAGCTGTACATATCCTGCATGTGGATGATACATCAGCCGCTCAAATCAAAGGATTTGTACAAACATTTGTTGATCTAATGGTTCAGTGTCACAGCTCCAATGGAAAACGTAACATTCTAATAACAGCATCTATGAACAAGATGACTGCGTATTAAAGCGAACAATTACTCAAACTGCAGAAGTATAACAATGATACAATACAATGCACATGAAACTTACGGAAGCAATTTGGCGATTGCGACAACGAGAACAGAGCCCTGACAGCTGACAGTGACGTCTGTTTTTTCTGGGTCAGTGAACCCTTCAAACCGCCCAACATGTCATATGTGACCATCAGACGGTCTTTGAAAGAGATTAAGGTCGATACTTCTTTTTACGCAGTTCTTCACTCGGTCCCTTTCTGTGTCGTCTAAATGAGCCTCTACTTCTGTCTGATGTGTCCTGCAGTGTGCCAGTGTAACGGGCACAGCCGCTGTGCCAACATCAGTGTGTGTGAGAGCTGTGGAAACCTCACCTCAGGAGGTCACTGTGAGAGCTGTGTGCCCGGGCACTACGGGGACCCCACCAACGGAGGGCGCTGCCAGGGTACGTGCTCTTATTTACACTTGCACACGTTTTGGTCCATACGGATGAGAGTTGTGTGCCCGGGCATTACGATGCCATGAACATCAGACATGAGACAAGACTCCAGCTTCAGTGTCCTGAGTTTTCCAGTATCCCACATATATGAATGCAGTGTCCCTGAGTGGTCTGTTGGGGGCAGTGTTTAAAAGCATGTTGTGCCTGTGTGTGAACCATGGATCTATAATAAGAATTAGTATTATACATGTACCATTGTATTCATTATTATTAGTTAGTTCTATGGTGTGAACAGAACACCACACACACACACACACACACACACACACACACACACACACACACACACACACACACACACACACACACACACACACACACACACACGCACACACAGCTCTGCCAGTTTGTTCAGAATGGTTTCATGTGGACACCGGAGACAGATGCATTTGTTTTATGACATTTTTCAAACCAGGGCTGTGCCTCGCTCTCCTTTTCTCCTTGGCAGCCCGTTCTCTCTGCCCTCCCTCCATGTCCAGCACTCTCTCCTGCGGTGTTGTTTTGTAGCCCACACTGAGATAGTTAAGCGTGTGTGTTATAGTGGCACATGTTAGAGTGTAATGAAGTGGGCAAACAGGACGGAACAATCGTTAACACAGACATTTCAAAGTGCACTGTGATTCCATTCACTCTGAGAGATATACACGTAGTGAGAAATCCACACAATCACAATTTGAATAATGATGAACCTATTCTCATAAAATTGTTCAAATGTCTTTCCTATACTGAATTACAAACAAACATACAGCAGCACAGGAGGTTGAAAATGCACACGTCCAATAAACCTCAGAGAGGAAGGTCACATATCAGGGCTAATGGAGTGTGCCCGTTCAGGGTTAATGGAACTACAGTATAATAGACTTGTCACATACAGTTGTCTGATTTCATAAATGAACCTGTGCATTTGCGAAAAGCACAGAGTTAAGACAGGCCTCGGAATGTACTCTTTCATTAAGGCGTTTTAGTCCAATTAAAAATGTAAAATGTTTCCTCCTTCGAACCCACTCACTGCCATCTGTTATAAGAGTCATTCTGGAGGATTACTCTGGATGCTGCAGTTAGGATGTCTTCACTTGACATCAGTCTGGTCCCCACGCCATTGGCTGTGTCCCAAGTTCAGCCAAATGTGATTGTCCAGTCAGGTTTGCTTTTTTCAGTGACATCTGTGAAATGAAGGAGCTCATTGGTCACCATCATGTACAAATAAAAGCACATTTCTCTGCCCTTCATTCATCCTGCAGAAATCCACCATGTTTTTCAGTCTCCTGGGATATTTATTTACATTTTTCTCCGATACGGACGGACCATGTGTGTCTCTGAATGGCTCATTCAACTGTCAATTGTAACAGCTGAACTCCGGAAGATTCACCACATTGAGGTATTGAAGAAGTTTGTATTCTGTATCCCAAGAAACTAAAAGTTGAACTCTGGCATGTTTGAAGCTAAAGTGCATTGCTAGAGGTGGTTGAATTCTGAATTGAGTTTTGGTGCTGATGAAAGTGTCTGACAAGTTGGCTGCGGTCATGAAAATAAAGCGTTTTTCTTCTCAAAACAATATGTGTTCAAAAGAGTGATTCATTTGTGTCACAAAACGTGAACGGTAAAAAAGTCAGACCTCATAGTCGCTTGGTACTATTTTCTCTCCAGTCATATCACTGCACTGCCGCCAGGTGAAGCCGCGCACGAGTCCACGCACGAATCCATAAGCTATATAAGAGTATATAAAAATGGTGCAGATTTGTGATTATCCAGGTTGTAACAACAAAAATCCAGCTTCAGCTTGTACCAAGGCCATGTCTCCATTGTCGGTGCCACCTGGAGGCAGTGATATGACCGGAGAGAACCAAGTACCAAGCGATTATGGGGTCGGACTTTTTAACTGTTCATGTTTTGTGATGCAAATGTTTCACTCTTTTGAACACATATTGTTTTGAGAAGAAAAACACTTTTCATGACCTCAGCCAACCCCATCAGCACTGAAACTGGGGAACAACTCAGTTCACGGACGCTGTCGGGAGGTAAGTCAGTGTTGATGCACGACACTGCTGACGATGATGCCATACAGATTCATGTCAACAATCCCGAACTATCTCTTTAAGATTCTTTAGTGTGAAGAAGTACTTCGCATTTTACATGAAAGTTAAGAACTTGCCCCCATCACTTCACTAGTTTGTTTCCTTGACAGACTCACTGCCACAGCGAGATCTCTGCTGAGGAAACACTGATCTGTGCTGTTTTTCTGGCCTCTGACAGAATTCAACCACCTCTAGCAATGGACTTTAGCTTCAAACGTGCCAGAGTTCCCCTTTAAAAATAGTCTGATTTTTACTGCTGACAACAATGACCAAATACAATTTGAAAAAGCATAAAAATAGAGTCAAAGACAGAAATCCCACATTGTTCTAAATTGACTTTTTAAAAATGCAGTAATGTTTTCAGATGCAGACTTGGACTTGGACATGGCTCTCCTCTGCTCCTCTGACCCTCTCCTCTGCTCCTCTGACCCTCTCCTCTGCTCCTCTGACCCTCTCCTCTGCTCCTCTGACCCTCTCCTCTGCTCCTCTGACCCTCTCCTCTGCTCCTCTGACCCTCTCCTCTGCTCCTCTGACCCTCTCCTCTGCTCCTCTGACCCTCTTCTCTGCTCCTCTGACCCTCTCCTCTGCTCCTCTGACCCCGTCCTCTGCTCCTCTGACCCTCTCCTCTGCTCCTCTGACCCTCTCCTCTGCTCCTCTGACCCGCTCCTCTGCTCCTCTGACCCGCTCCTCTGCTCCTCTGATCCTCTCCTCTGCTCCTCTGATCCTCTCCTCTGCTCCTCTGATCCTCTCCTCTGCTCCTCTGATCCTCTCCTCTGCTCCTCTGACTCTCTCCTCTGCTCCTCTGACCCTCTCCTCTGCTCCTCTGACCCTCTCCTCTTCTCCTCTGACCCCGTCCTCTGCTCCTTTGACCCTCTCCTCTGCTCCTCTGACCCTCTCCTCTGCTCCTCTGACCCTCTCCTCTGCTCCTCTGACCCTCTCCTCTGCTCCTCTGATCCTCTCCTCTGCTCCTCTGACCCTCTCCTCTGCTCCTCTGACCCTCTCCTCTGCTCCTCTGACCCTCTCCTCTGCTCCTCTGACCCTCTCCTCTGCTCCTCTGACCCCGTCCTCTGCTCCTCTGACTCTCTCCTCTGCTCCTCTGACCCTCTCCTCTGCTCCTCTGACCCCCTCCTCTGCTCCTCTGACCCTCTCTTCATCTGACACAGCCCAAATAGGAACTTTTTAGAGCATATCTTGCTGGTACAACCTTCCTGGTTTTCGGTATTCATCCGTACGTACCCTCTTGTTCAGCTTTGTGGCTTTGGCTTTGTACTTTTGTGAAAATGAAATATAAACATCCATTTTTTTCTTGTTCACTGATTCGATTTTGCAGAAATTCTTGCGCCGTGCTTCAGAGTTCAGCCTCAATCTCAAGGTTAACTGAAGCCACAGCACTGTGCTAAAACACACTTGTAGCTTAATCCACTTGAACACGCGGGTGGAGGGAGGGATGGAGGGATGAGAGGAGGAGAGGTGGAGGGCAGACAGTCCTTTTAGCGTGACACCGGATTAACTAACCTTGTGAAATGTGCGCCGGGCGTGCAGCAGGTGCGCGTGGCTGTACCCGCCCGTGACGTCCCCGTGATCGAATCAAGCGCTCCCTCTGTGACCTTCAGTGCTCAGCCCCATCAGGCTGTGCACATGAGTGTTTAGATTTACGTGTAGTATTTAGAGGAGACACGTTTCTTATAGTATCATAGTCACATATAGATCATCTTTTTACATTTTGTTCAATGTAAATAGCAAAATGAACCTAAACAACCAACCGATAAAAACTGGGCCGCTGACTTCCACGTAACACATGCAAAATAAAGGGGGGTGTAATGCAAAATCGACTTTTGGGAGCTTTCCACTTATAGCTAAACGTAATGACAGTTTTCTATTATAATGTTTTTCTCATCAAAAACATGCCTGGTTTAGATGTCATCCATGTTTGAGGAATCTAGTGCAGGGGTAACTGTGAGCCTCCCCCTTCCCCCGTCCTGCCCTCCTCCACACAGGCCTCTGAAGTAAATGCATCTTTTGTGTTCCTGCAATGATGAGTTTCAATAACAACTGATAACATGATGATAACATCACTGAACATCAGACGGCCGATCCAAATCAACAGAACCTGCTTAACATTTGTGATTGTTGCCAAAACTCCCGCAGACAACAGTTGATACTGAAATCGGCACTTGTCTGGGCCTTAGATTAAGCTCTTCCAGTGTCCCCATTACCTGGATTGGGGGTCTTGTACCTTGCGTTGTTCAGATTGGTCGGGGGGCTCCGTCCTCCATGTGCTGGTTCCAGACGGGGACAAGCAGGACCAGTGCAGTGGACTCGGTCTGAGCGGGTCTGTGCCGTCCTCTGTGCGCTGGTTCTGTGTGGGGAAAGCGAAAATGTGCAGTGGAATATAGAATATACATAGGTCCTCCGTGCTTGAGGACTGCGGCTGGTTCTGAGGTGGTGCAAAGCATCTGGACAGAAGCGCGAATCCAGTTTGGTTCGTTATATGTTGTTCTGAGCGGTCCATCCTCTGCGCTCTTGGTTCTTCCCGGGGAAAGTGCTTCTCAGGCCGAGGCACCGAACCACTCCCCACTCCAGGTCCCCTGAGCCCGGCCTGAACCAGAGCTGCTCCCGCTGGTACAGGATGTTGCGGCAGACCAGGTGAAACCGAACTTTAAATAATCAGGATCATATTTCCGATGGTCCTGTCTCCTCCCTCTCTGCTGATTTCTGTTGAGATGGAGTCAGAAAATGATGCATTTTACAGCTAATACACAATTAATCAATACTGCTGCAGATGTGGACACATGACACGTCACACCTCCCCAGTGGCTCTTTGGCGCCCCCCAGGGGAGGCACACCTCACCAGTTGAAAACCTCTGATCTGGTGATTTTCTCTCCTTAAGTTTGGCAGTAAGATTCTCTACAAAGCTTCATAAACACAAAAAGATGACAAAACATTATACTACAATTTCACAAACCTGACGTTATGTGCAGCAGTTTCATAAGTGGGATACACACTGATCGTGTTGTGATAGTACAAGGGAGAGACTCAGAGCTTCAAAAATGAAAGTGAAACGAAAGTGGAATAACTTTGGACTGCTGTAAAACCACTGAAAAAGAACTAGTTCTGTTTTTTATGGTGAAACAGTAAAAATCAGGCAGGAGTAAAAGTATTACTGAAGTACAACTTTATTAAACAGTCCAAGTCAATACAACTGAGTGGTGCACAACACAACAATTCTGGATTAAACAAGCATGAAAAAAACTCAAAGATGAAACAACAATTCTTAAAGGCCTGAAAGGCCAATTAAACAAAGTTCTGCACTTTCAAATTGTCCACAACAATGTTTTTGCTGCAATAAAAAATGTGTTTGGCGACATTAGCCACAACCATCACATGTTGGTTTTACAGAGCCCAGTAGCAGTAAAAGCCCAGGCTGTTTGAACAGAACCAAACACACATGGCGTTCTGGACCACAGTCTGCTCTGTGATCATGTTTGTGCAAAAGGAGCTCTGCAGATATTTAATATTGCTCCAAATGAATGTCAAACATATGCTGGAAGTACAACTGCTCCATTCTGACATGTCTAGTGAAAGTCCGACTGTGTACATAGGGAGACATATCTGCTCTTCAGACGCTTTGGTAAAGCTTTTGTACCTGATTTTTACTGTCTGAAAAAGGTGAACAGAACGAGCTCATTTCAAACAGGTTGGCGTTTTGGAGTTTCTTCCTCACTTACCTTCTGCATTCAGAGCATCTTAATTATTCACTGTGATGAGTAGTGCTGCAAGATTAATTGTAATTGAATTGTAATTGTAATTTGTGACACAATTAGCCAATTGCAAAGAATACAATCTGAAATATGATTCTTGTATTAGTTTGTCGGTTCAGATTTAAATCTTTTTGTTGATTTTTTTGGATGTGTTTAAAATGTGAACTTTAAACAGAATTGTTTCAGTAAAACAAATTGCAAATGTAATCTCAGTGCTACTGTATGTTATGCTGGTCAGAAACAAGCATAAGATATTGTATTAACTTGGTTAATACAATAGGGCTAGTGTTAGTGCTAGGACTAAGGGCTTAGGAGATAGGGCTTAGGAGTTAGAGGGGTTAGGGTTTAGGTTAGGGTTAACCAATATCTTATATCTGTACCGGGGCAAGACACATTTTGCTAAAATACTTGGGGAATAAATCAGGTACAGAGCCATTAAGACTGGTATAAATGCATAAAAACTTATGCTGGAACAATTTCCCACAGAAATAGTACAGCTCCAGTGTCACACTGAGACAAAGTGCAGTACCTGTAGTGGTATAAGCAAATTCTCTGAACTATAGGCTGTGTTCTACCGTACGGTGATGTCATATTCCCAGATGGAGGCCAGAGGTCTGTGTAACTCTACAGGAGAGTCCCTGTGTTTGAAAGAAATATACATCATCCTTATGATCCACACGTTGAATCACTATTTGTGTCGGACTGGCTCCACAAACTGAATCCAGTGGCTTTAAGTCTAATCACACTTGGATTTGAATAATGGCACCACTTTCTGAGGCCAGTGCTGGGTTTAAGATATCACAACATTCTACAGGCCAGTCATAGTTAACACACATGGAGACAGTTGAAATAAATATTATTAAACTGCAGACATCTGTTGTAATATAGTTAGTTCTTGGGTTCAGTCAATAGTAGAAATGATCAAGTTTGTGAATTTACCTTTTGGATATGTCATAGTAAAGTACAATGTAATCAACAGGAAAACTGTCTCATCACATTCTGGAATGTGAAAACCATAAATTATGAAAAAAATAACTTCACTTTTGTAGTTATACTGACAGAGGAGACATTATTCATGCCAGTTTTTGTTTCATGTGGACAGGTTCAGGAATTACAAAGATATGAACCATAAACCAGGTCAACAAATCTGCAATTGATTGTGATTGTTTGAGGCAGTCCTTTCTTTTCTCTTCCTGGCCTTATATCTGCACTGTCTGTGTGGAGTTTGCATGTTCTCCCCGTGTCCGGATGGGTTTCCTCCGGGCTCCGGTTTCCCCATCAACTCAAAACATGCGACACAGGTCTCCAGGGAGAACAGCAAGTACACAACAACACAAGTAAATGTAAGTCAATTAATTCAAATACTGTCCGATATATTATTAAACATATTAATAAAATACACATTAAATACAATCAATCAATTAAATACTGTCCCACTTTTACTGTAGGTTTTTAAATCATACTTAACTTGTTTATGTTGTTGTAAGGCGGCCCTGGGTGTCCAGAAAGGTGCCTAATAAATAACATTTATTATTATTATTATTATTATTATTATTATTATTATTATTATTATTATTATTATCCCTCATTGTTCCAGGTAGGTTCATATTGGTCCATGGGCGTTTTTACCTTATTCCTGAGTTGCTCTCGGCTCTGGCATCATCATTCGAGCTGTATTATTTTGTATGGGGCCAATCTTGTCAGCAAATAAATTCAGTCCAGACTATAAAGGCGTTGGTCACATGAACATTGGACATTTTACACAAATGAACCGACTTTATGTCATATTTAAGATGCTAAACTTTTACCAAATTCTTCATTGACATGAGTAGGATCCCTGTTTAACAGGAAATGCCACCACAAAAAAGTGCGGTTTAGGAACATTTAGAGACAAAAGTGAGTGCAGTGGAATAAGGTGGATACTCGTCTATGAGCTGTTATACTTGTTCAGCTTGATACAGCTCAAGATCATTCTAAAGACATTCAGGAAAGCTTCATTTCTGTCTTGTGAATGGGACTTTTTTAGTATCAGTAACTGCTCAAATGAGTATCTAGTTCTGATACTAATTTTAGTACCAATTAGTATCTGATTTTCGTTACTTTTGACAATTTGATAACCCTGAATAAAACTACCAGTCATGACAATAACTTCCCTGTACTCACAAAGTATTAGTGCCACTTTAAAATACATCCTTCATTTCGACACCTCTGCAGCAGTCCTCTGCAGTGGGATGATCCAGTGTTCCAGATACATAATAACCGTGTAGCCCTGGGTTTGGTCTCACAGGCTCCGCCCCGGCCCATATTTTGCCGTGCAGTGGCTCTTGTATTTGTGGGGTTGTGGAGCTTGTTATCTGGCTGTGGTGTAGAATGCCTCTCTGCTATGGGCATCTCTCGCTCTGGACTTTTATTGCCCTCATAAATAGTGCACGATGTCTATCACGGTGCGCCCGGCAGCCCTGACTGTCTCAGCCTCGCACTAAACTGCTCCAGGAGGAGGAGCCCCATCACAATGCTCACATCAACTACTCATTAGATTTACAATGCAGAAGATGGATTAAATTCACTAGTGGGTGGTAAAGTAATGTATGTTTATGTGTTGTACTGGATAACATACTAGTTCACTCATGGCAGCAGAAAAGAAACTCTTAGGCATTCACCAGGGCTGCCTAGTTACATATATATATATATATATATAGAGAGAGAGAGAGAGAGAGAGAGAGAGAGAGAGAGAGAGAGAGAGAGAGAGAGAGAGAGAGAGAGAGAGAGAGAGAGAGAGAGAGAGAGAGAGAGAGAGAGAGAGAGACAGAGACAGAGAGAGAGAGAGAGACAGAGACAGAGAGAGACAGAGACAGAGAGAGAGAGAGAGACAGAGACAGAGCGAGACAGAGACAGAGAGAGAGAGAGACTGTACATGAGCTGGAAGGAAGGAGGCCGAGGACTAGTGAGTGTGGGAACCACTGTCCAGGATGAAACATCCAAGCTCCACAAGTACATCAGTGACAAGGCCCAGACTGATGACGCTCAGAGAATGTCTCAGACAGTGGGGCGCAGAGGAAGAGGTGCTGGAGGGACCATCATGGCAGGACAAACCCCTACATGGGGCGAACCACCGGAACATAACTGAAGTGGCTGATATCAAGAAATCCTACCAGTGGCTGGAGAGGGCTGGTCTGAAGGACACACAGAGGCTCATCCTGGCTGCACAGGAGCCTTGAGCACCCGAGCAATAGAGGCCCAGATCTACCACACCAGACAAGACCCAAGGTGTAGGCTGTGCAAAGAAGTGCCTGAGACAGTCCAGCACATAACTGCAGGGTGTAAGACGCTGCAGGGAAAGCGACATGGAGCGACATAACCAAGTAGCGGGCATAGTGTACAGAAACATCTGTGCAGAGTACGGGCTGGAAACCCCAGGATCAAGGTGGGAAACGCCTCCAAAGGTTGTGGAGAATGAGCCAAGATCCTGTGGGACTTCCAAATACAGACTGACAGAATGGTGATAGCGAACCAACCAGACATCGTGGTTCTGGATAAACGAGAGAACAAAGCCGTGGTGGTGGACATTGCAATACCGAGCGATGGCAATGTCAGGAAAAAGGAACACGAGAAACTAGAGAAATACCAGGGGCTCAAAGAAGAACTGGAGAGAGTCTAGAAGGTGAAAGCATCGGTGGTGCCTGTGGTGATCGGAGCACTCGGGGCCGTGACCCCCAAACTGGATGAGTGGTTGCAGCAGATCCCAGGAAGGACAACAGACATCTCAGTCCAGAAAAGTGCAGTACTGGGAACAGCAAAGAGGTCATGTCAGGTCACGACGGGGTGTCTTGTTTTTCTAATTCCTCCTTGGTTTGGTGAATAGTGTCTGTGATTGATATTTATCATAGTTTTATATCAGTGTCAGTGTGTGGGAGAAAGTTGAGAAGTACCAAAATACACAAAGTAGCTCTGAGTTGAGTGAGTTGAGTTAAAACTGAATCCCTCTGCCAGTCATTTTCCTGTGATCTCGAATACACACCTCACCAATAGTTTATGAAAATCTGTCTGTTTCACCCTTATATTCAGTTAATGTAATTGGTACAAATGAGGGATGTCTGTCAGCATTAATGCGTTAATTGCGACTAGTTTAATGCAATCCATAAGGCAATATTTAAAAAAGAAATCACGATTAGGGTAGACTTTTTGTCTCTTCTGCACATCCGTAGGCAGCTCCTCTGGCTGTTTCATGTTCGAACTTCAGAGCACCATGTCTCAGTAAACTTACTGCCGTGATGGAGAAACAGAGGAGCTTCTGGACTTTTGAACTGTTTATTTGACTTTAAAAAACTTCCAGATGCTATAATTTACAAGTCAAGAGTTAAATGCAGCCTGTGTCAGCAGAGTTTCAGCACCACCGAAGTACGTCTAGTCTAAGTTAGCACCTCTGAGCTAAACCCCTGGGGTGTAGAGACCAGAGCATCGCATCCGAGAGCCTCAGATCAGACAAACTACTGTTTGGTAGAGTCACCACAGACCTGTGGATAATCACACGGCAAAAAAATAACTACAGCGACTGCTAAATGGGTATGAACTGCTTTACATTATGGCTTTAAAACTAGTCTTGAAATGCAAAATAACACAATTTTAAACATGCAATTCAATATGCGATTAATCACGATTATGGAATTTCTGATCTTAATCAAGATTTAAGAAATGCATCGTTTGACAGCCCCAGTGCAAATGTCTGATCTGGTGTAACAGTGAGCGTGCCTGTGTGTGTCTCTTATACTATAGCAGCATGTGTTAGGGGAGGGGGTCGTATGAGTGTGTATGGTCTCCTCTCTTATGCACTTCTCACTCACAATCAGACAGCAGTAACACAGGCAGCAGCTAGTGGTGATATGTGACAATACAACAGGGTCGGCCAGCCTCATCACAGAGAGTGGCATGAATAGGCCCATATTAGGCTATTTTCTGATCTCTGTTCTAATGTAGTTTCCTCCTCACAAACAGACTTAGACTTGTGTTTGTTTCTTTCATCCATGTTTAACACACAAACCTGCACATTTGGCCTCGGTTCTTCTCTCAAACTAAAGACAGGTCTGTTTTTGAGGAGGTAACAACATTCTAACGTGACTTAAAGCTCACACGAGTCAGTTTAGCGTAATACAAGACCTTCAAATATGAAACCCCACTGTGGAGTAATATGTAAAAGAACCCCTTAACAGAAGCCCGGCTCACACACACTCCTGACAGTTGGAAGGATCACACTTGTAGCGGCGTGCTTAGAATCGGTGGTGTGAGAAATTGTGCTCTCCTCAGAACCTTGCTCATGGAAAATATGATTGATACCGAATGGGGCTTTTTGCTAAGAGATCAGCTTTGCTTTTATCGCTGCTTATTTCGGTGTTGTCAGCAGATGTGCGCCCCGCTCTGTTTTGATTCATCCCTCCGGTCCCTTCTTTACAACCCCCCCTCTAGCGCTCTTGCCCCTGCCCACCATTCATACCACTTGTCTGGACGCTTGAGGATGCGATTGCTCAGTGGAAGATGCGCCGGATTCTTAAAAACATGTCCTGTGTGTTCGGATAAAGTGATGTGTTGTTGGGTAGAGGGTGACGCACACACAGATCGTCTCGTGTAGAATAAGAGTGTTCCCATCCCCCCGGCCATTCCAGCAGCTCACTGAGTCCCAGTGATTGGAAATGTGTGTGAATATTTTGGCACGTGTGGTATTTGCGTGGGTAATGTTTGGTTTGGAGTGAGAATTGGATTTGTTCACTTCAGAACGTGTTAGTGACAGAGCGACACTTCGGAGACTTACAGGTTATATTTGTAAAAGTATAAATATAGCGTCACTGGAGATGGAGCCATAGAGAGACACATATTCTGCCGTGGGTTGTATTTTACATTTATCTGCTTTGTGTGTCAGGAGCCGTGGGTCTTGGTCAAGAGCACCAGGTCTAAGATTAGCCTGTTGAATGTATTTTGGCACTGATTGAAAAAAAAAAACACAGTAAAATGTAATCATAATAATACTAATACCGTATTTTCCGGACTATAGAGCGCACCTGTATATCAGCCGCATCCACTCTATTTTAAAATAAATTTTAAAAAAAAGTATATACAAGCCGCAACCGGGCTATAAGCCGCTGATATCCATGTTGAAAAATGAGATATTTACTGCATCTACAGAACGATTTTGTACTGTAAATGTACATTTATGTACCTGAACAGATTCTTTCTGAACAGTGCCTTTTAACACGGCAGCAACTGTGCTGATTAAAACGAGGTCAAAAACAGAAAAGAACCGGTAACTGATTTACCTTCATTTCTCCTGTGCAGTGAAACCACAAGTCACTTTAATCATCTTTGCTGAAACCACTGACCTGAGCTTACAGCAGCAGCACGGTGGAGGTCTGCGCGGGACACAATTTTCAGTCCCGCTCCCGCATTCTTCAGTCCCGCTCCTGCATTCTTCAGTATTTCAGCTCCCGCGTCGTGCAGTCGCGCTCCCGCAATAAGCTTTCAGAATGTGTCCCGCGCCGCATTGTTTTGTGTTGGGTCCCGCGGGTGCAGGGCTCTACAGCGGTTTCCTTCCCGGAGCAAAATCGATGCCTTCAACTTAAAACTTGCATCATACAAACTCCTTCGTGCTTTTCATGATGAAGGGGCGAGGATTTGAAAATAATTACCAGTTAGTAATTTGTCGTGCGTGTTATATCTGCTAAATAAAAAGTAGCGTATTCTTCTTTGCATTAATTTTCCGTCTATCTTGTTTTTGAAATTCCGGTTAGAGCGCCCCTAGTGGTGGAAGAAAAATCCACAGAATAGCCGCACCTTTGTAAAAGCCGCATGGTTCAAAGCCTGGGGAAAAAGTAGCGGCTTATAGACCGGAAAATACGGTAGTATGTTTGCATCAAAGCTTAAAAATGCAAGGCAGCTGAGCAGAATTTGGAGCAAAAGTGAAGTGTAAGCGTAATTCAGAGGTTAGAGCAGTCGGCCAACCTAAAGGTCAGAAGATCGATTCCCACTCAGACCAAGTTCTGTCATTGTGCCCTTAAGCAAGACCCACATTGCCTTGTATGAATGTGGTGTGTGTGAGTGTTGCTGGTGGTCGGATTGGCAGCCGGGTGTGTGGAGGGAGTGAGGAATGCTGTAAAGAGCTTTGGGTTTATTCGAAGGCTTTATGTAAATCCGGTGCTTCTGAATGTAATTTCATGCTTTTGCCATGATTTGTCTAGGCTCAAATTGGCAGTTGGTGCCACAGACCTTATACATGAGTGGACGTAGTCACCCTGCTCCAAATAGGAACTGAAAATGAGCGCATTGTGACTCCAGTTCCCTTTATGTGTCAACAGCGTGGCCCCTCTCTCTGTGCCTGTGCTGTCAGGCTCCTCATTCTCATCTTCAGATGTTTGTGTACCTGCTCCACGTGATCCTGGGCTTTTTATTTCACTATTTTGTCCTTAAATAAAGATGTCAGCATTAATGACAGACCAACGTGCCTTCTTTCCCTGAGCTTGATCTCACTTTCATTATCAACAGGTTTGATTGACAGCTGTCGCACTTTGTGTCCTAGTGTCCCAGTGATACCTTCATCTACCTTGCTCCTGACTGGCCCTTTGGTTTCCATGAAAGGTCTTCATGGAATTCCAAATATGGAAGTTTTTTGGCAAAAGCTTTCTCAGAATGTACTATTACAAACCATAAGATTGCTCCATGTATATGGAGAGACTTCGCCATGTTTATGTGGAGTGTAACTCAGCTCCAGTGATCACCCAGAAGCTTTCATCACGTCTACCCAGAGGCCTCCTCTGACCCCCAGATAACCCACACATTTGTACATGTGGGTAAACAACATAATGAAGTACTGTTTTTATGATCTGGGGAAAATAACAGAGTTAAACTCTTGTCCAAAAAAGGTCTTTTCACCGTGAAACAGTCAAACTCATATTTTCATGGTGAATTCTATTGTTTTTTCTGACAAAACAAGGAGCAGGATTTGAAGCGGTCATTTTTACTTTAGTTGATAAAGTTCCCACACTGAGAGAGTCGTCTGATTCCTGCTCCCAGGATAAACATCACGGGCAGAGGCTCTGATTCACAGCCCACAGGTTTCCCACAGATACTGAAGCTGTGTCCTTGGTCAGGACACTGTGTATTAGTGTGTGTGTGTGTGTGTGTGTTTGTGTGTGTGTGTGTGTTTGTGTGAATGAATGAGTGGGTCCTTGAGGCTATGAGAGCCTTGAAGAAAAGCACTATATAAATGTGGCCATGTAGTGTTTGGCAGCCCATTCTGCTTTCTGATTGGAGCACTAACTTCTGCCAAAACAACTGAGAAAAGTCCATATTGAACATGTTTACTTCATATTGATACTCATAGAAATGCAAACAGTACTTAAACCTTCCACACGTATCCGGGTATCTGACAAACCGAAGATGTTGTGCTGCGTTTTGACCTGTCATCCACACGAACACGCATCAGAAACGAGTATTCAGGGAAAACTCCGGCCAAAGTGAAGATTTTTGAAAACTCCATTTATGCCTGTTTGTGTGGACAGAGATAACTGGGGTTTTGTGTTTTAAAACGTCACTGTCTGCGCCAAAAAATATGAATCTGCCCTGACGTCAAACGTGCGACGTTTGTTTAGGCGACTGCAAAAGCCAAAGCCAAAGCCAGAGCAGAATATGGACCGGAGTCGTTTCTTGAGAGCTGTGTGTGTGTTGAGGGCAGAATTGCTCCTGACTCCGAGTCTGTCCAGACAAAGGAGCTCGGCGCCATGTTTTCTGTTGTTTAAGTTTAGGCGGAAGTGACGGTGAAGTGAGGGCTCAATGGAAATAACGCCATCTACAGGTTTGGAATGTGTATGAATGTGGTTGAAAACGCAGATGTTCGGTTATGTGTGGAAGGTGTTTTTTTCGAAGACGAGGTGGTGTGGATAAAACTATTTTTATAAACAGAGGGGGGGAAATGTTCGGTTTTAAAAATACCCGGCTACGTGTGGACATGGCCTTAAAGGGGCTATTTTACTTCTGTGGAGTATTAAATATAACACATATCATATTTAGGTCAGCGTGTTTCTGTTAACAGTGAGAGCTCAACACAAACTCTCATGTAAATACTGCACATCACATCAGCTTTGTCTAAATGCTGTTTTGTATTTTTGCATATTTATGGGGAACTGTCATGTGGGAGCATGGGTGACATAGGCTTGTGGGCGGAGCCTTGTACAGAATCTTACAGCTAACTGTAAGGAGGGTTTGAATAGTGCCTGGGAGAGATCACTACATTCTTCAAACCTGCATGGGTGACTCTAAAAAAAACATAATACCCCGCTTTAAATCAGTGTATTTCATCAGGATGAGTACACAGCCACAGTATTTGAGTACACACAGTAGTATTTGTGAGTACACACAGTAGTATTTGTGAGTACACACAGTAGTATTTGTGAGTACACACAGTAGGATTTGTGAGTACACACAGTAGGATTTGTGAGTACACACAGTAGTATTTTTGAGTACACACAGTAGGATTTGTGAGTACACACAGTAGTATTTGTGAGTACACACAGTAGTATTTGTGAGTACACACAGTAGTATTTGTGAGTACACACAGTAGTATTTGTGAGTACACACAGTAGTATTTGTGAGTACACACAGTAGGATTTGTGAGTACACACAGTAGTATTTGTGAGTACACACAGTAGGGTTTGTGAGTACACACAGTAGTATTTGTGAGTACACACAGTAGTATTTGTGAGTACACACAGTAGGATTTGTGAGTACACACAGTAGGATTTAATGAGTACACACAGTAGGGATTTGTGAGTACACACAGTAGCATTTGTGAGTACACACAGTAGGATTTGTGAGTACACACAGTAGGTATTTGTGAGTACACACAGTAGTATTTGTGAGTACACACAGTAGGATTTGTGAGTACACACAGTAGTAGTAATGTGAGTACACACAGTAGGGTTTGTGAGTACACACAGTAGGATTTGTGAGTACACTTAGTAGTATTTGTGAGTACACTTAGTAGGATTTGTGAGTACACACAGTAGGATTTGTGAGTACACACAGTAGTATTTGTGAGTACACACAGTAGTATTTGTGAGTACACACAGTAGGATTTGTGAGTACACACAGTAGGATTTGTGAGTACACACAGTAGTATTTGTGAGTACACACAGTAGTATTTGTGAGTACACACAGTAGGATTTGTGAGTACACACAGTAGTATTTGTGAGTACACACAGTAGGATTTGTGAGTACACACAGTAGGATTTGTGAGTACACTTAGTAGTATTTGTGAGTACACTTAGTAGTATTTGTGAGTACACACAGTAGGATTTGTGAGTACACACAGTAGGATTTGTGAGTACACACAGTAGGATTTGTGAGTACACACAGTAGGATTTGTGAGTACACACAGTAGGATTTGTGAGTACACACAGTAGGATTTGTGAGTACACACAGTAGGATTTGTGAGTACACACAGTAGGATTTGTGAGTACACACAGTAGGTATTTGTGAGTACACACAGTAGGATTTGTGAGTACACACAGTAGTATTTGTGAGTACACACAGTAGGATTTGTGAGTACACACAGTAGTATTTTTGAGTACACACAGTAGGATTTGTGAGTACACACAGTAGTATTTTTGAGTACACACAGTAGGATTTGTGAGTACACACAGTAGTATTTGAGTACACACAGTAGGATTTGTGAGTACACACAGTAGTATTTGTGAGTACACACAGTAGTATTTGTGAGTACACACAGTAGGATTTGTGAGTACACACAGTAGTATTTGTGAGTACACACAGTAGGTATTTGTGAGTACACACAGTAGTATTTAATGAGTACACAGTAGTATTTGTGAGTACACACAGTAGTATTTGTGAGTACACACAGTAGTATTTGTGAGTACACACAGTAGGATTTGTGAGTACACACAGTAGTATTTGTGAGTACACAGTAGGATTTGTGAGTACACACAGTAGGATTTGTGAGTACACACAGTAGGATTTGTGATTACACACAGTAGGGTTTGTGAGTACACACAGTAGGATTTGTGAGTACACTTAGTAGCATTTGTGAGTACACTTAGTAGTATTTGTGAGTACACACAGTAGGATTTGTGAGTACACACAGTAGTATTTATTGAGTACACACAGTAGGATTGTGAGTACACACAGTAGGATTTGTGAGTACACACAGTAGTATTTGTGAGTACACACAGTAGGATTTGTGAGTACACACAGTAGTATTTGAGTACACACAGTAGGATTTGTGAGTACACACAGTAGTATTTGTGAGTACACACAGTAGTATTTGTGAGTACACACAGTAGGATTTGTGAGTACACACAGTAGTATTTGAGTACACACAGTAGGATTTGTGAGTACACAC
The DNA here is from genome assembly GCA_030686955.1 of Odontamblyopus rebecca. Classification (NCBI taxonomy): domain Eukaryota; kingdom Metazoa; phylum Chordata; class Actinopteri; order Gobiiformes; family Gobiidae; genus Odontamblyopus; species Odontamblyopus rebecca. Next base: position 3,312,336 of record CM060662.1, read on the forward strand.
AGTAGTATTTGTGAGTACACTTAGTAGTATTTGTGAGTACACACAGTAGGATTTGTGAGTACACACAGTAGGATTTGTGAGTACACACAGTAGTATTTGTGAGTACACACAGTAGTATTTGTGAGTACACACAGTAGGATTTGTGAGTACACACAGTGGGATTTGTGAGTACACACAGTAGTATTTGTGAGTACACACAGTAGTATTTGTGAGTACACACAGTAGGATTTGTGAGTACACACAGTAGTATTTGTGAGTACACACAGTAGGGTTTGTGAGTACACACAGTAGGATTTGTGAGTACACACAGTAGTATTTGTGAGTACACTTAGTAGTATTTGTGAGTACACACAGTAGGATTTGTGAGTACACACAGTAGGATTTGTGAGTACACACAGTAGGATTTGTGAGTACACACAGTAGGATTTGTGAGTACACACAGTAGGATTTGTGAGTACACACAGTAGTATTTGTGAGTACACACAGTAGGATTTGTGAGTACACACAGTAGGATTTGTGAGTACACACAGTAGGATTTGTGAGTACACACAGTAGTATTTGTGAGTACACACAGTAGATTTGTGAGTACACACAGTAGTATTTGTGAGTATACACAGTAGGATTTGTGAGTACACACAGTAGTATTTGTGAGTACACACAGTAGTATTTGTGAGTACACACAGTAGTATTTGTGAGTACACACAGTAGGATTTTGTGAGTACACACAGTAGGATTTGTGAGTACACACAGTAGGATTTGTGAGTACACACAGTAGGATTTGTGAGTACACACAGTAGTATTTGTGAGTACACAGTAGTATTTGTGAGTACACACAGTAGGATTTGTGAGTACACGCAGTAGGATTTGTGAGTACACACAGTAGTATTTGTGAGTACACACAGTAGTATTTGTCAGTACACACAGTAGTATTTGTGAGTACACACAGTAGTATTTGTGAGTACACGCAGTAGTATTTGTGAGTACACACAGTAGTATTTGTCAGTACACGCAGTAGTATTTGTGAGTACACGCAGTAGTATTTGTGAGTACACACAGTAGTATTTGTGAGTACACGCAGTAGTATTTGTGAGTACGCAGTAGGATTTGTGAGTACACGCAGTAGGATTTGTGAGTACACGCGGTAGGATTTGTGAGTACACAGTAGTATTTGTGAGTACACACAGTAGTATTTGTGAGTACACACAGTAGTATTTGTGAGTACACACAGTAGTATTTGTGAGTACACACAGGTAGTATTTGTGAGTACACACAGTAGTATTTGTGAGTACACAGTAGTATTTGTGAGTACGCAGTAGTATTTGTGAGTACACGCAGTAGGATTTGTGAGTACACGCAGTAGGATTTGTGAGTACACGCAGTAGGATTTGTGAGTACACACAGTAGTATTTGTGAGTACACACAGTAGTATTTGTGAGTACACAGTAGTATTTGTGAGTACACACAGTAGTATTTGTGAGTACACACAGTAGTATTTGTGAGTACACACAGTAGGATTTGTGAGTACACACAGTAGTATTTGAGTACACACAGTAGGATTTGTGAGTACACACAGTAGTATTTGTGAGTACACACAGTAGTATTTGTGAGTACACACAGTAGGATTTGTGAGTACACACAGTAGTATTTGTGAGTACACACAGTAGGGTTTGTGAGTACACACAGTAGTATTTGTGAGTACACACAGTAGTATTTGTGAGTACACACAGTAGGATTTGTGAGTACACACAGTAGTATTTTCTTTCCCAATACTGTGGGAACCAACACACGAAAAACTGATGAATGCTCTGTGACTCCTACTCTTCCTGCATCCCTCCATCTGACCTCCTCTCCTTCCCTCTCTCCCTCCTTCTGTCTCTCTTCCTTTCTCTCTTTCTCTTCCTCTCTCAAACTGAGCTCCAGTTAACCCTCTATCCTCCTCCACACTTGCTCTATCACTTCACCTCAATCCCTTTCACCACTCTTTTCTTTCTCCTTCTCCATTATACGCTGTCCCTCTCTTCTCTCCCCTCTCTCCCCTTTTACCCCTCTCTCTTTTCCCTGTTATATCTTGCCCTTTCTGCCCCTTCTCTTAACTCCAGTCTCTCCCCTCTCCCCTCTGTCCATTCATCCATCCATCCAAACCCATCGCATATCCTGATCCCACTCATTTTGACTCTATCCTTCTCTCTCTCCCCCTCCCTTTCTCTCTCTCTCTTTCTCTCCAGTTCTGCCCCCCCCGCCTCCCTTTCCATCTTCTCTCCTTCATCCCTTCTCTCTTCCCTTGTTGACCTCACTCTCTTCTCTCTGCTCTGCTCATTAGTGTATTTCTTCTCCTCCTCTATTCCATCCTCTTTTTCTCTCTTTTTTCTCCTCTTTCTCCCCTTCTCCCTCCGCTCTCTTTTCCCTCTCTCCACCTTCTCTTAACCTCCATCTCCCTTTTCTCTCTATATTCTCTTTCGCTCTCTCCATTTCTGCAGGTCCTTTGTCTTCCTTCCTCATCTTTCCTCTCTCCCTCCTCTCATCTCCTCTCTTTTCTTTCTTTTCTCCTTCTATTGTATTTATCTTTCTCCCTTTTCTCTTCCTTCTGACCCTGCTTTTCCCTCCCCTCTCTTTTATCTCTTCTGCTGACTCAGCTTCACCTTTTCTGTCCTCTTTCCTATTCTGCATCCATTTTCCTTCTCTCTCTCCTCCTTTCTACCTTTTCAACTCGTTATTTCCCTGTCTCTCTCACCCCCTTTCTTATCTCTATTTCCTTTTCTCACAGTCTCTTTCTTTGTCTCTTCACCTCTCTTTTCTCCACATTTTGACCTCTCTATTTCCTTTTTTCCCACCCTCTCCCGCTCCATCTCTCTCTGTCTTTCCCTCTCTACCTCCTCTCGTTTTTGTTTTATCTCCCTTCTCTGACCCGTTCTCTCTCTCCCCTGTCCTTTCTCTCCCCCTTCTCTGCTCTTTCCCTCCATTCTGCTCCCTCCTCTTTCTCTCCCGCTTTTCTCTTTTGTCCTTTCTTTTCCCCTTCTCATCTCCCTCCCACCCCTCTTCTGTCCTCTCTCTCCTCCTCTTCCTCTCTTCTCTAAACTATTATCTCTGGTCTGAATGAGAGTGCTTGAGTGTGACACCTCTGGCTGTGTCCCTTGGGTGCCTGGGTGCCCCCCGCTGCCGGGCCCCCTGTGGTTCCTTTATTCTCCACACACCAAAACCCTCTCTCTTTCTCTCCCTCTCTTCTCTTCCCCTCATTTTCTCTGCCCTCTCTCTTCCCTCTCCTCGCTCTCTCCTCCCTTCCCTCCTTTCTCTATCTTCTCCCCTCCTCCTCCTACCGACCTACTCTCTTTTCAGTTCTTTCTCTCCCTCTTTCTCCATCCCACCTCTCTCAATTCTTCTTCTGTCCCCCTCCTCTTTCTTTCTACTCCTCCTTTTTTTTGACACACCTGTCTGTGTCTCTTGGGTGCTCAGTTACAGAGTCGGGTGCCCCCCACTGCCGGGCCCCCTGTGGGCCCTGTATTTTTCGCTAAAAGCATCTCTCATTTTCCCTCTCACTTCCTCCCCCTCTCTCTCTCACCCCCCTCCATCCCATTCTCGCTTTCTCTCACGCTCCCCCTGTCAACCCCCCCAGTCTCTCCCTGCCTTTCTCTCTCTCTCCCGCCCTCTCAACTCCCCTCTCTCTCCCTCCATCCCTTTTTCTCTACTACCTCTTTCCTTCCCTCTCTCTGTCTCCCTCTCTCCTCCCTACCTCTCTCTCCTCTCCCTCTCTCTCCCTCTCTCTCTTTCCTCTCTCTCCTCTCCCTCTCTCTCCTCTCTCTCTCCTCTCTCTCCTCAGTGCGCTCAATGCCAGCTGAAGGAGTGCCGTTTGTTTGGGGCCCTCGCCTCTGCATGACTTTGACCTGAGTGACACGTGGGTGTAGTGTGTTTTATGTGGTGAAGGTGGTGAAGCTGACGGTGGTGAAGGTGGTGAAGGTGAAGGTGGTGAAGGTGGTGAAGCTGAAGGTGGTGAAGGTGGTGAAGGTGGTGAAGGTGAAGGTGATGAAGCTGAAGCTGGTGAAGGTGGTGAAGCTGAAGCTGGTGAAGGTGGTGAAGCTGAAGATGGTGAAGGTGGTGAAGGTGGTGAGGGTGGTGAAGCTGAAGGTGGTGAAGGTGGTGAAGGTGGTGAAGGTGGTGAAGGTGAAGGTGGTGAAGCTGAAGGTGGTGAAGGTGAAGGTGGTGAAGGTGAAGGTGGTGAAGGTGGTGAAGCTGAAGGTGGTGAAGGTGGTGAAGCTGAAGGTGGTGAAGGTGGTGAAGGTGGTGAAGGTGATAAAGGTGTGTGGTGTGTGTGGTGTGTGTGGTGTGGACTCCATCTCAGACTTTCTCCTTTCAGAGCGTTTTGTCAAACCTCTGAGCTCATATCAGCTCTGGGAACATTAGCATTTGAAAGAGGAATTGTGAGAAAGACTTTTGTTTAAAAAGGCCTCTGTGATATTTATTATATTCTTATATTCTTAGAAATGTGAAAAACAGAACCATCTGAAACAGTTTGCAGTAGGTCCAAAGTTAATTCTCATTTATCTTATGTATTCTGAGCATCCTAATTATTCACCACAATGAGTTTCTCAGTGCCTTTCACAACTTTCATGGACCAGAGCGGAGTTTTGAGGCCAAAGCTTCATAATTAGATGCAGACAGTGAACCGCAGACTTATTCTGACCTCAGGAGCTGCTTACAGAATATGTCTGCACTGGGGCAACACACATTCTGCTCAAACACTGGAGAAAAACATTGGGCAGGAGCTTAAAAGGAAATAGTGTTATTTAATGTGATGGTTCATTTGTCTTTTAGATTTTAGATTAGATTTGTTTATTTGAAAGGGTCATTACACAAAACTCATGAGTATCATGAGTAAAAGAGGCTTTGTTTCACCTGAAGTCCCCTGGCCCTGATGTTAAAGAAGCTACGCAGAATATATAACGATAGACAACGATACAGTTAGAGCTATAGCACAGCTATAGGCAAAGAGCAAGTTCTGAAGGTGGGTCTTCAGACACTGTGATCATTCACTACTCTTAACATTCGTTTCCCTACAATTTACTTTCATTTATGGTGAAAACTTAACTTGTAAGAGCTGTATAATGGTAATACAAGTGTCACTCTTCATTGGCCTGCACCTGCAGAGCATGGTGACGCACTTCCACCAGAGCCATTTGGTCATGAGCCTGAGCCCCTCACAGATGTTTGGCGTCTTTAATGCCAGAACATCTGAAGGTGGTGGAGCAGTGGTATAAACATCTCTCTGCCCCCTGCAGCTGCCCTACGATCCACATCTCTCCTGTGGAGCCAGAGGCTAAAACTCCCCTGCTCTGCTTCTTCTGCCATGTCCTTTAGGGCCACCCACAGCAGTAGGCCCCTGGTTCAGATGGTCTTAAAGAGGGAGTGGAGCTTCCTGTGTAGCCTCTGCACCACTTCCAGTGGAAAGGTGTGAGCTCTCCACACAGTCAGGTGACGTTCAAATACTCCTTCCTCTTAAATGCTGCTTCTATCCTGTCTTCCCAGGACTCTGCCATGAGTACAGACTCTGTGATGCTGGACCAGATGATAATATCTTGGTGAAGGGATGTAGTTGTGATCTGCTCTGGGAACTGAAGTTGGCGAGATCAGCTCTCGTGCCAAACCCATTCTCTTCCTGGTGACAGATTTGTCCTGGGTGGTGCTGCCCTGTGCTTCTCCTCTATGCCCCACAAAGTGGAGGGGCAGATGTTAACATGTGGAGATGGTCTTGTGTGCTTCACCACTGCACCTCAGTGACCTCACTGCACCTCAGTGACCTCACTGCACCTCATTGACCTCACTGTACCTCAGTGACCTCACTGTACCTCAGTGACCTCACTGTACCTCAGTGACCTCACTGTACCTCAGTGACCTCACTGTACCTCATTGACCTCACTGTACCTCAGTGACCTCACTGTACCTCAGTGACCTCACTGTACCTCAGTGACCTCACTGCACCTCAGTGACCTCACTGTACCTCATTGACCTCACTGTACCTCAGTGACCTCACTGCACCTCAGTGACCTCACTGCACCTCAGTGACCTCACTGCACCTCAGTGACCTCACTGTACCTCAGTGACCTCACTGTACCTCAGTGACCTCACTGTACCTCAGTGACCTCACTGTACCTCAGTGACCTCACTGTACCTCAGTGACCTCACTGTACCTCAATGACCTCACTGTACCTCAGTGACCTCACTGTACCTCATTGACCTCACTGTACCTCAGTGACCTCACTGTACCTCATTGACCTCACTGTACCTCACTGTCCACAGAACTTGGTCACTGTGCCATCCTTAGCCGACCTGAGTATCAATAATTACTTAGAATAATACAGTCAACTACACCTTCAAGAGAACACAGTTGTATGAAATATAATGTATTGATTTTTTTAAATAATGAGAACAGTGACTGATTTTTTTGTGAGAATTGTGCAATGAAGTATCACGATATATCACTAAATCGATATTTTCTTACACCCCTAGTGTTCAGCTGTGACACAAAAACAGTCACATATAAGTAAGTGTTTGTAAGCTCCCAGCCCGCGGAGGAGGGGGAGTAGGAGGGGGAGAAGGCACCAAAGTGCTTGTTTTTCTCTGTTATACCTGTTTTCCATTTTACCTTGACCTCCTGCTCTCCACTTCTTTATTACAGGGCCAGTCTGGGAACCAAATCAGAACAAAGCCCAAAGTCAGAGCCTCTCCCTCTGAACACGATTCCACTGCAAAACTGTCTGCACGAGTTACACTGGTTCAATCCTAAATACATGTGCAATTTTAATATTAAACTCTGGACTGATTAAAGCCCCAATATTCCCCAAACGCCCTCTCGCTCTTTAGTCATGTAATAATGATATTACCTCCTCAAAAACACACCTGGAGCCGTGTTTTGTTTTATTCACACATGTTTGAGTAAGTCTTTATTATTAGTCTGTTTACATCTCCAAAGCTTAAAATACTGTCCACCTTGTGATGTCATGAAGTGGCCGTTGTCAAGTGAACAGCTCCTTTTACTTTCAGTTCAGCACAGATTGACAATTCCAGAGCTGAAATGATTCAAATAATTCTCGTGAAGGCATATGGAGAAGAGACCTGCGTGGGACTGTTTTTTTTTTCATCCGACTCCTGCCCGCTCCCGCTGAATTTCTGACCATTACCGGCTGCACCCGCAATGTGTGCGCAACGTGACTGCCCAATCCCACGACGTGTACGCCCCCTCTCCCACCACCCTCTTACCACCCGCCAAACTCTGAGAATTCTGTCCGCACATGTACAGTCAGTATAGCCCAAAAGATGCACTGATTTTGTGTCTTCTCCCATCCCACAGAAAATTCTCTTCTATTAATAAAGAGTTTCATGTGGTTGTCTGTTTCATTTCCCTCCCTCCGCAAGATTTGCAGGACCCGATCCCAATGCAGGTCTGCATTGGGATTGCAAATCTTGCGGGAACAGGTTTCAATTTACCTGCAGGCGGGAATGGGCGGCTAAAAGAAACACTGTAGGAGAGTGCGGGACAGGCGAGTCTCGCAAAAGGATGTCTTTATTTAATTTTAAAATCAAGTGAAAACAGGAGCGTGTAGGGAGGGAAATGAAACAGACAACCACATGAAACTCTTTATTAATAGAAGAGAATTTTCTGTGGGATGGGAGAAGACACAAAATCAGTGCATGGAGTATAGAGTAATATAGTATAGAGTATGGAGTAATATAGTATAGAGTATGGAGCACTTCCTGTATTATCACATGACATCACAAGTTAGAACAGAGTGTTTTTGGTTTGAGAGAAGAACTCCGCCTAAATATGCAGGGTTTGAGTGCTAAAAGGCCCAGATTATGTTATTTTCTGCTCAGACCTGGAGTTGTGTTTTGTTTCTTTCACACATGTTCAACACACAAACCTATCCACTTTCCACTTTATTTATAGAGCACATTTCATAAACTGAAAGCGTTTTCAAAGTGCTGCACAAAACCATCACTTAAAATAAACAAATAACCACAGAAACTGTTTAAAATAAACAAGTAATCAAATGCAGGCAGCACGGTGGCTGAGTGGCAACACTCAGGCCTCACAGCAAGAAGGTTGCGGGATCGATCCCCGGGTCGCCCGGGCCTTTCTGTGTGGAGTTTGCATGTTCCTCCCCGTGTCTGGATGGGTTTCCTCCGGGTGCTCCGGTTTCCCCCATCAACCCAAAACATGCAGCACCCCTATGAACTAACATCAAGGACCATAATGTCCACCCTCCTGTGGGTTCACCACCTGCAGAGGGGTTCATAGGGGGGGTCAGGTGCTATGAGTATTGGGCAGCAAACTGTCCCCGCGACCCAGCCGGATTAAGCGGGAGAAGATGGATGGATGGAAGTAATCAAATGCCCTACCAGAGTGCATACAAATAAATATACCATCAAATAATAAAAACAATAAAAGATAAAAACACTAAAAAAATAAAATTCATAAAAAATAAATACTCTAAGAACAATAAAATAATAAAAAACCCTAGAATACAATAAAAGACACAGAGGACCACACAACTCAAGCGGTGTTAAAAGCCAGAGAATAAAAGTAGGTCTTAAGACGAGACTTAAAACACTCCACAGGGGGCGCTGCTCGGATGTGGGGGGGATCAGGGCGTTCCACAATTTAGGACCAACCACAGAAAAAGCTCTGTCCCCTCTGGATTTAAGTCTGGTCTTAGGCACCACGAGCTGGAGCTGCCCTCAGACCTCAGAGCGCCGGAGTGGAGATTTGGATGAGGTCCGAGATGTAATCCGGGGCCAGTCCATTCAAAGCTTTAAAAACAAACAATAAAATTTTAAAATCAATTCTAAAATGAACAGGAAGCCAGTGCAAAGACGCAAGAATTGGGGTGATGTGCTCACGTTTTTTGATTCCTGTTAAAAGTCGTGCCGCGGAGTTCTGGACTAACTGTAAGCGTGAAAGAGCATTTTGTGATATGCCAGTATAAAGACCATTACAGTCATCCAGACGCGAAGAAATAAAAGCGTGAACGACTTGTTCAAAGTGCTTGAAACTTAAAAACGGCTTGACTTTGGATAAAAGGCGAAGATGATAAAAGCCTGATTTAACGACTGTGTTGATCTGCTTGCTGAGTTTAAAATCCCTGTCCATGGTGATGCCAAGGTTGGTGGCGAAGGGGTGAACATTGTCTTTAAAGGGGCCCAAGTCCAATGAGGGATCAGTGGGCCCAAAGAGCACAATTTCAGTTTTCCCTTCATTCAAACAGAGAAAATTTTGGGCCAACCAGGCCTTGACGTCACCAGGGCAGTTCAACACACAAACCTACACATTTAGCATGTGTTTTTTTTTTTTTAAAAAGCAAACCAACTAACTGTGTGAATGAAGCAAAACACAACTCCAGGTTTGTTTGTGATGAGCAAACTACATTAGAACACATCAGAATACTTACATCACCTTAATTTGTGCATTTAGTGAAACACACCACACATACAGACACATATTTACCGTTTTGTTTATTGCAAACCACAAACTTGACCTTAAACAGCTCAACCTGTTCATTCATTTTTATTTTTGAACATTTCCATTTGACATTTGCTAAATGTATTTACAGACTGAATGTTTCAAAATAGCCCAGAGCAGTGGGAGAGGAAAGTGAAGGTGAAAGGTGAAAAGATATTTCCTGAGCAATCAAATCTCAAACAAAAAATCACAAAAGAATCCTCAGACGTGACTCTCAGGATGGTCTGAGTCTCAGCTTCCTGTTTTATTCACCGCTCTGAGGACTTTTCCATTCAAATCATATGAATGAAATTTGTTTTATGCAACATTTTCCATTATTTTGTTACCCAGGGACAAGCTCACGAGGAGTGATGTTATAACCAGGTATGACATTTGGAAACTTGATACATCTCTACAGAGAAATATTGCGATAATACTTAAAATGCTTTATACCAGAAAGCACAAAGCAGGAGAATCCCAGTAACAGATAGTATCAATCTCAATATAGTACAACAATAACAACAAAAATCTCCTCCTTATGGTAAAGAAATTGTACACATGAGAAATACTGAACCTACAACTATATAGTTCCATCTTTCATATACTGAATGATGAGTTGATACAGTGATTATGTGACAGGCCGAAGTATTTTTGTATAGATGTGCAGACAGTATTTCACACTTTTAACGTTCCTCCTGTGTGAGGGTGTGTCAGAGTGAGAGGGTTCAGGACCGGGCCTATGCACCACGCTGTGTCTTTATGTACCAACCTGATCATAGCCCCTTTCCTCTCGTAATCACACAGTGCGACATTACACAAACGGCCTGGAAAGAGGTGTTATTCTTTGGATTTTTACCCAGGACAAAAACAGCCAGAAATCAGTGTTCTCTGGAATGAACTGTGTGTAGCCTGAGCTCAGTTTTAAAAAGGTACGACAATCACAACTGCACCTGTGTCTCCACATCTTTAAGCTGCAGACAGATGACATTCTCATATATGAAGAGTATCTGAAGAGTATCTGAACACTATATGAACAGTATATGAAGAGTATAAGAACAGCATATGAACAGTATATGAACATTATATGAACAGTATCTGAACAGTACATGTGCAGTATTTATTTATTTATTTATTTATTAGTTTGTTTATTTGTTTGTTTGGCAGGGACAGTGCAGTCAGACATAGATACAAAACATAGTTTGCAGCTGATGTGAAGCGTACAAAGTATTAGCAAATGCTAATTTTCAACTCCCGTCCCCAGTACATGAACAGTATCTGAACACTATATGGACAGTATATGAGCAGTTTATGAACATTATATGAGCAGTATCCATCCATCCATCTTCTTCCGCTTATCCGGGGCCGGGTCGCAGGGGCAGCAGTCTAAGCAGGGGCTTCCAAGCTTCCTTCTCCCCAGCCACTTCCTCCAGCTCCTCCGGACGGACCCCGAGGCGTTCCCAGGCCAGCCGAGAGACATAGACCCTCCAGCGTGTCCTGGGTCTTCCCCGGGGCCTCCTACCGGTGGGACATGCCCGGAACACCTCCCGAGGGAGGCGTCCAGGAGGCATCCGGACCAGATCCCTGAGCCACCTCAGCTGCTCCTCTTGACGTGGAGGAGCAGCGACTCTACTCCGAGCTTCTCCCGTGTGACCGAGCTCCTCACCCTATCTCTAAGGGAGCGCCCGGCCACTCTGCGGAGGAAACTCATTTCGGCCGCTTAAATCCGCGATCTCGTTCTTTCGGTCATTACCCAGAGCTCATGACCATAGGTGAGGGGAGGAACGTAGATTGACCGGTATCGAGAGCTTCTCCTTTCGGCTCAGCTCCTCTTCACCACAACGGTCCGATACAGCGACCGCATCACTGCCGACACTGCATCGATCCGCCTTTCAATCTCATGCTTCATCCTCCCCTCACTCGTGAACAAGACCCTGAGATACTTGAACTCCTCCACTTGAGGCAGAGACTCCCCACCCACCCGGAGAGGGCAATCCACCTTTTTCCGGTCGAGAACCATGGCCTCGGATTTGGAACAGCTGATCCTCATCCCAGCCGCTTCACACTCAGCTGCAAACTGCCCCAGTGCTGCAAGTCCTGGTTCGATGAAGCCAACAGGACAAAATCATCCGCAAAAAGCAGAGATGAAATCCTGTGGTCCCCGAACTGGACCTCCTCCGGCCCCTGGCTGCACCTAGAAATTCTGTCCATAAATACAATGAACAGAACCGGTGACAAAGGGCAGCCCTGGCGGAGTCCAACATGCACAGGGAACAGGTCTGACTTACTGCCGGCAATGTGAACACAGCTCCTGCTCCGGTCATACAGGGACCTGACAGCCCTTAGCAAAGGGGCCCGGACCCCATACTCCCAGAGCACCCCCCACAGGGCACCACGAGGGACACGGTCGAATGCCTTCTCCAGGTCCACAAAGCACATGTGGACTGGTTGGGCAAACTCCCATGAACCCTCGAGCACCTGATGGAGGGTGTAGAGCTGGTCCAGTGTTCCACGACCAGGCCGAAAACCACACTGCTCCTCTTGGATCCGAGGTTCGACTATCGGCCGAACTCTCCTCTCCAGCACCCTGGCATAGACTTTACCGGGGAGGCTGAGGAGTGTGATTTCTCTGTAGTTGGAACACACCCTCCGGTCCCCCTTTTTATACAGAGGGACCACCACCCCGGTCTGCCAGTCCACAGGTACTGTTCCCGACCGCCACGCGATGTTGCAGAGGCGTGTCAGCCAAGACAGCCCCACAACACCCAGAGACTTAAGATACTCAGACGGATCTCATCCACCCCCGGAGCCTTGCCACCGAGGAGCTTTCCAACCACCTCAGTGACTTCGGCCAGAGTGATGGATGAGTCTGAGTCCCCAGCCTCGGCCTCCTCTTCGGAGGACGTGAAGGTGGGATTGAGGAGATCCCCAAATTATTCCTTCCACCGGCCGACAACATCCTCAGTCGAGGTCAGCAGCTCTCCCCCCGCATTGCTTCCCCCTCCTGAGGCGCCGGATGGTTTGCCAGAATTTCCTTGGGGCCGTCCGATAGTCCTCCTCCATGGCCTCCCCGAACTCCTCCCAGACCTGAGTTTTTGCCTCTGCAACTGCCCGGGCTGCAGCACGCTTGGCCCGCCGGTACCTGTCAGCTGCCTCAGGAGTCCCCCGGGCCAGCAAGGCCCAGTAGGACTCCTTCTTCAGCTTGACGGCATCCCTTACTTGCCGCCGCGACAGGCATCGCAGACCTTACGGCCACAGCTACTAGCGGCCGCATCGACAATGGAGGCCGAGAACGAAGCCCACTCGGACTCTATGTCCCCAGCCTCCCCCGGGATCCAGGTGAAGCTCTCCCGGAGGTGTGAGCTGAAGGCCGCACTGACAGAAGGTTCCACCAAACGTTTCCACAGATCATCACGATACACTTGGGCCTGCCAGGACTTTCCGGCTTCCTCCTCCGCCAGCGGACCCAACTCACCACCAGGTGGTGATCAGTTGACAGCTCTGCCCCTCTCTTCACCCGAGTGTCCAAGACACACGGCCGGAGGTCAGATGACATGACAACAAAGTCGATCATCGACCTCCGGCCCAGGGAGTCCTGGTGCCACGGGCCCCGTGGGGAAAGGCCCAGCCAACAGGCGCTCGCCATCGAGCTCCCACCCCAACCCTGGCTCCAGCGTGGGGCCCGGGTGACGCCGATTCGGGCATGTTCATCATCATATGGGGCTTCTGAACCTCTCTTCGTCTGACCCGTCCCCCTGGACCTGTTTGCCTTGGGTGACCCTACCAGGGGCATAAAGCCCCCGACAACGTAGCTCCTGGGATCATTCGGGTGCTCAAACCCCTCCACCACGTTAAGGTGGCGGTTCGAGGAGGTGTATATGAGCAGTATATGAACAGTATACGAACAGCATGTGACCAGTGTATGAGCAGTATGTGAACAGTATATGAACCGTATATGAAAAGTATATGAACAGTATATGAACAGCATATGAACAGTATATGAACAGTATATGAGCAGTATATGAACAGTATATGAACAGTATATGAACAGCATATGAACAGTATATGAACAGTATATGAACAGTATATGAACAGTATATGAACAGTATATGAACAGCATATGAACTGTATATGAACAGTATATGAACAGTATATGAACAGTATATGAACAGTATATGAACAGTATATGAACAGCATGTGAACAGCATGTGAACAGTATATGAACAGTATATGAACAGCATATGAACTGTATATGAACAGTATATGAACAGTATATGAACCGTATATGAACAGTATATGAACAGTATATGAACAGCATATGAACAGTATATGAACAGTATATGAACAGTATATGAACAGCATATGAACTGTATATGAACAGTATATGAACAGTATATGAACCGTATATGAACAGTATATGAACAGTATATGAACAGCATATGAACAGTATATGAACAGGCCATGTCAGAGGCTGCACGAGCACTGACTCATGGTTGGTGCATGTTCTGGGCTTTAGGGAGTGAGACTCATGTGAGGATCATTCTGTTTAAGGGTCACTACATCAAACCTCATCTGTGGCCACTTCCTTTTGATACTTCACAGTGACATCAAGCTGGGGCTGTTCTACACATATCTCTAAAGGTGCAATGTTTAGGAGTTACCATGGCAACACAATGCACACTGCCAAAAAGTTTTAAGATCATCTGAAAACTAAAGAAAAAGTGCAATGGATTTAAATAGCACATTTTCAGGTGCCTGTGATCAGTCTGAATGTTCATGGTTCTGTTTAGGAGTTTGATTTTAATAAAAAGGTAATGCTAGCTAGCTTGTGACTGTCTTATTTAGACCTGTATCAATAATATATTTTGCTGGACGATTAATGACTAAGAAATTATTGTGATCAATGATAATATTTACATTTTGAGGCCATTTTCAACTAATAGTATAATGTCAATAAAAATGCAAATCCACCCTTTCATTTGTGTTCTGTGGTCTATACAGTCTGTGCTGACACGTTCATTCAAGCGTTATTGCGCTAAGGAAATGAGCGTCAGGCTCTTTGGTAGAGAGAGCGAGAGACAAGGAAAACAAACATGCAGCAAATAGAATTTATCGCTGCCAGAAAAGTTACTGAGGTACTTAAAAGTTGTTGTACGATTAATTGATTTACTGATTATCGTTACAGGCTTAATGGTATTTGAGAGGGACTTGTTTAACAGCACAAACCAACTCTTTCTGGTCAGACTGTGTTAAAACAAAGTCTAACTTGAGCGACAGAGCCTCAGACAGAGCAGAGCCTACAGTTAGCGTCACGCACCCAGAGTATTAATTGTTGTGTCATTGGGCAAGACTCCACCATTATTCCACTGTCCAGTGTCAGTACTGTGGTTCTGTGCTTCAGTCCTGACTCCACAGACACTTGTCTGAGCCTGTTGTTTGTGTCCACAGCCTGTAAGTGTAACAGCCACGCCACTGTGTGCCACACGGGCACAGGGAAGTGCCACTGCAGCACCAAGGGCATCAAGGGAGACCAGTGCCAGCTGTGAGTGCCCTGCACACACACATGCACACACACACACATGATCACACACACATGCACACACACACACATGATCACACACACATGCACACATGCACACACACACACACACACCTACATGCTCACACGCACATGCACACACATACACACACACACGTATCCACCACGCACACACACACGTGAACACACACACATGTACCCACACACACATGCACACACACACACACACGTATCCACCACGCACACACACACGTGAACACACACACATGTACCCACACACACATGCACACACACACACATGCACACACACACACATGTACCCACACACACGTGCACACAAACACACACACATGTATCCACACACACGTACTCACACACACGTGCACACAAACACACACACACGTACTCACACACACGTACTCACACACACGTGCACACAAACACACACACACGTACTCACACACACGTACTCACACACACGTGCACACAAACACACACACACGTACTCACACACACGTACTCACACACACGTGCACACAAACACACACACACGTACTCACACACACGTGCACACACATCAAGGACCTGACTTTTGTCTCCATGAATGATCATGTGATGAATACCTGCCCATACACAGTGTACAGGACTATGGGCCTGTAGACTGTAAAAGACTCTCCACAGATGATGGGAGACTTAAAGGAGCAGTACCTGACTCCAGATGTGAAATTCATTTGAAGCAGTTTGCAGTGCTCCAAAGCTCTTCTTCACTTCTGATGCATTCTGAGCATCTTAATTATTCACCACCGTGAGTTTAGACAACTCAGCTTTTCACAACTTTCAGAGACAAGAGGATATTTACCATCATAATCAAGCTAACAACAACTAGCATGCTAACAAGTACTTACTGTTTCATTTTATAATTAGCTGTAGAAATTACACAGTGGACTTATTTTGACCCTAGAATTGATTATGTCTGTACATATTTAGCTTGAATGCAAAAAAAAGTTACGAATATTTCACAACTTTCAAAAGTTTTGCAGAGTTTTGACATCTCAGCACTTCACACAACAGATAGCATGCTAACAACAACTAATCTGCTAACAACAACCAGCATGCTAACGATGCACCAGAACAACTAATAATACATAAACTCCTCCAGTCCCCCTCCTTTGTTCAAGCCTCCCTCTTCCCTCCACCATCTTAGGTTTTCAAATACACAATACATATACATGTGTCTGTGAACTTTGTTCCACACAGCTCCAGATGTGATGTGTGAATACGAACTGTGATTGCTTCTTGTTGACCTCAGTAAGGTTTTAGTAATAATAATCATAATCATATGTGCTGGCAGTTATGGAAAATGTGATGCTCTGACTCTACATTGACCCCTGTGTGACCCCTGTTTGACCTCTGAGTGACCCTGGTTTGAACTGGCAGTCAGGCTCTCATAAGCCTGAGTTAACCTGGACCACAGCCTGACTGTGAGCACATGTTTCTGTCCTGTTTGATCACTGTCAGCTTTGCGTCATGAGAGAACTGATGTGAATGGACTCATGCCGAACCCAGGCATTAGGCCACACTATGAGACTATGAACTATGAAAGGAGACATGTCATGGCATTTTGTGTACAATGAATGTTGTTTATTCCTGTTTTGATATGTCTGTGTGTATGTTTTACTTATCCAAATCTTGGAACGCCCTTAGAGGCAACTGTTGTTGTGATTTTGGGCGCTACAAAAATAAATTGAATTGAACTTGGATGGGAGACCACTGGGAATTCCAGGTGCCACAGGGGGGCGCCAGTGGCAAAAACTGTCGTAGTGTCCTTAGGCAAGGCACATGACCCACATTGCCTAGTATGAAAGTGGTGTGTGCGTGAATGGTGGTGGTGGTCGGAGGGGCCGATGGTGCAGATTGGAGCCTCGCTTCCGTCAGTCTGCCCCAGGGCAGCTGTGGCTACAAGAGTAGTTTACCACCACCGGGTCTGGAGTGAATGAATAATGCTCTGTAAAGCATCTTTGAGTGTCCTGAAAAGCGCTGTATAAAACTGATGCATTATTATTATTATTGTCACTGAACTCGGGTAGGGGTCAGTCTCTGTGAAATAAATGTCCATGTGATGTCCCCAAAAAGCATCTAAACCCAACATGTGTGTGTACAATTGTGAATCTAAATTGAGTTCTCTGTGTTCCTTTTTCCTTATTTAATGCTAAATTTCCATGTTTGTTTTTACCAGAGCGGACCATGCAACTCTGTGATTGGTTAATCCACCTGTCAGTCACACTGTCACGGGGTCCTCTTCAAAACACTCAGGCTGAGTCGGGATGTTCGTTTTAGGATGTTTTATTCCACAGTGCAGAACAGGAAAACAGGCGCAAAAATGTGTGCCGGAAATATTTACAGTGAAACAGTGGGGGAAAAAAGGTCTATTTACAGGGCAGACAAAAAGGTTGACTTCTCCTTCAAGTCTCTCTCTAGTTCTCACTCCACTCTCTCTTAGTCTCTCAGTCATTTGCTCCCTCGCTTTTCCAGTGAAACACTACCTTCATTGTAGCCAGGACACGACAAGAGTAGAGACTAGACTGACACAGGTGCTGAGCGGCGGGGCGCACCTTTATACACCCCTCGCCCCTCCCACCTTACGTAACTCCCCTCTAAAAGCTTAATTAAATAATTTCTACAACTAAATGATTAATATTACAGGGCCAACAGTTACACATAGAGAATTGTTTTGTTCTCACATCCATAAATGCCCGAAAATGGGTTAAACACAAATAAAACACAGTTAATTGTCCAGGCCAGTCACCTGTGGCTCACATGACCCCGGAGCGCGCACAACGGGAGGATTTAAGCTCCTGACGTGGATGTGTCCGGGTTTGCCAGTGCGCACCGGGACGCGGCAGCAGCGGCAGCGCGAGGGCAAGTAACAGTCGACCACCGCGGGTCTCTGAAGGACAGCTCCGGGGCCTCCAAGTGCGCACCCCCAGTCGCGGCCAAGAACACACAAAAGCGAAGTCCACTGCGCGCCCGCACCGCAGCGCCCGCAGCGCGGAGCCCAGCAAACAAGGAAACAGGTGAGCACGCGTCTTCCCACGTTCTCCCCCGGGGACCGCGCTCCCAGGGACGGACCCGCTCCGTCACACACACGTATCTGAACTCAGACGGATACTTTATTAGGTTCTTTTTTCAGACCAAGAGTTTGTTTTCAGACCTGACAGTTTGGACTGCGCACTAGCGGTCTTCCTCAGAGTGCTCACGTGATGTTGCTGTGATGTGTCTGGTCGGCTTTATACAGATTTTGGTGCTGTCTCCCCACCACTGCAGCAGTCCAAACTGTCAGGCATGAAAACAAACTTTTGTTCTGGAAAATAACCTAATAACATAAATTATCAGAAGACCAAATGAACCTCATTGGGCTGAGACAGGATATGGTTCTCACTCGTCTTTGTAAAGTTTTGTCAAAGTGTGTGTGGAGTGTGTGCTTCTGTGTGACAGGTACTGACCTGATGATAACTATTGCAAAAGGTCAAAGCAAAGTCTATTGTTTTCACAGTTCTGGACTAAAGTAGTTAAATCCACATTATAATAATACAGTGAAATAAAACCACATTTCAAATGCCTCCACTCTAACAACGCTGTCAAGAGCTGCTATTGTCTTTAACCACATTTACACTACACACACACGTTATTCTCACTTATACAACACAAAATCCATATGGGAAGGATCCAGAAGCATAATTCCCTCCCTAATGACCCATTGTTTAAAGCACAATAGTGCCATAGCCGTGTAACCTCTCATATGAGCTTAAAGACCTCTCAGCGCTCTGCCCACATAATGGAGGCACTTATAAATATGAATGTGGATGTGGTCAGGTCTAATCATACCCTAGGTCTAATCACACTGTAGCTTTGTTTGGGCACGCTACTCTGATTGTGCGGCTGGTACAATGCGAGGGTGATGACAGCGTCCTGATTGGAACATATGAAGAGCTGTGTCCACATGTCCACAGAGGACAGGCTGAGGACATGTGCTGGAAGGACAGTGTGAGGACATGTGCTGGAAGGACAGTGTGAGGACATGTGCTGGAAGGACAGTGTGAGGACATGCACGCTCATGTGTGGTGTATTTAACAGAGTGATGAGGAATAATGGTGTCTCCAGAGACGCAAAGCCACATTGGACAACAAAAGTGAGTGGGCTGAAAGAGGAGAGGAGTTATTATGTTTTTGAAGGAGATTTATTAGGCTTGAATGTTACTTAAGGCCACTTTTTATGATACTTAAAGAGGGGCTATTCACATTCAGATCACCATGTTCCATGTTGTGAAAATGCTAACATCTTCCATCTCTCAAATTTGGATTTGGATATTCTGCTCTCCCTTGCTCTCTGTCATGTTCAAATCCAAATTAGGGTTGATTTTATCTTCCTTACAAATACACAGGACATGAAGCCTTAACTGTTTATGAGATTATTTGGCCCCACGTGACTCTTTCAATTGGGTTGCCAGGTTAATTGTTGAAATCCTTTTTTTTTAATAACGTTTTTTTATAACGTTTTTTGTACATTTCTAAAGCATAATTATAAAGGACTCTCTCTGATCTGAACGGTCACTCTCTAAACTCCAGCACCTGCACCAGTCCTGAGTCAGTGCTAATGCAGCCTCTGCAGCTCAGGGAGGGAATTCTGGAGGTTCTGAGCTTCACATGAGCCCTGGTCTGTCCATAAACTGAAAATGAGACAAACTTGAATGCATCTATCTGCAGGTTAAGGCTCTGGGGACACAGGTTCAGTAAACTGTAAAGTGTAGGATACATCATAAGGCTCGAGCGCCAGAGGCTGGCGAAGGGCCTATTAGTATCACATAGCGATGCTCATATGGATCAAGAACTAAAATGATGTGACGTGACTTGCCCGTAGTGACCAGGGACCCTTGCCATCAAATGTGGCATATACCAAGGAAACGCACTGTCCCCACTGCTGTTCTGCATAGGTCTGAACCCCCTCAGCCAAATAATCGACCACACTGGCTATGGATACAGACTCAGAAACGGGGCCACCATCAGTCACCTCCTCTACATGGACGACATCAAGCTGTACGCTAAGAGCGAGCGAGACATCGACTCACTGATCCACACCACCAGGATCTACAGCACAGACATTGGAATGTCATTCGGGCTCGAGAAATGTAGTAGGATGGTGACAAAGAGAGGGAAGGTAGTCCACACAGAGGGGGTCTCACTCCCAGAGGGAACAATAACAGACATTGAGGACAGTTACAAGTACCTTGGTATCCCACAGGCAAATGGCTCCTTGACGAGGCAACAAGGAAAGCGGCGACAGCCAAATACCTGCAAAGAGTACGGCAGGTCCTAAGAAGCTCAATGGCAAGAACAAGGCGCAGGCAATAAACAGCTATGCCCTGCCAGTGATCAGATACCCAGCAGGAATCATAAGTTGGCCAAAGGAGGAGATACAGACCACGGATGTTAAGACACGAAAGCTCCTGACCTGCATGGAGGGTTCCATCCCAAGTCCAGCACCCTGAGACTGTACACGAGCTGGAAGGAAGGAGGCCGAGGACTAGTGAGTGTGGGAACCACTGTCCAGGATGAAACATCCAAGCTCCACAAGTACATCAGTGACAAGGCCCAGACTGATGACGCTCAGAGAATGTCTCAGACAGTGGGGCGCAGAGGAAGAGGTGCTGGAGAGACCATCATGGCAGGACAAACCCCTACATGGGGCGAACCACCGGAATATAACTGAAGTGGGTGATATCAAGAAATCCTACCAATGGCTGGAGAGGGCTGGTCTGAAGGACACACAGAGGCTCATCCTGGCTGCACAGGAGCCTTGAGCACCCGAGCAATAGAGGCCCAGATCTACCACACCAGACAAGACCCAAGGTGTAGGTTGTGCAAAGAAGTGCCTGAGACAGTCCAGCACATAACTGCAGGGTGTAAGATGCTGCAGGGAAAGCGACATGGAGCGACATAACCAAGTAGCGGGCATAGTGTACAGAAACATCTGTGCAGAGTACGGGCTGGAAACCCCAGGATCAAGGTGGGAAACGCCTCCAAAGGTGGTGGAGAATGAGCCAAGATCCTGTGGGACTTCCAAATACAGACTGACAGAATGGTGATGGTGAACCAACCAGACATCGTGGTTCTGGATAAGCGAGAGAACAAAGCCGTGGTGGTGGACATTGCAATACCGAGCGATGGCAATGTCAGGAAAAAGGAACATGAGAAACTAGAGAAATACCAGGGGCTCAAGGAAGAGCTGGAGAGGGCCTGGAAGGTGAAGGCATCGGTGGTGCCTGTGGTGATCGGAGCACTCGGGGCCGTGACCCCAAACTAGAAGAGTGGTTGCAGCAGATCCCAGGAAGGACAACAGACATCTCAGTCCAGAAAAGTGCAGTACTGGGAACAGCAAAGATACTGCGCAGAACTCTCAAGCTCCCAGGCCTCTGGTAGAGGACCCGAGCTGATGAGGGTGAGAGACCAACCACTGTGGAAGGTGAGAAATGCGTTATATATGTTAGTATTGAAAGTATTGAAGTATTGAAAATAATTTTTATTTGTTGTAAAAAGCCCAAATCAAATGGAATAGATTTGTGTCATACCTCTCAGCTCTAGTTTGCGCTTGTGATTATGAATGGGTAATTTGCCTTGGTGTTGCAGCAGGCTCCCCAGGCCCTCCTGGTGTGTGGGTGTTCAGATGAGACTTATAATGGAGCAGAGCAGGTTAAGTGCCTTAGTGCGGTGTACACTAGATCACTGCCTCTAACAGGCCCTGTCACACTCAGCACAAAGCACGCTTTTACCTCAGACTGGTTTACATCATCACGAGCCCACTGTGGAGTGAGGAGCTGTGAGTTATACTGGAGTAAAATCAAATGTCACCTGTAGCCAGTGGTACTTCTCCAATAAAGTAACTTAACTAACTGCTTTTAAACTGCAAACATAATCATCATAAACACTAACTTCTCAGAACCTGCTTGTCTCCATGGAGATGTTATTGCTTTGGCTGAAATGTCCCACGTCTGGCTTTAAATGAATGTAAACAGATGATGCCACCAGGCCAAAATACAGATCAGATCTGTGTCGGTGCAACGCTGTTCATGGTAAGAATGTGTGTTTGTGTTTGTAGTGAATGTGCAGTAACTAAGGATGTAACGATATCCAAATTTCTCAACACGATATTTTCACCATATTCATCTTACGGTACAATTTTTATTGCAATATTTTGTGGAGGCTAAGCAAATTGTGAATATGCTACTTTTCTGTCATAATCCAAATAATTAAGATTTAAAAGTGCTCAATAACAGTTATTTCATCACCAGATTGGACTGAGACAGAGCAAAACAACAGAGAGAACTACATATACCACGATATGTAGTTCTCTCTGTTGTTTTGCCACTGCTGCACCATCATTAATGTATTTAAGCAAAGAAACATTGTAATTTGATATTTTCTGGTGGCCCAAAGTTGTGAGACTTTTGATGAGACGATATCAGGATATTTCAGTTGTCGTTCCATCCCTGGTAATAATGATTTCCACCACACCACCATGACGTACTGTACTCACATCACACATTTATGCATGTGAGCTGGACATTTAAAAGTCTTCAGTGATATGGATCAAACTCTAAACCCTCGGGTTAATGGGCACATGTTGTACTACTGAGCCACTGCTCATCATTTCCTATGTTAGTTAGTGATAATCTATTATGTCCAAAAAAAAAAAAATATTGCCGACATGTTGTAATGATTCAAATGTAATTTCTTTTATTTATTACACAATGCAGCAAATGATTATCAAATACAGTTCTGTTATTGAAGTGAATGTTCTTATAATTTCATTGGTTATTGCATAATGTGGCTGTGCATGTGGGTAGAAGGTTAAAGGCTGCATCACAGTCTGTGTCATGTCTCATGACCTTTGTTTGAAGAAAGCATCTTTAATACTGCATTAGAGTTCAGTGTTTCACTCACTGACAGAAGTCCCACCAACACCACCACCACAGAACTTGATCTGAGTGGGACTCAGTCCTCAGACCTTCAGGGAGGGAGACCAACCTGAAGGTCTAAGCCAGGCATGTCCAAACTATGGCCCGGGCCAAATGTGGCCCTCAGACCAATTGTTTTGGCCCTCAGGCTTCCAGGTGAATTGGCCCATACTACTACAAGTAGTACTTTTTACTGTATGTTTTTGAAATCTACCATAATCAAACAAATGTAGTGTGTCCTTTTGATGGTCTAAGCCTGAACAAAGGTCTGGAGGGTCATTTAAACCTGTTATAAATGCACAGATTAGTGTGTAGTGTGTAATGTGTGTGTAGTGTGTAGTGTGTAGTGTGTAATGTGTAGTGTGTAGTGTGTAGTGTGTAGTGTGTAGTGTGTAATGTGTAATGTGTAGTGTGTAGTGTGTAGTGTGTAATGTGTAATGTGTAGTGTGTAGTGTGTAGTGTGTAATGTGTAATGTGCAGTGTGTAGTGTGTAGTGTGTGTGTAGTGTGTGTGTGTGTGTGTAGTGTGTATTGTGTGTGTAGTGTGTAGTGTGTAATGTGTGTGTAATGTGTAATGTGTGTAATGTCCGTGAGTGCGTAGTGTGTGAGGTGTGTGAGTGTGTAATGTCCGTGAGTGCGTAGTGTGTGAGGTGTGTGAGTGTGTAATTATGTGTAGTGTGTAATGTGTGTGTAGTGTGTGTAATGTGTAATGTGTGTGTAGTGTGTAGTGTGTAATGTGTAGTGTGTAGTGTGTAGTGTGTAATGTGTAGTGTGTAATGTGTAGTGTGTAGTGTGTAATGTGTAGTGTGTAGTGTGTAATGTGTAGTGTGTAATGTGTAGTGTGTAGTGTGTAGTGTGTAATGTGTAGTGTGTAGTGTGTAGTGTGTAATGTGTAGTGTGTAGTGTGTAGTGTGTAGTGTGTAATGTGTAATGTGTAGTGTGTAGTGTGTAATGTGTAATGTGTAGTGTGTAGTGTGTAGTGTGTAGTGTGTAGTGTGTAATGTGTAGTGTGTAATGTGTAGTGTGTAGTGTGTAGTGTGTAGTGTGTAGTGTGTAGTGTGTAGTGTGTAGTGTGTAGTGTGTAGTGTGTAATGTGTAGTGTGTAGTGTGTAGTGTGTAATGTGTAGTGTGTAGTGTGTAGTGTGTAATGTGTAGTGTGTAATGTGTAGTGTGTAATGTGTAGTGTGTAGTGTGTAGTGTGTAATGTGTAGTGTGTAATGTGTAGTGTGTAGTGTGTAGTGTGTAGTGTGTAATTATGTGTAGTGTGTAATGTGTGTGTAGTGTGTGTAATGTGTAATGTGTGTGTAGTGTCTAGTGTGTAATGTGTGTGTAGTGTGTAATGTGTGTGTAGTGTGTAGTGTGTAATGTGTGTGTAGTGTGTAATGTGTGTGTAGTGTGTAGTGTGTAATGTGTGTGTGTAATGTGTAATGTGTGTGTAGTGTCTAGTGTGTAATGTGTGTGTAGTGTGTAATGTGTGTGTAGTGTGTAGTGTGTAATGTGTGTGTAGTGTGTAATGTGTGTGTAGTGTGTAGTGTGTAATGTGTGTGTAGTGTGTAGTGTGTAGTGTGCCTGTGCCTGTGCCGCGCTCGTTCCTCTCTCATGGTTCAGCCAGGATCAGACGGCCGGTATAATTAGCCTCCTTCACTGTACTTGAGTCGCTAATGAAGCTAAAGCGTAAAATCAACCTCTACTTCCTACTTCCTGTCTGTCACTGTGGACCAATCACAGGCGGCTCCTCTCTCACCAGTCGTCTCTAAAATCATTCACATTTTTATGCACTTCTCCCTCTCTCTTCAGTCCATCTCACTGAGTCCTGAGTTCAAATCAAATGAGATCTGCTCATGTGCTTGTTTTACCTTCAGTACAGTTTTGTAACAGAATAAGTCGAGTCTAACAGAACTTTGTGGAACCATGATTCATTTTTTTCCTACATTATTGTCACCAGCAGGCCTTTACTGATCAATAAATCTGAAAAATTGGCTGGACTGGATATCGTCTTCTAAATATGATCCTGGTTGGACATTTATTCAATAATAATAACAATGTATTTTTATAACACTGTTTTGGACACTCTGTTCTTCACAGAGCATTCTTCATTCACACTGCACTCGGTGGTGTAAGATACTAATGTAGCCACAGCTGCCCTGGGACAGACTGACAGAAATTCAGTTACCATTCTGCACCATCCACCTCCAACCACCACCAATCACGCATGCATTACCACGTTCATTGTAGACAGTGTGGGTGAAGTGCCTTGCCTAAGGACACAATAACAGGCACCGCACTGTGGCTCCTGCAGTTCCCGACGGTCTCCCAGCCGAACCCGCCCTGCTCAGCAAAAACGATCTGACGAGTTCAGGCTCTGACGCACCGCTGAGGCCACTGCGTTTACAATGATGTGAACATTTGTACTGGTCGTCATCATCCCAGATATTCTCACGTTTGAACATTTGTTGTTCTGTAGTGACTGCAGAGATGAATCAAAGCTCATTTCAGGCAGTTTGTCTTATTTTAGTTTAGTTTAAAAGAAATAAATGCTGTTTTCTGTCTCTGTATTATATCAGTTGATATCAGGTATCAGCAGATATTTAAAGTCATAGTACAGTGATCCCTCGTTTATCGCGGGGGTCACGTTCCAAAAATAACCCGCGACAGGTGAAATCCGCGAAGTATCAGCTTTATTTTTTACTGTTATTTTACAATGCAATACTTTACTGCAGAATGAAACAAAAAATAAAACCTCTTTTCAGGCCCAAAATGTGTTTAAGAAATAGAAATATTAATGTTTTCTTACAAATAACTATAATAGTTTAAAGAACGGTGTTGTAAAACAATATTTTTTATATAGTAATGAAGACAAGGTAGGAAACACTGTCACTGGCGTATTTCACAGTCCCTCCAGCTGCGCCTCTTCGTCCTGACTCCGCTGCGCTGTAGCGTCTTTTTCTACTGAAGGCTGCGCGACCAAGTGTGAGTCCTTCCTCCTCTTCTTTAGTCCTTCCTCCTCTTCTTTAGTCCTTCCTCCTCTTCTTTAGTCCTTCCTCCTCTTCTTTAGTCCTTCCTCCTCTTCTTTATCAACAAGATACAGATTCACTGTAAAAAAAAGCACTGTAAAAAATTCCACGAAGCAGCGAAGCCGCGATAGGTGAAGCGCGATAAACGAGGAATCACTGTATTCAAATTGGTGTTGGACGTGAAAAGCTGCATCAGTGCATCTCTAATCACCAGTGCCAAAAGTATTTGTGCCGTGAGACACTTGTCTCTGTCTCTCCCTTTTTGTCTCACTGTGTCTTTCTTTTCTTTCTCTCTGCATTGGTGCTGTGACACAAACGTCCTACGCAGTTCTGATACTAAGAAAAAGTCTGTACTAAATAGTGTCACTTCCACAATGATCTTCGACAACAGTGTGTGATTAATGACAGAGGGAACAGAGACCCTCCTGTGGACTCCCAGTCTAATGAGCCCCATCAGACTGTGTAAGCTGCTTAGGCCTGTCCCTGCACACCTGCACTGTTGTTTTAGCGCCCCCTAGAGACCCCCACTTAACCTTATCCCATAAACACAGCCCCTCACCCATACGCCAGTGATGTCACCAACTACTCCCATAAAATGACTCGGTGATGCCAGAGATAATCCTCTCGAAAAGGTGAAAATCTATATTCAAAACCATTACTATAAAAAGTATTTGGATTTTACCGGTGTCATGTGTTTTACTCAATAATGACGAGTGCTGGAAATAGTACGATTACATGGCCAAAACAAACAAACAAACAAACAAATAAAAAAAAAGTAAATTACAAGTAGTGTTGCCAAACGTGTACTTAAGTAAAAGTATACATGAGTACATCAATACCAGCTCCTTTTAGCATGACATAGCATTTTCTGTATACAAAACTAGAATATTACAAAGAATAGAATTTTAACCAGTTTAAAGATGACTTAAAGGTGCAGTGTGTCATTTTCTGGAAGATTCCATGGAAGTAGAATGTTAAAACTACTTCTCCATGAAAATAGACAAAGGCGTTTCATGCCATATTCTGGAAGATTATTGATACTTATTGATCAGCACTTACAAATTACAGCCCCAAGCTAGCTAACAAGCTAGCTAGGCAACCGTTTTTTTCCCGTTTTTTTTTTCAGTTAGTCACGCTCACATGTTTTGCTGAAACTTAAACTTCTAAACAGGACCATGACCATCATATTGATTACAGGCTCTTAAAAATGTGCTGTTTAAATCCAATTTTTCAGACTTTTTAAATTTATTTTTTATTTACACTTTTGTCAGATGTGTACATTTTGTCACCATGGGATCAGCTGAACATTCCACCCCATGTAGAAGTCCCCCAAGCCAAAGAAACAACATTCTATGGAGACAAGAGAAAAAGGGCCTTCTCCAGACCAAATAAGAGTCAGTTTGTACGGATTCAATTCAATTCAATTCAATTCAATTTATTTTTGTAGCTCCCAAAATCGCAACACCAGTTGCCTCTAAGGCCGTTCCAAGATTTGGATGAGTAAAACATACACACAGACATATCAAAACAGGAATAAACAACATTCATGTAAAGCAGCAAATGAAACATGGTCCAGTCATCCCCTGTCCTTAGACCCTCCTTCTCAGCAAGGAAAAACTCCAAAAAACCCAGAGTCCTGGGAAAAAGAAGAAACCTCGGGGAGAACTACAGTGAAGGAGAGATCCACTCCCATGGACGGACAGGCTATAGATGTCCAGGCCCGTGGGCCAGTTCTGTATGGCCACAGCTACCCAGGTGGGGAAGGAGCCGGGGAGGAGGAGGAGAGGGGTCCAGCTGTCATCAGGCGTCTGAAAGAGTTCCACTCCACAGGGGGAGTGGGACAGGGGACAACATGTGAATAGCAAAGAACAAACTACAGATGAGAACATAGTGAGTGATGCTGATGAGAAAATAGGAGGAAACAGAGGACAGTGCTCAGGTCGCCACACTTCCCCCAGCTTGTTATCTGAAAGAGCACTCACAGTAAGGATTCATATTTTTCTCTCAAAATGAAACAAGCTTTGATTGTCTATGTTAGAGTTTGAGAGTTTCTCAGTGAAACTCTGATTTGAGCTTTAAGTCATGTGTTGGTGTTGTTGTCGTCTCAGATCTTACCTGGACTGCACTCTGCTCTTATCTCATGTTCTTCCCGCTGTCTTTGCAGCAGTTGAAAGTCGTCTCTCATAGTTAAAATAAACAACTGTTAAAAGAGAGGACATGAGCGTACTGTCCCAGACCGGGTCAAACAACAGGGCTAAGGAATCGTGAAATACTCAACTTAACACATCAGACACTGGTGGAGAGAAGAAATGCAGAATGAAAAAAAGAGCTTGTGAAACATTCAACTGAGGCGAGGCATTTTCAGATGTTTATTGACTCACGCATTTTTGAGCTAGAGCCCAAAACATACGTGAGAACTTGAGATCACCAGATCCAAATTGAGAATGCAGGTGGTTAGGACAGGACGGGTGCTGGCGCTGGCTCTGGCTCTCATCTTCCTGTACATCAGTCACAGCTCTGTGGGAAAACTATCCCAGCTTCTTCTTTTCACTTGCAGACAACATTCAGCACGCACTGACAGTGGGATTATATCCACAACTGCTGCTCTGAACCCTTCTAACTGGCCACATGACGCAGATGAACGCATCCAAACTGCTGAAAATTCATAAAACACTGGGTGTGGACACTGTGGCAAACAATACAGTTCTCCTGAAAGAATTTCATAAACTCAAATGCCATGGGGAGAGAGGAGAAAAAATGCAAAACGTGCTCTCTCCAGTCTCCACATTCTCGGTGTCTACAGCGTTCGGATTCAGCACTATGACCCATACACCCACTGATGATAGTAACAGGATGCAGATCTGCACATTAATTACACTTCTGTTTCTCTCCATCAATGGGCCAGACACAGCCTCCTTCCCTGCCCAAGTATATACCGAGATGTGGAAAGAGTGGAGCGGCATGTGGATGACCAGCCCACAGGGAAAACTGAGTCCAAAAAATGTCAACAGAGCCGACTTATTCTGCTAGGTTCTTTGCTGCACGTTAATAAGGTGTGTTTACTAAAATTTTCCCTATAGATTAGATTAGATTAGATTAGATTAGATTAGCCTTTATTGTCTCCCTTGGGAGAAATTTGTCTTGGGACAGGGGCACTCCTGGCACATAGACATACAACATACAGCACACACACAGTGGACACATCAATTCATACAGTTCAACATTTGATAATATTGCACCATTCCCATAATTAGCATATTTTTGCACATTCCCTGGGGCTTAAAAAGTGTAAAAGTCAGTATTGCACATTCCCTGAAACCTGTTCACTGTAAGTGCTCAAAAATATTGCACCTTCCCTGGAGCCTACCTATGAGCAGTATTGCATATTCTCTAAAGCCTATGTGCAAACAACACTGCACAGTCCCTGATGGCCGTACAGTGATACATGCACCATGTTCGGTTTTGCCTTGTGTAGTGCAACATAATGAAAACTTTTATTCAAATTTAAAAAATGTGATGAATGAACTATTCCCCCACAGGGTGCAAATTGCATTCTGTCTACACAAATAGTAGAACAATTACCTCCCAAATGTACTCAGCAGTAGAAGTGTTTGTAATAACTTCCCAGCCCTGTCAGTTACATCTTGAGCAGTCAATTATTCAATTCGCACATACAGATTCCTGTTTTTTTTTTTTTTTTTCTCTTAAATTTAGACTCAACAGTTAATTCAATTAGCCAACAGATTTCTGGCAGGAGCTCGTGTGTATTTCTCTCCAATCTCCAAATCTAATCAAATGTGCAGACAGACAGACCCAGAGATGTGATGAGTCTGGGGAAGGAGGACCACACTTGGAACTCGCACGGTCTCAGAAAATCCTCCAGTTTGGACCCTCTCCCAGAAGCACACGGGAGCAGAGCAACCTCCCCTCCCCCTCTCGTCTACGATGTCACCAACTGCTTTTTCTTCTTGTATTATGGAACGAGAAGCTCAGTTAAAGTGCTCTGTTGTAAATGAACTCGTAGGGTGCATTTATAGTGTAGGGACCAACTCTATGGGAGAATTAACGAAACGAAATACATGAAGTGTAAATGTTGAACCTAAGATGGACTCCACAAACTTGGCATAAGCTTATTACTTAAAGAGAGGATATTATGCTTTTCCCATGTTGTAACATTGCTCCCTTATCAAAAACATGGTTGAAGAAGATTTAGATGTCATCCATGCATGTTTGAATCATCTAGTGATCTCTCCTGGGCCCTATTCGAACTTTCTTTATTGTTAGCTGTAAGATTCTGTCCAAGGCTCCGCCCACAGGCCTGTGTTACCCATGATCCCACGTGACAATTCCACAAAAACACAATGCAAACCTGATGCTGTGTGCAGTAGTTTCATTCGTGGGATGAACACCTCTCTGAAGGGGGTGGGACTTAGCACCGGAAGCAAAGGGTGGGAGCGTTGAAAACTAAACTCGTTGAATATTCTAATATGTTATTTTTTGGCAAATACAGCATTTTCAAAACAATTAAAGGTAACGTGATGATCTAAAGAATGTTAGAAATGTATAACCCATCAAAGTGTCTTTAGATCTAATCACAATTTGCCCGAAGTGCCAATGCAAAGAGTTGCTCCCTTCTTTGTCCTCACCATACTTCCTGTTGACCTCTCCTTTGTTCTGCACTTGTATTTTGCAGCACATGTTCAGAAAATATCTCTGTTTCCATTTGCAGTGTCCTTGAAGCAGCTTTAGCACAGATGAAATATTCAATACGACACTGCAACAGAAACAACAGGATCACAGGCACAGGGCGCTCCCTCACTGTCGCCCGTATTTGTACTGCCGTAAACTTTTAACCACCCCGAATGATTCATGAGCAGCGCTTGCGACATACGCCATGGGTGTGGCGCTCCTCCAGGCAGAGCGTGGTAGTGCAGCGGTCAGTCTGTGGAGAGCCTATAAACTGCTTTTACTCCCATATAAAAAGTGCAGTTAAACCTGGGCACAGAGAGGGCTGATGGGGCAGATATAGAGGAGGAGGTGTATACACAAGAAGCACCGAGCTAAGCACAAACACACTGGCTCGTCTTAGCGCACAGTAGAAACAGGATTTCTTTTATGGTAATTGTCTTAAAGGAAACGTTTATCATCACAGTAAAAACTAAAACGTCCCAAATGCATCTGAGTAAATCATGTTTAGATGCTGTAACACTCTGTTTGCTGCCCAGGTACTGTGGACAGTTCTGTATTTAATCCATTCTGTGTATGTTCAGGTATTTCCATTGCTTTAGATGAGGCTTCTGGTGCTGGGTTTACCTTGTCGACATGTTTGGACTGGAGCTGAGAGCCATCTTCAGAACTGTCCCTGGTGTTGGTGGTGATGTGTTGTATATCAGCTGTTGTTACACCCCGTGGGCGTGGTCAGACTCCTTCAGACTGCTCTGTGGACGAGGGTGCCCCAGGTGCGAGAGGAGGAACATTTGATGGTGTCCGTGCCCATTTTTCTTATTTCATTTTCATTATGGACTGGGACAAGGCACGGGCATTCATCAGAAACCAACACAGACAGCACCAACTGTGAGAGGTACACATTTGTCCTGAGGCCTGGTACTCTCCTCACACTGCCCTGGCACTGGATGTGATGACTCCATCTGTTCTGCTGCTTCTGTTTTTGCTTTTCTTTTATTGCATTTTACTGCTCTGTGTCATATACGTCATGTCACCACCAGCACCAGGGACAGTTCTGAAGATGGCACACAGCTAGCAGCCAAAACAAGTTAACAGGGTAAACACCTCTTTTTATTGCCTAAAAGAACCTAAGTGACTAATGTGCAAAAAAGACAAAATGAGTGTTTTGCGGTTTTGGCCACTTTGAAATTGCCGTGCCACTGTGAGTGCCCCCACTGCACACACTGTCACACACCACTCATTCTACTCTGGCTCCAAAGTCTATTTTTACTACTGCTGTCAAAACAAAAATATTGCGTGATCAACACATTAACTCAAAACAATTTTAACGCTCTTTGTGACACAGTTTTGCTGTGGCCACCGCTCTAACGTTAGAAAAACTACAGAATCTGGCTGTAAACAGGAAAGAAAACAATCTGTACGAAACCAACAAGTCCTGGTTGGAGGAGGTGGGCCAAAGCACAGCACACCGACACGCAGCCCGATGCCCCCGCACGAGGAAAACACCAAACAAAATCCGCTTCAAAACACGGCGAATCCGCAACAAGGACCGTGGACAGCGACACAAACACACAGAGGAGCTCCGCAGCAGGATCCACACCCGCCCCACCACGCAATTGACACCCTAGGCTCTCCGCTAAACCCGCCAGCTCCAGCGCGCGACCCGCAAACAGCGCCGTGCGACAGGTGTGAACACGGCTCACAGAACCACAGGCAACTGTGCACAAACATGGCACAGCCCAAAAGTCCCAGCGCGAGTGTTTCCGAGTACAACGGACAAACAGAACTAAATCCATGACCTTGTATTCTGGTGCTTTGTTGCTTATATTTAGAGGGGGCATTTTATTTCTGTGGGGTAACACCTCACATATTTACATCACCATGTTACCTTTTATTGCTTTGAAAAAAAAACATATTAATATGTTTTATAAGTTTCATTTCTGTTTTTGATGCTCTGAGTCGTCTGCCCTCCCTTTGCTCTCCATGCTAAGTCACATCCCCTTCACAGCGCTGTCATAACACTATCAGCCTGCATCCCGCTTCTACTGCACATTGGATAAAGTTTCTAAAGTTTCTTTCTGTTTACAGTTTTGTTTCATACTTTTGTATATTTCTGGAGAATTGTTGTGTGGGTCACAGACTCTGAAGGATCACAAAATGACTTAAACTTGCATGGATGGTATAAAAACCCTCATGTGTTTAATGAGGGTGCATTTTAAAAGCTTAAAAGAATTGATTTTGCATAATACCCACTTTTGAATGTTTCAAATAGAGCTGTTGAATAGTGTCTGGAGGACAAATAAGGGACACTGTGATTGGTCTAACAAGTATCCAGACTTCAACCTCCATCCCTGCAGCCAGGAGTTTGTAATCAGACCAGGACAGAAGGACAGAAGAGCTGCATAAAGCCCTCACCACTGTCCAAGAGCACATCACTCTATTTTAAACCTCTCCTGTGTTCCAGCTCACACTAACCAGAGGAGGGTTAGGGTCATCCCTTGTGTGGATCAATAAAGTTTGTCAAAGTCCATTTTTAAGAGGCTGAATGAGCATTAGTGTCACTGCAGAAGCAGCTGTCAATCAACCCTACGCTGAGCCACAGCACCCAGTGCACGTGTGTCAGTCACTCCTAGAGATGCACCAATTCAGCCTTTTTACTTCTGATTTCAATACTATAGCTTTGAATCACTTCCTACTGAAAACCCGTCACCTCTGTTTGTATCTGCTGCTGTCAGGACCTTAACATGTTTGTATTAACTCACTCTGTATGATCCTGGTGTTTTTATTTCACTATTTTGCCCCTAAGTCAAGATATGATATGATATGAATATAAATAGACTGTGGTGTCTGCTTTCTCCGAGGTCACCCCCGCTAGCGTTAGCAACAGTTTAATTGACAGCCTTGATGCTAAGCGTCTGTACCACTGGTTTGGCAGGGGAGTGTTTAATGACGAGGGAGGAGGCGTGAACCTTCAGTACCTCCGCTCCTAACTGGCTCTTTGGTTTCACACTCGAATTTCTAAATATGGTCCCTGTTTGCTGATTACGCACTATAACTCCCAGCCTTGATGAGCTTCATTTGACTGTCACTGAATACTCACTCAGTCCACTTGTATTATACAGTCTATGGTGCCCGTTCACATTGGCGCATGTGTGCCCATCGTCTGCAGACACACTTCATTTGACTGATCTGCAGAGGGGGGCACCTGCACAAGGGGCCATTGAATAATGCATCAGTCCTGGGGAGGGAGTCAGACGGGGAGACGGGGAGACCCTCTCCACACCAAACCATTTCTTATAGCATATGAGCTGACAGCAAAACATTCTGTAGCTCTACAGTATTTCTGCAAAAGGAAAACAGTTAAAGCAGATCGATTGTGTTGTGTGTGTTCTCTTGTTATAATCTGTGACACCCGTGGATCATTCAAATTCTAATTTACACATTTGAAATCACAAAGCTGATCTAAAACAACTAAAAAACACGTGCACTGCCTTTCGCGTTACAAAAATGTTCCTGTAAACCAGAGGTGTCAAACTCATTTTGGTCCGGGGGGCCGTATACAACCTACTTTGATCCCAAAGGGGCCGGATTGGAAAACTCCATTCTCTGTTCAAGTTATTGTATTTTTCACCATGTTGTGTCTCATAGTGGCGTTTATATTCCTCCTTTATATTTATATTCCTTGAGCACCGCCACTTGTTGCAAACACACCAAGCGTACAGGTTTCCCATTCACCTCTGTGAAAAAGAAGAATTAGTCATTTTTTCTTGGAAAATCCTGCACTCAGCTCCACTTTTCTTGTTTTTGACACTTTGCTGATGAGGGCGTCATGGTCACAGTCAAAACGATCGTCCTTTAAGAGCGTTTGGAAAGAGGCGAGTCTTCATTTGTGCTGCTCTGGTGGGAGGCGCCACACACAGAAGCACTGGAGATGCTGCTATGCTAAGCGGCGTAGAAAATTATCAGAAAAATCTGAAAATTTTACATATTTTAAGAGAAAATCAGCCGAGGGCCAGATTAAAGGACTTGGAGGGCCGGATCTGGCCCCCGGGCCACATGTTTGACACCTGTGCTGTAAACAAAGGGCCCCTCCTATGGGCCCCTCCTATGGGCCCCTCCTATGAATAGCTGGAAAGCTTGAAAATAAGAGATTAAAGATGACGTAAACAGATATGAGTCACTCCAGTTACAGCTTCATAGGGTCAGTGAGAAGGAAACAACGAGTACATGGTTATAAGGTCTGAAAAGTCCATTTGCACAATACATCTGCTTTAAAAAAGAATCACAAAGTACAGAATGAGGTAAAAGTGAATAGATTTTAACATAATGGAGGAGCTCTGGCTGAGAACAAACTCCAGTGTTTGCAAACAGAACGCCCACATTCTGAAGCTGTTGCCAGTTGGAACATTTGCTGCAGTGACTTTTCTATGGGGGAGTTAGTATCAGCCACCAGTCATCACAAACTCTGAATATTTTATAAAACACTTTAACCACTGTTATTCAGCTCCTACTAATGCCTGATCCCACGACTGAATGAAAACCTTAACTCCTGAACCAGATCCTTAACCTGAACCATTCTTTATGAACTGTTTATTCATTATGTCTCTTTTCAGGCTAATTAAGGCTCTGTTAATAAAGCTCTGTTAATAAAGCTCTGTTAATAAAGCTCTGTTAATAATGCTAATGCTAACGCTATAGAAATAAAGTACCTTACCTAAAGTGTTACCATTTTAAGTAACACTAATGCCTTGTTAAAGCCACAGTAACTTTTTAGCAAATAAATGGGCCAAAATTGCCACGCGGCACAGTGGCTGAGTGTTTGCATGTTCTCCCCGTGCCTGGATGGCTTTCCACCGGGTACTCCGGTTTCCCCCATCAACTCAAAACCTGCAGCACCTGAACTAACATCAAGGACCATGACGTCCACCCTCCTGTGGCCGTGCATTTCACCCTGAGGCCTTCAGTGACGTCCCACACATTAACATCACCTCAGTATGGGCCAGTGAAGCAGCACTTAACTTAAGGAGCATTTAAAACCATCAAATATGCATTCACCATTAAGAGTAAGAAACTAAGTTTACAGATATTGTCAAAAATAAAAAGGTGATTTAAAAATACTAAACAAAATGTCACCAAAATTACGCTGTGTGATCTTAAACAAGTCTGAGTCCAATAAATTGTGCAATGTCGCCGTTTCATATAAGACGCCAACCAGACAACAAAATAAACTATTCTTTGAAAATAAAGCTAACAGATCGTTTGCATTTTTGAGAATAGTTCATACAACAGCAAATAACTGAACATGTTGCACAGCTGAGACTGAACCAACTTTAGTTCACTACGGTGACTTCAAAGCGCCGTTAGAAACTGCAGGTGAGCAGATTTATTTTATACATTTTTGTATCTTTGTCATTTTATTTCGTTACCATTAATTTAATACAAATGAAACAAAATGACAAGAAGAAATTAAAAATAAAATGCATTTACTCACCAGCATAGTTCTCCACAGCCTCTGCTTATTTGAAAATAAAGTCGATCCTCCTTCTTTCCTCAAGAACACTTCAGTGGCTGTTGTACAGTTTATCTGTGCATTTCAGGTCCATCAGTAAATCCTTTTCTATGGACATGGAGGCACCGTAGTTTGTAAGTGCCCAGCCGTGCTCTGATGTTTCGTTGGTAAAACAACTTAAGTTGGCAAACCCAGTGTGGCTCCAAACACCAGATCGATCAGATGCAACAGGCATTCCCAGCAGTACAATTTGCAGCGTTTCTCAGAGGCTGTGAGCCATGGGCACCGGTCATAATTGCTTGTCTGAAAATGACAGACAAACCCTTTTCCTTGCTGGGACAGGCTGGCTAGCGCAGGGGTTGGGCGACCTCTTCTCACAATAGCCAGCTTTTCGTGAAAGGCCCGTCTTGAAAATGGCGTGGAAAGTAGATCATTGTCTTCTCCTTCGGCCATTATTGGTTAAAATACAGTGACAGCTCTTGAATTTCTGTGTTTAGTTCGATTAGATATTCTCCAGATTGCCGCTTGTCAGGCCCTAGCTAATGTGCTAGTGCTAATCCAATCACCGAACGCGCATATGTCGAGTTCAACGCCTTCTCGCTGGCCTCGGTACGCAGAATCGAGATCTGATTGGCTATTGCAACCTGCCTGTGCCCGTTCCCTCACAGTGCACAGGGGCTCTGTGTATTCTGAAGGTCTCAAGCAAATGTAATTTACCTGACAACACAAGCTGTCTGAAATATAATTGGTTAAAAACTCTACCATAATAAATAACATTGGAAGCCACTCGACTAAGTGGAAATAATAGGACGGAAAGAATACAGAGAATAGAGCATCATTGTGTTTACATATTTATGAAAATAAAATAACATAAATTTACTTTTCTGAGCATGTTTAGGCCCATCACCACTGACCAGTATGAGTCTATGGAAATAGGAAGTTAAAACCATTTTCCATGGACATACAGTAGATATGTTTTAGTAAAACATATCTACTGTATGTCCATGGAAAATGGTTTTAACTTCCTGTTTCCATAGACTCACACTGGTGATGTCTCACCTCTTGACAGTCACATGGTGCCGTGTGTTGGTGATGAGCACAGGTTGACCACAGAATGAGTTTCGTGATGGTTTATGGGCTTCAGAATTGAGCTGGGGAAGTCTGGATTTGACCAATGATGGAATAAAACTGACAAAATGCTTAACTGACATTTTTTGAAGAGGAAATTGGATGAATAGATTTATAAAACAAATAAAGCACAATTCAACTCATAATGAGTTTTTCAGTTCTGCTACTCTGAGCCAGAAGGGTGAATTCTCCTCTTCCTTTCACTTGTCAACAATATTTTACGAAAGCTCCAGTGAATATCTGTCTAATTACATTCTCTAGTTTTTTGAATTGTGCATAATAAACTTGACCATAA
>CM060662.1:3355000-3435000 GCA_030686955.1 Odontamblyopus rebecca
ATGCATTATTATTATTACAATAAAACAATGAAGGGGGAGTTTACAGTTTAAGCTAAAATAGCTGTTTTTGTGCTTAGTTTTGTACCTTGGGACCAGGTATTTTTGACCAGATGTGGGGAGCTAAAAGTCCCTGTGCAAAGGCTGAGACACGTCATTTAAAATGGCCAAACAAATGAAGCAGTCTGGAGCGCAGGGACTCAGGGTGCAGCCGGGGTCTGCACTTACCTCACTGGACCATGTGCCAATGTAGGAAAACAGGTTTTTGTTCTTTGAGACCAGACAAAAGGTTAAACAAACTCAGTAAAAGCTGCATCGAAAAGAATCACCATGATCATGTCCTTGTTAAAAAAGGACACCGCAGTCTCTGGTGGCAGCTGTGGGAACAAATAAAGTTACCTGAACCTGTATCAGTATCCACACGCTCACTGAAAAGGCTGGAATGGTGCTTCATGTAATCATATGTTATAAGACCTGGTGCAGGTTCCCATGGGAACTCCCAAACCACAAAGTCATTTCTAAAAGAAAAGTTATGATTAAATGCTTTTATGCTTTGTTCAGACTTTAAGAGAAATGATCAGTAGAGTAAAAATGTTGCCTCCTACGTCGTATTAGTGTGATTTTGTCTGTCCATTCACACATAGTTTTGCTTGAAAAATGAAAATGTTCCTTTTCTTCCTTTATGTGCAGTGCACGTTTGAGTCCCCATGTGGCTTGGTAAACGCGCTCACACACACCCTCACACACACATGCCTTTATTAATATTCTGAGGCAGCTGAATAGGGTTCAAGTCCTGTCAATGTCAATAGCCCTCTGTGTGAGTGCCTGTGATTGTTTGGATGATGGAGGCTGAAAGGACAGAGCAGAGGACGAGCGGAGCACAGACACACAAAATCTGTTTCTCATCAACACAACACACAGCGTCCTACATCTGCACCGCAAATATAACGTCTCAATAATATTACTCCATTATTGGACCACATTCAGAATAAAACATGTCTGCAGAGATTAAAGGGGTGATATGTAAGGGCCTGAAGCCTTCGGTTTGATTTGTCTGGAATGTTGGACTCCAGTAATAGCTGTGGAACTGTGGAACATTTTCTGGAGACAAGCATGTGATGGGTGCTCCACCACCTTTAACGTATGGCCCTTCCACCACAGGAACATATCTGTGATATTAAAGATAATATAGCCATTTTGTTAAATAGTTCATAAATATACGTCTGTCCCTTATAATGTTTACTTAAACATTTAACCCAAATGTCCATGTAAAGCTGTGCACATTCTGTCTTTTGGTTCTGTGATGGAAATGTATCTCAGTCTGTCTTTGTGTAAATGAATGTAATTTCTACCTGAGACCAGAACAGTCGTTAACATGTATAAAAGCTCAGCAGAAGGAAGTCAGGAAGTCTTTTGGTCTTAGTTGGCCTTAAGTGTAAGTTAAGTTGATTAGTTGATTAGGTTAGCACTGGTCTGTGAACAAAAGTCACTGCTTTGAAATGATTCTGTATAAATCCTCAGAGCTCAGATGCTCTGGAGGGGAAACTGGAGGGGACTCAGGGCAGAGACAGGAGGAGATGCTCTGGAGGAGATGCTCTGGAGGAGATGCTCTGGAGGAGATGCTCTGGAGGAGATGCTCTGGAGGAGATGCTCTGGAGGAGATGCTCTGGAGGAGATGCTCTGGAGGAGATGCTCTGGAGGAGATGCTCTGGAGGAGATGCTCTGGGGTAGATGCTCTGGGGTAGAGGCTCAGAGAGGCTGTTGGGCTCTGGCCAGGGCAGGCCTTGGCTCTGTCCATATCTGCTGTAACAACAATAAACCTTTGTCTGTATTCCAAAAACAAAAAATTGGGCTTTGCAAATAGATTAATTATTTTTTCTTCAAGGTCTAATATTTTTTCCTCAACAGTTCTCAGGATAGATTTGAGATCATACAGTGAAATGAGGAAAAGCTCTGAATTCAGAGATTACCTGGGGTCAGAATACCACAGGAGTTTACACAGTCATGGCCTATATATGGTCTATATGCTGAGAACAGAGGGCAAACTGTGTCCTCTATATCATAAGATTAAATTCTGTCAACAGAATAAATGTTTAAGAATGAGGACGTTTCGCCATTTCTCCAAGAGGCTTCTTCAGTTCTGGTCAGGATTCTGGTGGACACTGCTTTATATTTGTCTGAAGGGAGGAGACACTGAAGTCGACATACCTAAGTTTACGATAAGATTATTGTCTGATTATGTCTTCACTCTAAAACTGTAAAAACCAGTGACCAAGTTGAATTTTCTTTTGCTATGGAGTCTGTGTAAATAAAAATCCCTGGAGGACTGAGGGTTTACACGCTGTCCTCATTAAGGCACTGGCACAAAGTTCAGTTATGATTGTAGTTCCTTTCTAACCCAATAAGAGCACAGGACAGTTCCTGTTAATTCACACTTACTTGACTGCACCTCCTTCTATAGCCCTGTATTGTCAACACTAAATCTCTATCAAAACCCACACAGTATTTTCACTTGCTGTTGTATTTGCTCTGCTGCTCGCTCAGCTCCTCGGCTCCGAGCCCCGTGTGCACTTTATCTTTACAGCTGCGGCTCTGATAAACCCCAGTTTGTTTGAACAAGCCTATCGAACCCACTCACACATACACACACACACATACACACACCTACACACACACACACACACACACACACACACACACTGTAAATGTTCTCCTTAAAAGCCTTCTATTTCCCCGCACTCTGCACAGTGCTGAGGCGAGGGTCAACATCAGCTCCAAATGTCGATGAAACAAAGTGCTCATAAAGTGCTTTCTTGATAAGTCCCAATGACAGGCGCATTATGAGAGCCTGGAGACAGCAGACAGAGGAGCCCGATGATCTGAGGAGGAGACTTCTGCGGCCCTGCAAAGGAGCAGCTGGTGTTTGGGGGAGAGGCTCAGAGGCTCAGCAGGACGCCAGTGTGAAGTTTGGACAGAAATGAATGAGGCTGTGAGATACAGATGTGAAATCATGTGTTGTTTTGACACAGTGTAAAATAAAAGTGTCTCAGGGTTCAGTGGGTATCTGAAGATATAAGACAAATGTATTTCAATAGACTCACTAAGGTAAAGATGCACTGTGTCACTTTTCTGCTGACGGTTCTGTTCCCTGCTT
This sequence comes from Odontamblyopus rebecca, assembly GCA_030686955.1. Taxonomy (NCBI): domain Eukaryota; kingdom Metazoa; phylum Chordata; class Actinopteri; order Gobiiformes; family Gobiidae; genus Odontamblyopus; species Odontamblyopus rebecca. The sequence goes on from CM060662.1 coordinate 3,358,152, forward strand.
GTCTCCATGGAGATGTCATAGTTTTGCCTGGTATGTTCCACAGGATGTATTAAACGTATGCATCTTGTTTGTACTGTAGTCTGTTAGATGTGTATGTCTTGCTCAAAAATACCTTGAAGAACATGCATTCTGCTGGCAGTGGCAGGGCAGCTGTGGTTACAACAGGAGCTTACAGATGTTGCACCTCGAAAGTTGACTCCTGCTAAAAGATACTTTGGGAAACTGTGAGATCAAGGGCGTGGATTTGCTCTATTACTCTATAGTATTAATTTAACATAATTCACACCGTAGCGTCCAAAAACGCCTTGGATGTCCCTACTTGGAACCTATGCATTTGAATTCATATGCTCCCGTCGTGGACCAACGGGAGAAAATACTTGAGTCATGTCCAGTGTATCAGCTGTGGTCTCTGAGTGCCATGTTTCCTGGTCTAGAGAGTGACTTTACTGTATTTATTACATAAAACACATCAGCGGAGTCCCAGCCCGCAGAGTTGGCCCCGGCCCCACTGAGCACTGGGCCATGCATGGCTCCAGGCTCTGGGCCGCGGAGCTCCGAGCCGCTGAACTGCTGTGCTGCTGACACTAGTGGCTCCGCTGTCCGCTCTGTTTCATTTCTCTCCAGCGACCACAAAGTAGTCAAACCGGCACCCGAAAAAAACAAAAAACAAACAAGATATAAGAAGTTCTTTCACCACAGAGGGAGTAGTGTGCCCACAACAGGCTGATGTGATTAAGCTGTAATGCAATGCAACATGTGAAGTGCAAATGTGTATTAGTGGTGGGCATAGATACATTTTTTAAATCTAGATTAATCTCACTGAAATCTTGAAATTAATCTAGATTAATCTAGATTAAAATGGCTCCTTCAGAATATGCAAAATACCTAAGTAATGACTAAAAGTAAGTCTTTGAGAACGGGTTTCTTAAGCCAGGGGATGCATTAGAACAGGAGCCAAAATGCCAAAATGACACCTGGCCTCTGCCATCTTTGGTCCTTTGCAGCTTTCTCTGCGGTGTATTGGTCATATATCCTCCGAACGATAGTTCGTCTTGCAGGTAGTTTATAAAATGGGTCACCTGTGGCCGCCTGAAGAACAAGCTCGAGCCCTTCGTCCTCAAACATGCCGGCAGGGTCGGCAGCTAGTGGCAATCCACCGGGTGAGAAGATGAGTGAGCTTCTCTGATAAAGCTGTGCTGACAGACTTGCCTCCGTTGCATTCAAACAAAGTAGTTTGGCGGCTACTCTTTCCCAGCATTTTTTCGGTGCTTGAACCAGCATCAGAAGCATTAGCAAAGGGATGCTTTGTGTTCAGATGGTATCTGAGACTGGTAGAACTCCTACAGTAAACCAATTCCACATTGCATAAAGTACACACAACCTTAGTTTTGTCGACTTCGCCATCAGGAAGCTTCTTAAAAATGAATTTTCCTTGAAGCCTTGCGGCTTCGTGGCTGCGTCCATGTCAGAATGTCAGGCTTGGTGTGATTGGTTGGTTGTCGCCTAGTTTGGGTAATTCACAGGTGCAGAGAGGTTGGAAAACTCGTTCTCGCCCCCTACTGTGCAATTCTCCTATGTATACATCCGCCCTGAAACATGGTGAAAGTCATCAGTTTGCTTAGTCGGCTATAGGACCCAGCACCAAACCCAGTTTTGATGATAGATTAACGGCGATATTTTTTATATCGCTCGTTAAGAGTCTCACATTATCGCAACACGTTAACGCCGATAACGGCCCACCACTAGTTATAATCGAGCCTAATTGTTAGACCTCTGATTAACTGTAGCCAACAGAATAAAGCCCCGGCATACATCTGCAATAAGCACGGAAAGGTATTCAAGTCAGTTGGATTTCAAACAAACAAATAAAAAAACAATAGGAGCTGACCACCACCTAATGTTTAGTGACTTTAAGTGTCATGACAGCAGCTGTTATAATGGTCAGTTTTCTTTTGTGTGGGTCAGCATGACCCACATGAGCCTGTCTAAAGTGCATTGGAGAACATGGGCTCTTGTCTCTGAAGCGGATGGATTTAGGAACACAGCAGAGCGTTATTTTAGAGATGGCACTTTAACATGAGGACTGTCATTCAGCTGAGGACCAGCCAAGTGTGTCTGGATCTATTGTCCTCTGGCTCAAACACAGTATACTTAATCTACACCCTGTTATCAAAAGTTCAGGGAAGTTTGCTCAAGTTGCACAAGGCAGACGGAGTGGAGGAATAGGCTGTGTTCACGTGTAGTGTTTTTACAGGATTATAGGCAGTTAGGGTTTTGTGTCACATTCACATAACTATAAACCCCCCAAGGACCCTCTTAGGGACCCTCTTAGGTAACTCATTTCAGTCCCTGAGATGAGACTTTCCTGACAGTGTATCAACAGAGAACCAGCCCTCTTAGCTGAACATTTTCAGAGGCCCCCTGTGCATGTGTCTCCTCTCATGAGGGCTCCAGTCACATTTATGTACATGGAATTACATAGTAGTAGTTTTACTCTTGTTAGGTGTAGGCACGTAGACTAATATTAAAGGCCCTTTACATAATTCCTTCCATGTATCTGACCAAAATGTGTCTTGCCCCAGTACAGATGTAAAGTCAAAGTCAAAGTCAGTTATAAAGATTTTTATTGTCTGATAATCAGGAAGTGCATGCTAGTTGTTGTTAGCTTTACCATGACGGTTACCTCTGAAAGTTATGAAAAATGCATATAAACTCATCATGGTGCATTCAATTCAATTCAATTCAATTCAATTAATTTTTGTAGCGCCCAAAATCACAACAACAGTTTCCTCTAAGGCCGTTCCAAGATATGGATGAGTAAAACATACACACAGACATATATAACAGGAATAAACAACATTCATGTAAAGCAGCAAATGAAACATGGTCCAGTCATCCCCTGTCCTTAGACCCTCCTTCTCAGCAAGGAAAAACTCCCAAAAACCCAGGGTCCTGGGAAAAAGAAGAAACCTTGGGGAGAACTACAGTGAAGGAGGGATCCACTCCCATGGACGGACAGGCTAACATGGCTATGCATGAGGAATAACTTTGACCACTGCAAACTTTTAAATGAACTAGTTCTGTTTTTTTTCCTTTTTTTTTTAAAGACAGTTAAAATCAGGTGTAAATGGTCACATTCTTATTTAATGCTTTTCCACCTTCAAGGCTGTCAAAGCGTTTTACTCAAACCTGAACTGGTATTTTTAGACCATTTTGTTAAGACATACCTTTAGCAGTGCACAAGAGCTGACACCGTCCTGATCCTTGAGTAGGCTCCACAGCTGAGTTATAGCTAAAGTCAAGAGGGTGGGGAGTGAGCACTTGTCCCTGTGCTGCAGATCTGATGTGTGCAAACAGGAGGTCACACTCTGCTCTCAGAACACATCAGACGCAGGTGAAATAGTGTCTGTGTGAGCCCCCATTGAGCGCTGATGGATGGGAGCGTCCAGTGTGAAGGTTTATGGAGCAGCGGCCTTCACTGGACAGAGGGGCACAGGGGCACACAGGGGTTACGCTCCCTCTACAGTGATGGACCATGGTCCATATTTGGTACGTTCTCTACATACTATAGTTTAAATATGAGATGTGGCTGAAGTGTTCAAGGACTTAGTAAAAGGTGTTCTTCCTGTACCTGTGTTGCCAGTGCCTTAAAGCGGGGGTATATAACTTCTGTGGGGTATTAACTACAGACACAAAACACATTTAGATCACCACGTAACCTTTTATTGTTTTGAAAATGCTATGTTCACCCAAAACAATGTATGTTGCCTGCAGTTAAGTCACCTTTATATCGTTATCACAACACTATCAGTGTGCTAATGAAAGTACTGCACATAGCATCAGGTTTGTCAAGTTGTAGTAAATTGTTTTTGTTTTGTTTTTTTCTGCTGATATATGTACACTTATGGGAAATGGACATGTGGGAACATGAATGACAGGCTTGTGGGTTGAGGGTTTGAATAGGTCCAAGAAGAGAAAATACTGTACATGTGTTTTGATGAGGGAACAATGTTATAACATGACAGAAAGCTAACTCAAACTCAATATATGGACAGACCAGGCCTCATGTGCAGAACCTCCATAATTCAGTCCCTGAGTTGCAGAGGCTGCAGTAGCACTGACTCAAGACCCCCTGCAGGTGTTGGGGTTTTTCCATTCAAATCAGAGAGCCATTTAAGGTTCAAACCAGCTGGATTTCATCACTGAAACTGGCAACCCAAATGAGAGACTCATGTGAGGCTCATTCTGCTTTCTTAATGACTCATTTTGCAACTCCTTAATGTTATCATTAGTTGGTTTTACTTTATCCATGGTTTAGTTTCATTGAGACCACATTCAACCCTGATTTAGGCCTGATTTCGATTTGATGGTACGTAAAACGCCACATTAAATAGTACTTTGTATGAAAACTCTTCAAACCACTGAGAGAAAAGGTTCTAAAGCCAGTCGATGCTAACTTCAAATTAGCTTTGTTGATTTCCAGTAGATGTTTTTGTCCATACATATCTCTACCTACGGTGTCTTTGATCATAAACCAGCTCAGGATCTGCAGATGGACCCGTGGGTGGCTACAATACCATCATACATGAGACTGGAGTATACATGGAGTCTCATGTATGTTTAATAATGTGCGCTACACATGATTCCATATTGTCACATTTAAGTCTTCATATATAACCAACATGAATAATTAAATCTGTTTTACCGTATCATATAAGTACTAAACATTCCTCACAGTGTGTCCTGTTTATCTATCAGGGTTAACCTTATGTTGTACAGGTCCTACACATAGTCTGTAGAAAACAGATGAAGAGGCAGGATGTCTTATCCAGAAGTGTATTACACATCATAAGAACCTTCAGCACACAGCACTGCCACTCAGTGTACTGCCGACCCAAGCCTGGTGCTGCTTCCACAACAAGAGTTTACATACCCTCTGTAGGGCATCTTGTAGTGAAGCACTGTGTGTATATCAGAAGACTACAGAGACATCTAGACACTACATAGGAACTGTGTTCCAGCTTGACTGCACATTATGACCATGGTCTGTGTACAGAAGTGGACTAAGGGAGTGTGATGTCACCCATTGTATTCGGCTCCAGTCAAATGAAGCAGATGATGCCACAGCACTGCCTTAGCAGGGGGCAGGGGCACTGTCAATCAAACCTGAAATCTAAATCAAATACATTTTTAGTGTGACCTTTGCCTTTAGAAGAGCATCAGTTCTTCTAGGTATACATGTATACAGTTTTTGAAGGAACTGGGCTGGTAGATGTTCCAATCTTGTGTGGATGTAGCCAATATTAATAATTACACATTTGTTTTATGATATATAAGGACAAATGATTACTCGTGGTGCGTCCTGTTTGCACTCCACCATGTGACAGGGTTAATCTTAGTTATAACCAGCCCCTCTATATATTCCCTTTCACCAGCAGAGTATCAGATAGCATTACAAGCATGTCTGGCATTGCAATCCATAATGGCATTGTTGTTTATCACCTCCATTCCGTGGGGTCAGCTGGCCTCCTCCTCCATGCATTAGTGCGTCTCCCTGACCTGTGCTCCGGGCGCGGATACAATCCACAGGCTGCTCCTTCCCACACTGCGCCGACACGCTAGAAATGGCAAATAATGAGTAGTTAACAGGCATTTAATGAAAGCGGGTGCACTCACAGACACAGTGACATTGTTGGGAGGTCACGGCTGTTTGGGGATTCTGTTGGAGAGCAGCTTGCAGGAGTGTAAGATTATTGAGGTTTGTGTTTTGCTCTTTTGTCTCATATAGACACAATCAGCTTACATGCTATGGTAATGCGATCAGCCATCTGTGAAGCGCAGAAATTGTGCCGCACTGTTTGGATTGGCGGATGGGGGTTGCGGTGTTGAATTTTCATTTTATGAATATTGTGAGAGGAAAAGTGGGAAAGTGTTCCTTCTTTAACCAAACAAGTGCTGATTCAATTACTGTCCCTGCACCGTTATACTTGGCTCCTGAATATTTCCAGTCTCAGTGTTCAGGGACAAAAGTGGCTCTGTAGTTATAGTGTTCTCTGTGGTTATCATGTGCTCCTATGATCTAAAAGTCTGTGGTCTGATGTCGGCTTGTAAAAAACATGTGGATGCAGTGGATTGTTTTGTTCCAACACACAACAAGTTCAATCCATGTAACATCCATGTGTGTAACATCCATGTGTGTAACATCCATGTGCGTAACATCCATGTATGTAACATCCATGTATGTAACATCCATGTGCGTAACATCCATGTATGTAACATCCATGTGTGTAACATCCATGTGTGTAACATCCATGTATGTAACATCCATGTATGTAACATCCATGTATGTAACATCCATGTAACATCCATGTGTGTAACATCCATGTGTGTAACATCCATGTGTGTAACATCCATGTGTGTAACATCCGTGTGTAACGTCCATGTAACATCCATGTGTGTAACATCCATGTGTGTAACATCCATGTGCGTAACATCCATGTAACATCCATGTGTGCAACATCCATGTGCGTAACATCCATGTGCGTAACATCCGTGTGTAACGTCCATGTAACATCCATGTGTGTAACATCCATGTGTGTAACATCCATGTGCGTAACATCCATGTGTGTAACATCCATGTGTGTAACATCCATGTGTGTAACATCCGTGTGTAACGTCCATGTAACATCCATGTGTGTAACATCCATGTGTGTAACATCCATGTGTGTAACATCCATGTGCGTAACATCCATGTATGTAACATCCATGTGTGTAACATCCATGTGCGTAACATCCATGTAACATCCATGTGTGTAACATCCATGTGCGTAACATCCATGTATGTAACATCCATGTAACATCCATGTGCGTAACATCCATGTATGTAACATCCATGTCCGTAACATCCATGTGCGTAACATCCATGTAACATCCATGTGTGTAACATCCATGTGCGTAACATCCATATATGTAACATCCATGTGCGTAACATCCATGTATGTAACATCCATGTAACATCCATGTGCGTAACATCCATGTGCGTAACATCCATGTGCGTAACATCCATGTAACATCCATGTGTGTAACATCCATGTGCGTAACATCCATATATGTAACATCCATGTGTGTAACATCCATGTAACATCCATGTATGTAACATCCATGTGCGTAACATCCATGTGCGTAACATCCATGTGTGTAACGTCCGTGTGTAACATCCATGTGTGTAACATCCATGTGTGTAACATCCATGTGTGTAACATCCATGTGTGTAACATCCATGTGCGTAACATCCATGTATGTAACATCCACGTGTGTAACATCCATGTGTGTAACGTCCGTGTGTAACATCCATGTGTGTAACATCCATGTGTGTAACATCCATGTGTGTAACATCCATGTGCGTAACATCCATGTATGTAACATCCACGTGTGTAACATCCGTGTGTAACATCCATGTGTAACATCCATGTATGTAACATCCATGTGCGCAACATCCATGTATGTAACATCCATGTGTGTAACATCCATGTGCGTAACATCCATGTAACATCCATGTGTGTAACATCCATGCGTAACATCCATGTGTGTAACATCCATGTATGTAACATCCATGTAACATCCATGTGTGTAACATCCATGTGTGTAACATCCACGTGCGTAACATCCATGTATGTGTGTAACTTCCATGTGTAACATCCATGTGTGTAACATCCATGTGTAACATCCATGTAACATCCATGTGTGTAACATCCATGTGTGTAACATCCATGTGTAACATCCATGTGTGTATGTAACATCATGTAACATCCATATGTATGTAACATCCATGTATGTAACATCCATATATCATGTATGTAACATCCATGTGCGTAACATCCATGTGCGTAACATCCATGTAACATCCATGTGTGTAACATCCATGTGCGTAACATCCATGTATGTAACATCCATGTCCGTAACATCCATGTGCGTAACATCCATGTATGTAACATCCATGTGCGTAACATCCATGTGCGTAACATCCATGTGTGTAACATCCATGTGCGTAACATCCATGTATGTAACATCCATGTAACATCCATGTGCATAACATCCATGTATGTAACATCCATGTAACATCCATGTGCGTAACATCCATGTATGTAACATCCATGTGCGTAACATCCATGTATGTAACATCCATGTGTGTAACATCCGTGTGTAACATCCATGTGTAACATCCATGTATGTAACATCCATGTGCGCAACATCCATGTGCGTAACATCCATGTGTGTAACGTCCGTGTGTAACATCCATGTGTGTAACATCCATGTATGTAACATCCATGTAACATCCATGTGTGTAACATCCATGTGTGTAACATCCATGTGCGTAACATCCATGTATGTAACATCCACGTGTGTAACATCCGTGTGTAACATCCATGTGTGTAACATCCATGTATGTAACATCCATGTAACATCCATGTGTGTAACATCCATGTGCGCAACATCCATGTGCGTAACATCCATGTGTGTAACGTCCGTGTGTAACATCCATGTGTGTAACATCCATGTATGTAACATCCATGTAACATCCATGTGTGTAACATCCATGTGTGTAACATCCATGTGCGTAACATCCATGTGCGTAACATCCATGTGTGTAACGTCCGTGTGTAACATCCATGTGTGTAACATCCATGTATGTAACATCCATGTAACATCCATGTGTGTAACATCCATGTATGCAACATCCATGTGTGTAACGTCCATGTGTGTAACATCCATGTGTGTAATGTCCATGTGTGTAACGTCCATGTGTAACATCCATGTGTGTAACATCCATGTATGTAACATCCATGTAACATCCATGTGTGTAACATCCATGTGTGTAACATCCATGTGCGTAACATCCATGTGCGTAACATCCATGTGTGTAACGTCCGTGTGTAACATCCATGTGTGTAACATCCATGTATGTAACATCCATGTAACATCCATGTGTGTAACATCCATGTATGCAACATCCATGTGTGTAACGTCCATGTGTGTAACATCCATGTGTGTAATGTCCATGTGTGTAACGTCCATGTGTAACATCCATGTGTGTAACATCCATGTATGTAAAATCCATATAACATCCATGTGTGTAACATCCATGTGTGTAACATCCATGTGTGTAACATCCATGTGTGTAAGATCTCCATACCATTTTTTAAATAATAAAATCGGCTGTGGTGTTCGTTAGTGCAGAAAAACAGGGAGACTGTTAAGTGATGCACTATATTTTAGAGTTTGGGCGACTTACCAACACTTACTTGGCCTGTTATTCATCTGTGCTCCTTTTGGAGTGTGACAGGGACAGTTGGGATTGATTAGGACGATGCTGAGCTTAAACACCTCTGAATAGGAGTGTGTATGACAGAGATTGGATTTACTGCTACACACTGGACACACAGTATGTCTCTTTGAGCAGCATGATTTAACAGAAAAAAAAATTGGAAGACAGACAAGTTAAGGCAAACAAGAAATTATGTGAAATAAACCGATGCCTCCCAAAACCGAAACCAAACCGAACATGATTGTCGTGTATACCTAGAGTTGTGCCCTTGGGCAACAACTTTACCCACCTTGAATTAATCTGGTGGTCTGAGAGGCCCATGGCACAGTTTGGCAGCCTTGCTTCCAGGCCCAGGGCAGTTACAGCAGTAACTTACCACCAGTGCTGAATGAATACGCACTGTAAAGCCGTGTACAGCACCTGAGTCACTCGGCCTTCCTGTGTCCAGTTTGTGTGCCCTTTGTTGCCAGGATATCACTGTTTGAAGGAAGGGTCAAACTTTGACCTTAAAGAAGACATGCAAAGTGATGAGTGCTGTGAATCCTGACAGACAGTGAAAGCTCTCCTCAAACACAAACCCTGTGCTCCTTTTGATACAGTTGTATATGGTTCTGTATACAGTCCTATCTGAGCCAACATGTGTCTGTGATCACAATAAAACGGTGTAATGGTTGTTCTAGGATCGCTGGCTTTCTAACGTAAAGTCGATTTAATGAGTCGAATATTATTCATGCATCTCGTATAAAGGGAAAAGGAGGAGATGAAACATTTGCACAAATTTGGTTGAGGTTGTGTGGCGGACACCATCTGCTCTGAGGGAGTCTTTTGCACACAGCTTTGCTCCTGCTAAGAGACTTTTACTGTCACATGGTCATGCTTTGTACCACTAGTAAAGTTCTAACTGAGGGGGGTTCCCTATATAAATGTCAATGTCAATTGTATTTCTTTTTGGGCTTCAGCTTTGAAAAGGGAATTGTCAAATGCTCAGAAAATGAATCAGCTCAACTCATGTCAAAAGGACTGGACTACAGTTTATCAGGATCATCGTGAACACTTTTTACTCTGTTCATGCAAAATGTAAATTGTCCCGTTCCTCTTTCCTCACTGTCCCGTTCCTCTGTCGTCCCTGTCCTTTTCCTCCATCCCCTCTTAGATAATCTGTTGATCGATTACCAGTTCACCTTCAGCCTGCTGCAGGAGGACGACCACCACTACACTGCTATCAACTTCATGGCCACTCCAGAGCAGGTACACACAAGCCTGCCTCAACCTCTCTTACATGTCAGATATAAATGCCGGTCATTAAGAATCTTTATTTAGACAATAGAATGTGATCAAAGCAAATGGTAGTACTGTCTTTTCTACTACCACGTGCTCTTATATGTGTGTAATCCCTCAGTGGTGCAGGTAGGTTCCACAGTGCTCCATGGGTGTAACACTAGTCTATGTGCTCTTATACTTGTTCTGATGCAGCTCGAGATCATTCTAAAGACATTCAGGAAAGGTTCATTTCTGGCTGTCAATGGGAGTTTTTTTTAATATTTATACCTCCTCAAATCTAGTTTCGATGCTGTTTTTAGTACTAATTAGTACTTCAATACTCTTAACTACCCTATGCAATACTGACATTTACTAAAGGAACACGTAAAAAAAGTTAAATACACTCTTTTAACATGTGTTTCTCATGTTATGGGGCTGTCTTTGCTCTGAGTCACATTCACTGAAACATTCATTTGTACATTTACTTAAAGGCCCTTTTCCCTGACCCTTTTCCCATGTATCTGAGCAAAATGTGCCTTTCCCGTCTATTATGAAGTGCTCTATTTTCAGATAATCAGGAAGTGTTCAATTTGCATGCTAGTTGTTTTTTAGCTTGATTATCACGGAAAAATGTTGCACTTTGGTCTCTGAGAGTTGTGAAAAGGTATAAGTGAGTAATAACTTTGTACCACCACAAACATTCTTGTAAAAACCTGGTACTACACTAAAGTACTACACTCTGTTGCTCTTGGATTCAACTAACCCCAAAAGAAGTTAAAATAAAGTCCATAAAACCTTTTTTCTGTTCTACAGTGCTTATCCTTCATGGCAGCATCACTTAGTTTGTTAGTGTTATTAGAGAAATTCCATCTCTGTGCTGTATTAAAGGCATTCTTCACTGCCAGCTCAGTCTTTACATCTTTGAGAGTTGAGACATTTCACCTGAAACTATCAGATCTTTCAGCACTGAGACTCATGTCTGTTCTCTTCATCTCTCTGACTACCATTTATTCTACAACAAGCATCATGTTGGTAAAATTAGATACATTAGCGACGTTGTACCTGATATTTACTGTCTTAAAAATGTGAAAAACATCCATCCCTCTTCTCCCACTTTGTCCGGCTGGGCAGTCCACTAAGCACCTGACCCCCCTATGAACCCCTGTTTTGAGTTGATGGGGGAAACCGGAGTGCCCAGAGGAAACCCATCCGGACACAGGGAGAACATGCAAACTCCACACAGAAAGGCCCGGGTGACCTGGGGATTGAACCTGCAACCTTCTTCCTGTGAGGCATGAGTGTTGGCCACTAAGCCACCGTGGCCCTATTGTAATTAAATAAAAAAACTATTTCATTTTAAACAGGTTGCACCACAAGGAGTTTATATAAGCACTTTTCACAACGTCCAGAGACAACAGTGGAGTTTTGCTATGATGATAAAGCTAGCAACTAACAACTAGCTAGCTAATCTGCTGTGGCAGATTTCCTGATTATCAGACATTAAAGCAGTTTATAATTAAATGCAGACAGGGCACAGCAGATGATCTCAGGAGCTGCTTACACAATATATCTGTACTTTGGCACATGCTGTGCTCTGCTCAAATACATGTGAGAAATCAGGCACAAGACGTTTAGAACGAGTAAGATCATTCCCACGGTGACTATCAGAGGGACAGACACAAATGCAAAAGAACTATTATTAAATTATATAAAATTATATCAAAAGTTGGAATTAAATATAATTTTTGCCCTGTGTAGAGAGTTTATTGTTCAGTCTATTAGATAAGCCCAACACTGGTGTGATGAAATAGTACAAATGTTTATTGAATAAGAAATATAGTTTAGTTGGCATAAAATACAGTGTTTCCAGTGCAGATACAGAGTTCACATTGATATCGATTTTCTTCTGAATGCCTGGAGCTTTGTTAGAACATCAGCCAGGAGCAGACACACTGTTGGACAGTCAATAGAGTCACTTTAGATTCTTTAAATACCGACTCTCCAACACATTCACATGAGCCTTGGGGGAGATAATGTGCAATAATCATTTATCTATAAAAATCTCAAGATATGTCAGAATGATGGGATCGATAAAACGTGTACAACATAGAGTCTAATTGAATTATTAGAATAGTTATGTGTGGGTAAACCACCAAGTAATGATAAGAGCAGATGAAAATGGGCAGAACACTACACCATGTGATCATGACGTTGGTGTTTTGTCTTGAAACAGGTCAGTAAGAACCTGGACATGTCCATCAACGCCTCCAACCACTTCAACCTGAACATCAGCTGGTCCCTCGGCTCCACAGGTACGAGGCTGCAGACATCCATGTTCTACTCTCTGCTGCCACTGCAAAGGTCTGGCAGAGCTTTTCAGGATCAGGATCAGAATTATTTTTACTCATCCCCAAGAGGAAATTCTTTTCATTTACAGACATGCAGCCGGCCAGCAGAAGGAAAAAAAAAAAAAAGTTTAAATTAAGCACAACATAATATGGCAGCCTCATAAACATGATGTGTATCTTCATGTACAGTGCAGCAGTGAGGTAAAGAGACAGTGTAACAGTGAAACTTTGACAGCTTTTATAGTTTATCACATCATACCAGGACACCAGGCTACATCCTCCTGCTCCTCTGCTCCTGGTCTTCTTTGCCTCCTGGTCTTCTCCTCACTCTTTGTTCTTCTGGACTTCCCTGTGTTGCACATAAGGGTTACAGCAGTGTTCAGACTGCAGGCAGCTCCAGGTCGAAGAGTGGAGGAGGAGGAAGTGGAGGAGGAGGAGGAGGAGGAGGAGGAGGAGGAGGAGGAGGAGGAGGAGGAGACATGTTTTAGTCATTCATCTTGGCCATTAGCACAGATCTGTTGATGGAGGAGGAGGAGGAGGAGGAGGAGGAGGAGGAGGAGGAGGAGGAGGAGACAGTTTTAGTCATTCATCTTGGCCATTAGCACAGATCTGTTGATCATTCACAAACACAGAGATCTGACAGTGCACAGTAAGCACTGCCAGGTGGAACAGTCTCTTTTGTATTTCATATTTAAAAGGAGATGTTGGGATTCATTCATTCAGCAGATAGTCCATATTATATGCTTTAGTGGTGCACTGAGTTTGTCTCATTCTCAGTTTATGGACAGACCAGGCCTCACTGAAGCTCAGAACCTCCAGAATTCCCACCCTGAGCTGCAGAGGCTGCACTAGGACTGACTCATGACTGGTACTGAGGTTTACGGAGTGACCATTCAGATCAGAAAGGTTTAAACCAATTGGATTTCCTTATTGAAACTGACAACCCCAATGAGAGAGTCATGTGAGGCTCAGTCTGCCTTCTGATTGGATAATAGTCTTAAACCAAAACACCAAATTATAACAAAAACAAATTGTAACAAAAAATAAATCAGCATTACAATTGCTATAAAAATGCTATATTTGTGCATCTGGGGAGACAGTTAGGTCATGTTCATGGAATTTAAAATCAGAATCTTACATACAGTTCCTTTTAACACAACACTATTATTAGTCACATTGAAATCTTACATGTCAGTGGTGAAAATGAAAATACAATTCTAAATGCATTGCTTTAGTCATGTTTGAGCACTCATGTAACAGCACTGGAAGTTTGTACAGTATTTCGACTTTAATACCACATACATGTTGTTGTGCCATAGCGGGGACCATCTCAGGAGAGGAGCTGTTCATCCTCTCCAGGACCAACATCAGGGAGCACCACGACTCCTTCTCCTGTGACAAGTTCAACTTCAGAGTCCACCACAACATCACCTTCTACGTCTACCTGTCCAACTTCAGCTGGCCAATCAAGATACAGGTAAGAACAATGGGCGGGGTCACTCTGGACACATGTCTCATATCTGGCCGTGGTAACAAGCTTCATGTGTGTTTGCAAATTCATATATTTTAGCACGGCCATTTTTACGACTTTGTCCAAGTCCACATATTAACCTCTATATGGTCTCAGGAAAAGACTAACAGAAAATCTTAAAAACCTGTCCCGGTCATGTAGGGTCAGCAGATCTGTGTCAGGGTAGTTTGAGGATAGGAAGAACCCTCAGGACAAAAGTGTCTATCCTCTGTGTCCTGTTGCCTCACAGCAGCCTCCAGAGGGAATCAGATGAACTCCAGAGACACAACAGAAAATCCTCTTCTAAGCCAAGTTCATATTGTTAGGTGCACAGAGGTGGACCCAATGAACAGACTGGAGGCGAGGAAAAAATGCAAAAGGTAACAAAGGTTTATTGATATCGGGCAATGGAGATTGTAGAGAGGAGCCTGGAGCTGGACGCAAGAGTCTTCCAAAAATCCAGAGCTGGGAACAAAAGAGACGAAGGTAAGTGACCATAGAACAAGGCGAGAAACGAAAACTACAACCGACTGTTAAATCACCGTCTAGTAGACAACAACAATCTGGCAGAGTCTGGCAGGAGAGATGGGCCTTTGTAGTCGGCTGATTGAGATGATGAGCAGGTGCTCCCAGCAGACTCCACCCATGTCCACACCCACAGCCAGTGAAGACTCGTGTCAGCAACCAGGGGCGTGACACATATGCTACATTCAGACTGTAATAATAATAATACATCGGTTTTGTACCGCGCTTTTACGGTAACACAAAGACGCTTCACGATGAGGTAACACTAAAACAAGGACAGGACACACAAAACAGTAATGAGGAGCGGTCAGATGTGGGGACTGTAGGCTCTGAGGAAAAGGTGTCTTTTGACCAGTTTTTTGAAGGTGTTAAGTCTCTGATGTGAAGGGGGAGAGAGTTCCAGAAGGCCGGGGGCAGCAATGGCAAAGGCTCAGTCTGTGGTGTTAAAATTCAGATGAATTCAGAATTTCAAAGTAAATCTTGTTGTGCCTGGGCTCAGAATGTGAGCAGACATTGTTCTCAGTCCTCAAATATGGTGCACATGTGTTTGAAATGCAGCCTTTTGAACACCATCGCCCTCCAGTGTCTGCATCCAGTGCTCTGTCAGTGTGGAGGCTAAGCTAACGTGCTCAAGATGGACCTTCAGCTTTGTGAGCACAACACAGGAGTAAACAACTCCTGTGCTGGGTCTTCCAAATTCTGGTGGTGCCTCAACCTTCAAAATACATCATAATTCAGCCATTAACATACTTTCACCCTGCTTCTTATGGCTCCGAAAGTTAATTGGGCCCAATGAGTCTTCATGTCAAAAAAGTCAATGGAGACCATATGCTATTTCTCACTGTGTTGCCATGGTGAAATTGCGCATGTTATCCTTATGCCATATATGATATTTGACACATTGACTTTTCAAGTTGTCAAGGGGGCCATTGTGGTATTTCCCTCAAGGCGCAGATGTTTTTCAATGTTAGCATGTTAGCGCTTCCAATGTGCATTGACTTCTGTCTGTTTAGCGACAAGTACAGCCCAAAGTCACAATAACAGACAGACAAGTGACATGTCAGCACCATCCTGAGGGAGCGCCTCATTTCGTTTGCCTCCCATTAGGCAGCAGAGCAGTGTCCTTCTCACGCACTGCCCATTCCCCAGCAGACCCGCTGCTCTCCCGTCTGTCCCGGTTTTGCTCCCGTCTGTCCCGGTTCTGCTCCCGCCTGTCCCGGTTCTGCTCCCGTCTGTCCCGGTTCTGCTCCCGCCTGTCCCGGTTCTGCTCCCGCCTGTCCCGGTTCTGCTCCCTCCTGTCCCGGTTCTGCTCCCGTGTCTCTCACCTGAGGTACGAGTGTCCACCGCTGCTCCTGCACTGCTCACAGTCTCGTCTCACAGGTGTCCACTGCATTTGGTCCCACATATGTGAATGTCTCGCAGATTATGGAATTGTTTATTGTTCATATTAAATGTTTCTGATGTTACCGCCAGACTTGGATTAAACCATTAACACGAGGGGAGGATGACTGCATGAGCTGCATTTGCCTCCTTTGGCCAGCTTATGATCACTGGCAGGGTGTAGCTCTTTATTGCCTGTGCCTTGTTCTTGCCATTGAGCTGGCTTCTTAGGACCTGCCATACTCTTTGTGTGTGTGTATATATATATTCTGGTGGAAGGTCCATCAAATGGAGATGTTGCTTTGCCTGGAATGTTTCACTGTATTAAACTTTTTTATCATCATGGAAACCAAACCAGACCAAGTTACAGGTCAGATCTGTGGAGAGGCGAGCCCGAGGCGAGTCAGAATGTCTGTTTTTTAATGTATTTTTGAGCTATAAAACCACCTGTAATTGAATTAACGTAAAGTAGAGCTGTTTAATTTCACACTGCGGAACGTTCCAGGCAGAGCAATGATATGTCCATAGAAACAAGCACGTGTCGGACCCCCAACCAAAATGTTACATAGTGCACCTTTATGCTTTATGCTGCATTGTCCAGTAGTGCTGTCTTAAATGATTTATTTTAATCTCTCCATGTATTCACAATATCTCTCCATTGTTCACCATACACTGTAGCCTTCTAACTGTATGAATAACCAATATAAGACTCCTGCTTATTTCCCAGTACCGTACATATGATTTTAAGAGTCTTGGGTTACACAGTGAACAGTACTCGGCTCCGGGTCGACTTAGACTTGGTTCCATATTCAGAAATGTTGTACCATAAAAGTGAACAATTGGGCATTTTACCATAGCGGCTCGTCAAAGCCTGATCCCGTCAGATCTCAGAAGCTCAGCAGGGCCTGGTTAGTACTTGGATGGGAGACGCTGGGAATTCCAGGTGCCACAGGGGGGCGCCAGTGGCAAAAACTGTCATAGTGTCCTTAGGCAAGACACTTCGCCCACATTGCCTAGTATGAAAGTGGTGTGTGTGTGAGTGATGGTGGTGGTCGGAGGAGCCGATGGTGCAGATTGGAGCCTCGCTTCTGTCAGTCTGCCCCAGGGCAGCTGTGGCTACTGTGGTAGCTTACCACTACTGAGTGTGGAGTGAATGAATTATGAACTGTAAAGCGCTTTGGGTGTCTTGAAAGGCGCTATATAAATGCAATGATGAATTAATTAATTAATAATTAATTTTTTTGGTCCACTATATTTCCAAATAAAAGAATTCTTGAGCACGTTACACATTGTTTTTCAGTGGACTGGTTTGATATTTATTTTTACGATTCTGGCAATTCACTGAAGGCTCCACACCACGGCCTCAGTCTTCTCCGCTCCACCTGAGATTCAAGCAAGGCACTTCTTGTTTAGAGCTCCACCCCCCACACTTGTGCTACTGTTAAGGTTGGAGGCAAAATATGGCCCTACGAGTTTAACGGCACAAGAGGAAAAAAAAAAGACAATCTTAAAGGTATTTTAACTGTGTTTAAGTACATTTTAGTCTAACCCTGTCATTGGCACTTTAAGCACTCACCTTACCTTCAAAAATTAAATCTCCACTCCTGAATTTAAATATGAGTCTTATCTAGAAATTAATTATATTTCATGCATTTAAGCAATAGGATAAGTATGAACTCAGTTCAGTAAAGACATACTCATGAATCAGTATGTAGTTCCATGATGTTTCACACAATATCTAGCTGAACTGACCTGTCAGCACTTCTTCTGTTCCACATGGGCATAATTTCACTTACTTTACATTATTGTCCATAGTCCTCTCATCTGAATGCTGAATTTGATACTGGAGCTCACATGTGGGCTGTGGTATGCACTACAGTATAGCAACCATAGCAAATTATAAATACACAAAACTGAGGCACACGTAAACACAATAGTCTGATTTCTTCCATATTGACCTGGAGCCTTGAATCCACTCCACAACTGTGCATTAGAGTTTAAGGTCCAATAAGTAAAAACATTTGTCTGGATTTGACCCATTCTCCAAAGCCTCTGCTGCTGTCTGAAGAGCACAGTGCTCTATGGGCGTACACTGGCCTATGTGCACTTATACATGTTCTGATACAGCGCAAGATCATTCTAAAGACGCCCACATCAAAATTGGGTTCAGATACAAATCAATACTATAAGGAGTACTGAAACTTACTGCACATGGGAATAGAAAAAAAAGTACAATTTAATTTTGAAAATCACATTCTGTTGTTTAAAGAAAGAGTGTTTTTGTCTATAGTCTGTAATGAGTCCTGTCTTTTTAGTATCAAAATTGAGTTTTATTTTCGTTTCATGACAGCACTAGTTTAAAACCTATTGTATTCCATAATTTGATTTCTTTTCATTCTGGAAAACAACCAGTGTACCTTTTAGTCCACTTATCAAATATTATTGAGTTAATCTACAACCCAGATAATGAGAGCTATTGAACTAGAACTAATAGCCCCATAATCTGCCCCATTATAACTGCTCTATCTGTGCCCACATCTGCTGTTGGGTAAATACAGGGGCATATAAATGTGGTGTTTATTGTGTGGTGTCTGTGCCCTGCGCTCGCCTCATTTGTCCATCGATCGGCTCTGCTTATGCATTTCCTATCAGCGCTACATTATCAGGCCTCATGTACTGCGCAGTGAAAGGCGAGATGATAATTACTGTCATCAGGACTATCCGGCAGCCATCTTGAAACCGGAGCGCCGCGCCCCTTTGACCTTGGCTGGCTCGGTGACACATGGGCCTGCAGATGTGTAATGAGCGCCGATGAGGTATTAGATGTTATAAAGATATGTGGATTGATTTTGGAGCAGAGCGGAAACACTGGGCGGCAGCTAAAGATCTGCAGTGTCAGGAAGCGTGGAGGTGGGATTGGTGTCATAAGAGGATCAGGATTAATTGAGAACATGGTGTGTGATGTACAGTTTGCATGTTCTTCCTGTGTCTGGGTGCGTTTGAAAAGGGTACTTGAGTTGGCTAACCTGGCAGAAGACAGACTGTTATGTGCAGCACTCTTTAATGTGACTGCTTAAAGGGTGGATATGATGCAAAATTGACCTTGTTATAATAGTTTCTTCTCACTGACCCTCTGAAGTTGTATTTGGAGTGATTCGTGCATGTTTCAGCAGCCTTTAATTGCTTATTCTGAAGACACAATATTGCCGATCAACTTCACTGACACCGGCACACTGCTCTGTACCTACTTCATCATTTTGATACACACCAAAAAGAATCTGCTACTCGTCAGTGTGCAGCTATTCATCAGAGGTGCTGACAATTTCACAGCTCCCGTTGGGCACCACAGTTTTCTAACACTGAAGTCAATGGACTTGGTTTATTTTATTAAGTTGTTTTAAAATGTGCAAATGGTCGACATTTAATCTGTGAACATTTATAGCATTTAAACTGCACAAATCTCTTTGTCTATGCTAATATATCAACATCACAAAATCAATTTTTAATTTTAAATCTAGAATCAGTCTGAGCGAACTGAGCTGTTTATGTTTTATTCAGGACCATAATGTTAGTTTTGCTCAGTAGTTCACTGATGTTAATCGTTGTTCGCCTTAAGTTTTCGTCTTTCTTCCCTTGATAGTTGTGGATAAATTCTTCATGGACAGAATATGTTCTTTGTCGACCTTGTCGGATGAAGATTTGGTGTTGGGGCAGATTTATGAAGCTGGTAGAAAAGCATTGACCGGAAGTTACGCAACTCAACATTGTGGCACTTCCTGTCGGTGTGATCATAGCCTATAGGTCTGCTTTAAGGTTCAAGTCAAGGTACGTTTTATTGTCCTGTAGGTTTATCTATCCTCTGCATTTGACCCATCCTTCCACGTTTCTGGGGCAAATTTTTAGGAGCGAAATGGAGCCCAGGGACCCATCTCCAGATCTTGAGTTAGTCTTAGCTGTATGATTTGACCTTTTGTGCATGTTTTGGGTTGATGGGAAACAGCCCGGAGGAAACCCACCCAGACACAGGGAGAACACACAATTAGTGTTGTCGCGAAAAACTAAAATTTCAAACTCACTTTTATTTCTATTCTATTCCCCTTATGGTTAATCCCTCAGTGGTCCAGGTAGGTTGTGCTCCATGGGCCTGATACAGCAGGTCAACACACCCTTCTATTAAAATCTTGCTATCTTAATATGATTTCCAGATTGACACAGCACACCCGTGACTAACAGTGGTTAGATCTCTGAGCCATTCCACATTAAAGCACTCTTGAGTCCATCCCACATGACTGCTGAGTGTCCTCCCTCCAGCCTGCCTGAGCTCCTGTTTTACCCAGGACAAAGGGCAGCCGCTGGGCATGCAGAAGTGTCAGGACCTCCCCTCTTCTGGAGCTGACACGGACCTGCTCTGACACCTCCATTCCACCCGGGAGCACTCATCACCTGCTCCGTCTCTCAACAGCACTGGACAAATGTTTTATGTGTAAACCACAGAGAGGAGGGGCAGGCCAGAGGAGAGCCGGGGCACCTTTTACCAGTGCCCTCCTTTCCTAATGTACTATATCTTTGTCCCCAGTGTCAAACGCTGGACCCCATTAGGACTCTGCGAAAAGTGGACAAAAGCATCAAAACACATCAGCTCCTACTATTTTTACACTACTTTTGTCCTATTTAAAGGCACTGTATCCGATGTCTTCTCATGTATTTGAGCAAAATATGTCTTGCTCCAGTATCAGTCAGAATAAGTCTAATAATAAAGCATTTTGATAAGTGATAAATGATAATCAGTAAGTGTGCGTTTGCATGCTAGTTGTTGTTGACTTTACTGTTTACAGCACTATAAAAATGCAGGGTTTAAAATAGATGCCTGTAGAATAATATGTAGCACTAGATACAGTTAATGCTATATTGTGGTACATGCAGGTACCACAATAACTACTCCATGGAGACAGGCGGGTGGCAGGCCCCCCAGCCGACAAATTACCCAGTGCGCCTTTAAGATTTATTCTCTCATTTCATATAAAGGCACCTGACAATGAGGGGACAGAAAATCCCCTCAGTGTCACAGTTTAAGCTACTGTACTTTAAGCAACCGCAGCAACAGAACCACCAGCCTCCTCAGCCTCTCCTCTTCATCATTCTTTATTGACATTTCTATCTGCACAGGTCTGAGCACCAAAGTTTGAACATTCTTTAAAATATTCTACAGCTATTTCCCTCACTCCTCTCATGTGAATCTGAAGACTGCTCATGTTATTGGGACAGACGTATGGGACAGACGTATGGGACAGATGTATGGGACAGGTGTATGGAACAGGCTTATGGGACAGATGTATGGAACAGGCGTATGGGACAGACATATGGGACAGACGTATGGGACAGACGTATGGAACAGGCTTATGGGACAGATGTATGGAACAGGCGTATGGGACAGACATATGGGACAGGTGCATGGGACAGGCGTATGGGACAGATGTATGGGACAGACGTATGGAACAGGCTTATGGGACAGATGTATGGGACAGGTGCATGGGACAGGCGTTTGGGACAGATGTATGGGACAGACGTATGGGACAGACGTATGGGACAGACGTATGGGACAGACGTATGGGACAGACGTATGGGACAGACGTATGGGACAGACGTATGGGACAGACGTATGGGACAGACATATGGAACAGGCGTATGGGACAGGTGTATGGGACAGGCGTATGGGACAGATGTATGGGACAGGCGTATGGGACAGATGTATGGGACAGGCGTATGGGACAGACATATGGGACGGGCATATGGGACGGGCATATTTGACAGGCGTATGGGAGAGGCATATATTTGACAGCATTCCCCAGGGAAAAAAAAACAAAAAACAGGCCTGGTTTAGTTTTAATCGCAGCTCATGTTTTATTAATCTGACTGAATGCTTTGTGGAATGTAACCCATTTCTGTGCCCACTTTGAGTAAACATCCTTAGTGCTCTGGAGCGTCACATGTGTCCTGCATATTAAAAGACTGTAATGAGAAATGTGTAATAAAACCGTGTGTAAAAGCAGTAAACAATGAGAGGTCCTTCAGTTCAGTTCCTCAGGAGTTATATAGACTCTGTTAAGGACCTTTCATCTTCACTCTTCATTTGGATTGAGTCATGACATTGTTTAATTCATACACATCGAGCTCGTGTTTGAACAGAATTCCATTTTCTGTTGGTGTAAATTTGACTATTGACTATATATTAAGTACTAGAGAGAACAGTGAGTTCATGTGAAAGGAGCTCTGAGTGGAGCTGCTACTCCTGCACTTTGACAAGAGCTGGTTTTAACACTTATGAATGGCCTTAGATTTTTCTCAAATATAATGCATAGACTGTGCACATGAATGATTTCATCTTTATTTCATTATTTTTTATTTCATTATTATTTCATCTTTTTAACTCACTTAGATACAGCTGCTTTATCAGTTTGTGTTGAATATAGTTTTCTGAATGTTTAATTATGACCAAACCTCCATATCTATCAGATTCTGACTGGAAGCAAATGTCTTTAAATATCTTAGTGTATATATACTGTATATATTGCACTATCCATTCAAAATGTCATTGTCAAATTTGTGGTGGCCCAGCGCACCTCTGAGGCACTACAGGCAGAACTCTTCTTTTCATGTATTTTATTTTTCTCTCTCTCAAGATTTAAGCTTTCACTTGGAGCAGTGACATTGCACAATCTGCACTAAATATGTTTTATTCATTCATTAATTCCACCTGCACCCACAGTTCTATGGGACTTTGTAACTTCAAAGGCTTTCTCAAGATGCATTTTCCCATTTCCCCTTTCCTTAAGAAACGGAAAGCCAGAAAATATGTGTTTGATATTTAGTTTTAAATCCCCAAATAAACCAAAAAGCAACAAAGTTTGGCAGAGACACTTGATCCACGTCCGTAAAGTGGAATTTAACACTAAATCCACTTTTTTGTTGCTGCGTGTAGAGCAGGGTTATTATCTACTCTTCTCTACCTCCTCTCTACAAAACAGCAGTGTGACTTTACTGGACTCTGCACTTTCAAGTACTATATGACACCACACAGCACTGCCCTGATTGCAGGCATGTGTTTCTGATAAAGACACCTGCAGGAGCGGAGTTTGAAGTGCAGATACCTGTTCGACCAATCACACTGTTCCTTACACCTCCAGGCCCCCCCTCCCCCCTCCCCCCTTCCCCCTTTCACATTTATATGTCGCTGTTATTGCAATTTGGGCCATACAAATACAATAGATTATTTATCTGAAAACATTACATGATGAAAAACTTCCAGGTAACGAGTGTAAGGGAGTACATTTCCCCTACATTTATGTCCTTAAACTGCAGAAGTTTCAGATTTAAGATTTCATCCTCTTCAGCTGCAGTGTCTCACCTTAAGTCCACCTGAGTGTGAAAAGAAACATCTCCTTTTTTTTCTTCTTTTCTCAACCTAAAAAAACTATTCACTTGTTTTTATTTATGCCTCAAATCTAACAAACACCTACAATGGCAAAAGCAATTGTGTTTTCTTAACTATATTGTCCACTTTCTTAGAATAACAGCTCCGTTAATCTCCTCCAGCACACTCCCTCAGATTTACTCCCATTCCTCTCCCCTGCTCTGCACCCTAACCCTGCTCTCCATCCTGCTCTCCGGCCTGGTAGCCCGCTGATGAAAAGGTACTGTCAGGCTCGGCGGACATGTTGCTCAGACAGAGTGTTGGCGCGTGATTGGTTGCTGATTGTTTGATTGGATTTGCCTCTGCGCGCCGGCCTCACTCTTATTTATTGCCGTGCGCTGGCATCATTTAATCGGACATCCTACTAATCTGATATCCCGCTCCCAAACAAACACATAATAAGTGGAGGGACTGTCCGCGTAGCATTAGCGCACTAGCACTGATAGCATTAGCGGAGATAGCATTAGTGCTGGACAGACAGAGATACTGGAGCGCTCATTAAAATAGACAAACTGTAGACGCAGAGTGCTTTTACAGGCCTGGAGGAGCAGCACAATAATACGCCTCCTCCGTTGTGTTTGTGGAATTAATTGAGTTACGAGTTTATATGGAGTAAAATATCTATAAATATTAGTTTTGCTTGTCCAAACCCGGGAAGAAGAATTGTGAGGAGTTTTGTTTGCAGTCTCTGAACATAGACGTATTGTGCTTGTGTCTGCTTTATCTTACTATCTATGACACCCGTGGATCATTATGTAATATTCTGGACATTTTAAATCGCTGTTCTGGTCTAAAACGACTTGGAATCTTGTGGAGCCCAGTGAGGTATGAAGGTACATCGCCGCGAATGTCATCACCACAAAGCGCCGCATGCTTTGAGTATGGAGACCTGCACATTAGAGGCAGTATTGTTCGTGTCAAAATGGCAACACGGTGCTGCTGAATATTACGTACAGTAGGTAGGTAAGTAAGTACAGAGCAGCGGGTGTAAAAACAGGACTTGAAAATGCGTGGCTCACTCTGAATACAGAGCACAAAGTGAGTTGTGCACCTGAGCCACAGTCGCTGTTGGATTTGGTAGGACAAGCCTCAGTAGTTGCTGCGTTGTCAGCCCTTCTGCCCATACCACTGAGCACATTGGATTTCATTCTGGAAAATTATTACACCTAAATAGTCCACGTCCTAGGTCACTAAAAGACAGAGTCTGGTTTATGTCTGGACCCAGATCCAGACCTGAATCATGGATCCAGAGCTCTAGATGTGGCCAGATAAAGCTCACTGTCCCTGTGTCTGTCACACTCAGACCGGCTGGAGGAGAACAGAGCGAGGAGCAGTGTGTCTCACAGTGGAATCTTACAGAAATCATGCGCTCAGGCCTTTAAGAACAGAAATCATGTGTGCACAGGCTTTTGCGTCACAGAAGATTTTGAGTGATGTTGAGCGACTTGAGAGTCACATTGATGTGTTTCAGCCGATCAAATCACTACATTTGGTGACAAGTTTGGACTGGGAGTGAGGAATAGAGGAGAGAGAGTTGGCCCAATGTAAATTTCAGCTTTTGATGGGCCAAATAAAATGGGGCCATGGCAAAAGCTCTCAGAACTAATTCATATCTGTGTGTGTCTGACCCAACCTGCACTCACAGCACCACACCTGCAGAGAAGGACCAGGACACAATGGATTTATATAAAGACAGGTTCAACTTGTGAATCATGAGTTTAATCTGACTTTTTACAGAGAAATACAAATGCCCCCCAAAAACAAAATCTTCAGTTCAGCTCCCTCTCTTCTCCTTTCTGCTTTTGTCCCAAAGAAATCCTGATCATCTAAAGAAAATGAATGGTTGACTAATACACATTTGGTCGACAAAGACTCAATTGACGATTAATCAACTAAAGCCTCTACACTCTGTACAGCCCAACAGTATCCCTACTGTAGTCCTACTGTATCCCTACTGTAGTCCTACTGTAATCCTACTATAGTCCTATGGTATCCCTACTGTAATAATAATAATAATAAATATAGCCGGAAGCAGCGATGATCGGCCCTCACATGCCCCTCCGCTGTGCCCAGCAAATGCAATGCCCCACACTAACCCTAATAACCGTAAACCCCAACCACACTTTTCATATGCTTTATAGTGTGTTATATTCAGGCAGAGATCACGTATTAGTGATTCAAATTTCCCAGGCCAACACATCCTCCATCAGAAAAATTACATAGTGCACCTTTAAATAATTTTTGAGGAGTCTTTGCGCCCCCTCCTGGCCAACAGTGAAAAATTTCCCATGTCCGTAATATGTTTTTTGCTCATAGTCATGCACAGAATTTAATTCCCAAATTTGGTACAAATCCGATAATGTTGGCATTTCATGTCTAGGGGGCGCTATACTGTAATTTTTCATATGCTTTATTGTGTTTTATATTCAGGCCGAGATCAGCATCAGTGACTCAAATTTCAGCACGATTGGACTAAGCCTGTGCCGATGGGAGCAAATCTTGACATTGAATATTGTCCTTTGAAGCCGCACTTCTCTAGATGATGTACGGTGATTTTCAGCCCTGTGGGTGAAGCGCCTTCAGAGGAGTGCGTTCAAACGCAACATGAGCCAAAATGTGGACTCTGCATTTTGAAGATTTCAATCCAAGATGGCCGCCTTCTGCTTTGTCAGGAGTCGTGGCCATAATGATATATTTTGTTTGTCTTCACGTGAAGAATGTGTGTACTGAATTTTGTGGCTTTAAGACAAAGTTGAGCTGGGACAGCTCCCATAGGAGTGGGCGGAGCCTAATATTCGAGGTGGCGTATTATCTAAATTTTTTGATCCCCACACATGAAACCTACATTTTCTCGAATGTCTCATCATTTCTGAACTTTTGGCAAAGTTTGGTGAGTTTTTGAACGTTTTTGAATGTGTTTGAGGGGTCACGTTTTATTTCAATCTGTAGGGGGCGCTAATGCACCAAATTACATTTTTTCACATTCAGTCGCTTTAGGGCAGAGAGTTTAAGAACTGTGTCACATTTAATTGAAATCAGAGTTTGTTTGAGCAAACAGGAGGAATTTGTAAATATTCAAAACTTGTGTTCATTTTTTGTGGCTTCACTGCTCAGAGACGTCAGACGGATTTGGGACCTGTGGAAAACTTTTGACGTGCCCCACCTGGAGATAATGTGGACTAAATCTGAGGCCGTTTGGGTGAGCGCCTTCGGAGGAGTGCGTTTCAGCTTTGCAAACATTAATCCAAGATGGCCGCCTTCTGGTGTGTCAGGGGGCGTGGCCATAATAATATTTTTTACTCGTCTTGTCATGATCGACTTCTGTGTTACATTTCATGATTCTACGTGCACATTTTTTTTGGTGTCATTCGTATTCCCTAATGTATTTTTGTGTCGTTAGGGGGCGCTGACGAGCCATTTTATTTATGTATTGGAAATGGAAATAGCCAAAAGTTAGAGAGTTAGAAGAAGAAGAAGAAGAAGAAGAAGAAGAAGAAGAAATATTCTGATACAATGTTCTGCTTTTTTTTGGCCGACAAACTCTACATTTTCGGAAACCTCTGGCACATTGCTACGTCATGGCGAGGGTCCGTGATCACTATGAGTCACGTCGCGTCATTTTAGTTCCCACCCCCTATGAGCATTGCTATGCGATACTAATAGGCCCTTCGCCAGCCTCTGGCACTCGGGCCTAATAATGCATCAGTTTTATACAGCGCTTTTCAGGACACTCAAAGACTCTTTACAGCATTATTCATTCACTCCAGACCCGGTGGTGTAAACTACTATTGTAGCCACAGCTGCCCTGGGGCAGACTGACGGAAGCGAGGCTCCAATCTGCACCATCGGCCCCTCCGACCACCACCAACACTCACCACTTTCATACTAGGCAATGTGGGTGATGTGATTTGCCTAAGGACACTACGACAGTTTTTGCCACTGGCGCCCCCCTGTGGCACCTGGAATTCCCAGTGTCTCCCATCCAAGTACTAACCAGGCCCTGCTGAGCTTCTGAGATCTGACGGGATCAGGCTTTGACGAACCGGTATGACCACAAATATAATGCTGTATGATAATACTGTAGTCCTACTGTGTCCCTACTGTAGTCCTACTGTATCCCTACTATAGTCCTACTTTAATCCTACTGTAGTCCTACTGTAGTCCTACTGTAGTCCTACTATAGTCTTACTGTTTCCCTACTATAGTCCTACTGTAATCCTACTGTAGTCCTACTGTAGTCCTACTGTAGTCTTACTGTTTCCCTACTATAGTCCTACTGTAATCCTACAATAGTCTGTATCCTTACTGTAGTCCTACTGTAATCCTACTATAGTCCTTCTATAATTCTACTATAGTCCTACTGTAGTCCTACTCCAGTTCTACTCCAGCCTCGACACACTGTACAGCCCTACTGTATCTCTACTGTAGTGCTACTATAGTCCTACTATAGTCCTACTGTAGTCCTACTCCAGTTCTACTCCAGCCTCGACACACTGTACAGCCCTACTGTATCTCTACTGTAGTGCTACTATAGTCCTACTGTAGTCCTACTCCAGCTCTACTCCAGTCCCACTCCAGCCTCGACACACCGTAGGCCGTGTGGACTCCAGAGTAAAGTGTGGGTGCTGCTGCTGTCAGTGCCAGAGGCTGCTGGGTAATAGAGTGTACTGCAGTGGATCAGAGAGAGGCGACCTTTGACCCTTAATGACCACAGCAAAGTGAGTGGTCAGCACTGACACAGAGACAGAGAGAGAGAGAGAGGGGAGTGAGGGGAGAGAGGAATGAGGGGAGAGTGGGTGAAAAGTGGGAGAGGTGGAGAGAGAGAGAAAGAAGGGTAGAAGAGGAGCGAAAGAGAGAGGAGGGAGGAAAGGAGGGAGAGAAGAGGAGAAAGGGAAGATAAGAAAGAGAGAGAGATGAGAAGAGAAAAGAAGAGGAGAGAGAGTGAGAGAGGAGAGAAGAAAATAGTAGTGTAAAAGGAGAGAAAGGGAGAGGGGAGAGAAGAGGAGGTAGGGAGGAGGAAAGGAGAAAGAAGTAGATAGAGAGGCAGAGAAAAAGAAAAAAGACAGAGGAGAGGTATTTTCAAAGGTCTTTTTTATTGATTCACTTATTTAATTCTACATCAAACCCATCCTTCAGTGTCCCGAGTTAAACCCATTGTGTGAGGAGCGGATGGGGGAAAACCAGAGGATCCAGAGGGTCCCAGTCACAGGCAGAACATGCAAACTCTGGCTCATTACAGGTGAAGTCTGGAGAAGGGGTCAGGGGTCAAAGCTCAGCACATGGAAGTACTTCAAAGGACACACTTGACCCCATAATATCCAACACAAGCAGATCACGTTGTTCATTATAATCTACAATAATGATCTAAAACGGCACAATAAACACTGACTTATTCAAATCTACAGAACTGCCCCATAGTGGGACTTCATCGTAACGTGCTCTAGAAAAAGAGGAGTGGGTGGAGATAGGGGATAGGTGAAAGTAGAAATTTGCAAACCTAAAAAAATCCAGCACAAAACAGGATTAACGAAAAATGCAGGAATCACTCTGAATACAACTCTGAAGATAATGATGAGAGAGAGAGCGCTGATATAACATGGTTCAAAGCTCAGAAAGGTGGATTTTACAGATTGCGTCCTCTTAAGGCACATGTGTCAAACTCATTTTGGTCCGGGGGCCGTATGCAACCTACTTTGATCCCAAAAGGGCCGGATCAGAAAACTCAGTTCTCTCTTCAAGTTATTGTATTTTTCTCCGTGTCTCGTAGTGGTGTTTAAGATTATATTCCTCGAGCAACGCCACTTGTTCCAAACACACTGAGCACAGATTTCCCATTCACCTCTGTCAACAAATAAGAATTAGACTATTTTTCTTGGGAAATCCTGAACTCAGCATCTGCTTTTCTCATTTTTTGACATTTTGCTGATGAGGGTCACGGTCGACAGTCAGAACGATCGTCCTTTAAGAGCGTTTGGAAAGAGGAAAGTCTTCATTTGTGCTGCTCTGGTGGGAGTCGCAACGTACAGAAACGCCGGAGACGCTGCTATGCTAAACGGTGCAGAAAATTAACTGAAAAATCTGAAAATTTTAAGTATTTTAATAGAAAAATCAGCCGAGGGCCAGATTAAAGGTCTTGGAGGGCCGGATCTGGCCCCCGGGCCGCATGTTTGACACATGTGTCTTAAGGACTTACTGTTTTCACTCCTCCCTCTTCTATTAGGACTGAAGTGGAAGTGGATTCATGACATGACTTTAGTTCCTGATCAGTGCTCCTCTTATACAGTGCACATATAAAAGCCGTTTCACTTCCAGGCTACAGTTATTTACCACATCCTGTGCATGTGCATGAGGCCTAATGACCCTGGTTGAATATATATTTTTAAAATGCTGTTTGACACCTATAATTGGACCTATATAAAAGGAATAATTTTCCTTCAGTTGTAGCACCAGATGTTTTTATCCATAGGTGGTGCTCTGCATTCGAAAAAGGGACGTTGTTTTTAACTAATTTCAAAAGAAAACTTGTTACATTTTAATATATTAGATGTTAGGACTTGTTTACATGTTGCCCAGACAACGCAGCTGTAATAGAAATGATTTGAAATGATTCGAGACTGGCAGCACCTTTCTTCGCAGTAAACCTTTTGAAACTGTTATCGCTCGGAGCTGTAACTGAATCCACAACATGTTTTGGTGCCGAAACCCGAGACAGTGGGACGAGAGAAAGGAAAACTTGTTGGGATACGACTGTTTGTTACAACGACGACTTCGGAACAATGGAGAAAGTGGCCGAACGGTTTCAGCGACTGAAACAGAAACGGACGGTCTTACGGGCATCTGTTACAAAGCTGCTGTGAACAGTCCAAGGTGAAACAAGTAAGAGTGACGTTAACTGTGATCGTCTGCATGAACTCTTGGCTTTGTTATCACAGAAAGAGAAGAATCTACAAGAGCTAGAACCTGAAATAGAGGAGCTTATACCGATGGACGAACTCGAAGTGGACCTGGCGCACGTTAGAATACCAGGAGAACGCAAACCTATGGAGGACACGCGCAATAAGAGCGATTGAAAGGGCTCCATAATCTCTGCACGAACGACCGGATGCTGAATTCACGTTTAACAAGCAACAGACCCTCAGTAAAACTACCAAGACTCTCCATAGACAAATACAACGGAGAAGTGTGCATGTGGCATGAGTTTTGGGACCAATATGAAAATGCTATTCACCAAAATCCAGATTTGAGCAAAATTGAAAAGTTCACTTACCTGAAGTCATATCTCACTGGAGCTTAAACAAAGAATTGGCAGAAAATAACTTATTGTCAATGCACACATGTCTAAGTTACTGAATCTAAGCCCAGTCAAAAGATCCTCAGATGTTGTTGATTTGAGAGAACTTTTTGATGACGCTGAAGTGCAAATGAGAAGCTTAGAATCACTTGGTGTGTTGTCAGACAGCTGTGGAGGTTTACTGTGCCCCACACTGCTGCAAAAGGTTCCTCATGAACTTGCTCTTGAGTTTGCTTGCAAAATAAATGTTGGACAAGAGTGCGATGCCAATGAGCTGGTTGTCCTCCTCCAGCAAGAAGTTGAGAGCAGAGAATGTGCAGCATATTTGACAAAATCCAGAGATTTTGATTAAGATGCACAGATTAATCCGAAACAACATTACAAACCAGATTCAAACAGAGAACAACGGAAAGGAGCAAATGTGCCATCAGCTGCATCTTCAAATGCACCCCAAATAGACCCCTTCAGAGACGCTTATTCTGTAACTGTACCAATCACCAGTCAGAACAGTGCAAAGAGGACACAGTCATGAGCAGAAAGGAAAAGTTAAAGAAAATGGGAAGGTGTTTCATCGTCTCAAACCCAGGAATCTTGCTCGAGATTGTATATCCAAAAATGTGACATGCATCAGTTGTGGAGGGAGACATCATGCTGTAGTGTGAGATAAAAGTGAACAGACAGAACCAAAGGATATTGCAGAGGTCACCAGTGATGCTGTTGTCTCCTCAGCCATTCCACATGCAGCCAAACAGACTCCTAAAAAGTGTGAAACAGTTCTGTTACAAACTGTGAGAGCAAGAACTGAAAGACCTGGAGGAAAGAAAATAGTGCGATGCTTGATTGATGGAGGAAGTCAACGTAGCTTTGTTCATGAAAACCAAGTGAAAGATTTAAAGCTGCCAATATTGAAACAAGAGACATTGAGCCTACACACATTTGGTTCAAAGAACCCACTTACTACCAGATGCAATGTGATAAAGCTCATATTGGAGAATGTCAAAGACACAAATCAAAGTATCGAGGTTGAAGCTGTTCAGACCCCACAGTTATGTACTGCTGTCATGAAAGTCCCCAGTGAACACATTCAACGGCAGCTGGAGAAAATGGGGCTACAGATAGCAGATATAGAAGGTGACAAAGATGATTTGGAACTCTCAGTACTCATTGGAGCAGATTACTATTGGAGGGTAGTCACAGGAAACACTGAGAGACTGTCAGAAGCCTTAGTGGCTGTAGAAACCCGATTCATCTGGGCAGTACCAGGACCAGTTGTTATGTACAGTATGAACGAGGCCACCTGCATGAACACTGGAATCAGTGACTGTGCAGTTGAGATCTCAAACCAGCTACGAGCATTTGGGGAAATAGAGTCACTCGGCATCTCCACCAAAGGTGAGGAAACACCAGACGACACAAAGGCCCCCCTCCCTTTTCTCTCAGTGCTGTCACCCCCCCGTTCAGAGCCCTATCACAACACAATCAGCGTCTCACTAATGAAACTGCTGCAGATTACATCAGGTTTGTGAAGTTGTAGTGTATTTTTTTGTATAATGTTTTTGTATATTTATGAAGAATGGAGGCACGGGAGCATGGGGGTTAGGTCCGGGTGTTAATTAGGTACTTACTAAGACTGAATCATTCTTAATAAATTATTTATTATAATGAATGAACTTTCTTCATGTTCTATGAAGAGTATTAAAGAGGGTTTAATATGTTGATTTTTGGTGAAACATTTTCTAAACAATAAAAGGAACATGGTGATCTAAAGATGTTCTGTGTTACGGTTAATACCCCATAGAAGTCCCCTCTCTTTAATAGCTGCATGATCTTAAAGTGTGAGTGAGCTGTTTGACTCAGACTGCAAGCACCACTATAGCCTATAACTGCATATGTGCACCATATTAAAATACATTCACAAATAGTCTCCCTCAACTCTATCTGAACAGCCCAAGTCCTTTTATTAGAACAGACTTGAGTGTACGAAGCACTGATCAGAGCATGGGGCTGCGCCGTGGACTCCTACAGGGCACAAAGCTCATGGAAAATCAATTATGTCTGCCATCATAATCCTCTTAACACCAGAGCACAGAGGAGAGGAGACACACGGCTAGGCTAGGCTCACACCGCTAACGGCTACAGCGCTACATCACCGCACAGCCACACACACACGGCCAGCACAAAGATGGCCGCCCACTGAGTGCACGGGACACATCTGATGCTCTGATCAGATCTGTATGTGCAGAGGCTTCCGGGCATGGTGCGCGTTCCTAAAATACTCATACAGATATTAGAGACCGAACTGAAGCTAAAGTGCATTTCACTGTGAGCAGACGACTGTGTCCGATCACAAAGTTTGCTGCATGAGGACTATGTGGAATCAACATCCTGTGACTTCAGCTGCTTCTGTGTCATGGTTCAACTTCAGACTTTAAGAAGCAAAAGCCACTTTGGTCAAATCAGCTAAAATAAAAGCATTGTTTTGCTTTGTGGTTGTGTTTATTGCAGTGAAAAACATACGTCCTGACTGTCAGCGGGCTTGCATCTCCACAAACCTGACTGATGTGGTCTGGAGGAGAGCCTCTTCCTGCTTGTCTCTATGGAAATGCTGCTCCTTTGGCTATAATCTTACACAAAACACATTTATCTCCACGTTGCCTAGTATGAAAGTGGTGTGTGCGTGAGTGTTGGTGGTGGTCGGAGGGGCCGATGGTGCAGATTGGAGCCTCGCTTCCGTCAGTCTGCCCCAGGGCAGCTGTGGCTACAATAGTAGTTCACCAACACCGGGTCTGGAGTGAATGAATAATGCTCTGTAAAGTGTCTTTGAGTGTCCAGAAAAGCGCTATTTAAAACTGATGCATTATTATTATTATTATTAAGTATAGTTTTAATTTTCTGTTTACATGGAGGTGACATGACACCTCCAGAAAGTGACACACTGTATCTTTAAGTGTACAGTTCATTCTGAAACGTGGTTTTCACTCATAGTTAGGGTGACTGCAATTTCAAAATAAAATAAAAAACTGGGCCATTTTTTTGGTGGTTAGTAATAATAAAACTGTGAAACGAGTTTGTAATGATGAAAATCTGTTGCAGATACAATTTATGACAAACATGTGAGTCAATATAGTCACATTTTCTTTGTGTTTTGATCATTTTTAGCATTTCTGTATTTTACCTAAACAAATGACAATGTATTCCTCTCTTTACTGTTGGCAGGGATAAGACTGGTCAAAAATAGGGACACCTGGGACAGTTTTGAGCAGATTAATACAAAACCTGTGATTTGTCCCAGTTTTATACAAGAAATGTCCCAGGTGTCCCTATTTTTGACCAGTCT
The DNA here is from genome assembly GCA_030686955.1 of Odontamblyopus rebecca. Lineage (NCBI taxonomy): Eukaryota > Metazoa > Chordata > Actinopteri > Gobiiformes > Gobiidae > Odontamblyopus > Odontamblyopus rebecca. The sequence continues at coordinate 3,392,599 of CM060662.1, forward strand.
GATCCCTGCCAACAGTAAAGAGAGGAATACACTGTCATTTGTTTAGGTAAAATACAGAAATGCTAAAAATGATTTCCAGACCTTAAATTGCTGTGCAACACCGCTGAGTTCCAAAATTCACAAATCAACACGTGCAGAGTAAAGCACAGGGAACATGTATGGAGCTGGTGCGACATAGTTCAAAATCATGTTTTAGGACCTTTCAACCATGTTGCACCAGCTCCATACAGGCCCCCTGTGCTTTACTCTGCACTCTGAGATCAGTGGTGTTGCAGAGCAATTTAAGGTCTGGAAATCAGCCCTGCAGTTTTCAAAGTCCTTTTATGAGTTTTATGAGATCAATGTTTTGATTTAAACCACTTGCCTTTATCTGACCCGACAAAATACTGGGAGTGGACATATAACAGTAAAGCCTGTGTTTCAGGTTAAAATAACAAGGCTTTGTAAACCTTCAGATGTGTCACTGTTGTTCAGAGGTCCTTTATTACCCAAAACTGACCGTAAATCTCCTAAAAACACACCCGGAGTTGTGTTTTGTTTCATTCAAACATGTTCGAGTGATGCTTTATTATTAGTCTGTCTATATCTCCAAAGCTCAAAACGCTCTGTCCCACCTTGTGATGTCATGAAGCAGTAGTTTTCAAGTTATTAGCTCCTTTTACCTTAGGTTCAGTAAAGATGGGCAATTCCAGGGCTGAAATTATCCAAATGAATCTAATAACATGACTCCAGGTATGTTTTGATGAGGAAACAACATCAGTACTTCCTCGTGCTCAGGTCCTCATAGATCTGCTGTGGTCCCTGACTGGGCTCACAGGGAGCTGGTGTAAACTGGAGTCAGCTGTCCTGTGCTCATTACAAAGCCCTCATAAACTCTTTGATCAAACCAAAGAATGAGACCATCTTTGTTGGACTAATATAATGTTGTTTTTTTGTCTTCAATAAAATGTTTAATAGTAAGATTTATCCAAATGCGTTTGCTTATAAAAACAGATACAGTTTTGCCATTTGGTTGGCGTTAGACAAGGCTGCATGCATGGGCCCCATTACCATAAAGCATGTACTGCTTAGTGAACAGTGACCAGAAAACAAATACAATAAAATAAAAATATGCTAGTGAATCCAAGTATGGCTGAAAGGTCTTACTTGATTTTTTTCCCCATGTATTTGTGCAAAATGTGTCTTACCCAGTACATAAATATTGTAGTTGAACTGTAGGTAAATCCCCCTCGTGCTTTCAGCATTTAATTATAAAGTGTTTTATTGTCTGATGATCAGGAAATGCACTGTTAGCATCACTTTCAGGGACCAGAGTCTCACTGAAGCAAGAGCAAGTCTTGTTATGACGGTAAACACTGAGCAGAGCTGTAATAGTGGAGCTGAGCACATTTGCAGAACAAGTGTTAATCAATCAAAATCACCTTATTTGTCCTGAGGGGCAGTTTAAGCACAGAGAGCAGGAAAATACTATAAAAATAGAAAAGCTCAAAATAAAATAAGTCTCAATGCAGCTCCACAGGTCAAAGTCATCAGATCCAGTGTTAGGCCAGTTTGAGGAGAGTAACAACCCTCAGGACAAATGGTCTTTTCTCTGTGTCTTGTGGCTCTGGAGACACAACAGAAAGCCTCTCCTCAACCTCTCTCTCTGTTGTTTTGGATGGTGATGAGTATAAAAGTCTGTGGCATTTGTTAGCTTGTTAGCATAGCTATCTCCATGCAGGGTTGCATGGATAGAGGAAAAAATGCTCAAATCACACAACCCAAAAGTCCTTTAACTTTTGTCCTTTGAATTGCACAAGTTGCACTTCTTAGTTGGTCAAAATCCCAAAATATTAAGTACAAAATTGAAGATAAAATTAAAAAAAAAAAAAGGTTTTAAAACTGCTCATTGTGCCAGGCAGTCAGCCACAAGAGCAGCCGACCGCAACCACGGCAACCACAGTTAAGAATAATGAATTCGATAACAGCCTGACATCTGTGTGTTTCCCTGTGTTTTTCAGATCGCCTTCTCTCAGCACAACTCCATCACGCACCTGGTGCAGTTCTTCCTCACCTTCTTCAGGTAGGTCTGTTCGGGCTCAGCGCCGCCACACCACTGAACCGCCTCCAGCAGAGGGCGCATTTCATCACTGACACGTTTCATCTTTTCACGGCTGGACTAGGTTCAAGAAGAGCAAATCCAAAATAATCCTTCTGCAGGCAGAAATCAGTCCGGTCCAGTTTAAACAAAGATAACTGAAGTTATTATTTTGAGCAGTGTCGTCTTATAAATGGTTTCTTTAGAGAACACATTGGTCACACATATCTCCTGTTATGTTCTTGAAACCTTGGAGTTATTTTTGACAGCAATTTAAAATTAGAAAAAGCAAATAAATCAAGTTTTTATCCTTTGAGAAAAAAGCAGTAAAAGGAACATTCTGTTGTGCGTTTGTGAGTGTGTCAGTTCAGAGGAGGAGGATAAATAACACGGCCAGTTAAAGATATTTTCAGTGCACACGGCTGGTCTACATTCAATGGGCAATAGTTCACAGGGGATTAGGTGTGAGAACTGAATGCATAATGACTGTGAGTGACTGAGATGTCCAGAATGAGTCTGTTCATCTGCGCCTGGTATAATCTGCTCTGTGTCAATGAATATTTATCTCGACTCTGATAACATTGTTCTCTCATCATTGTTTTACTCTGAGTTGCAGTTAGATTCCTACATGTTTGAGGAATCCTGCATTGTTGTGTTGTCCTGCATTTGAGGATTGAGTGCTCACAAAAATTCTGTTTTCACCTACCCCCTATCCAGTGCTCTGTACTTACTTGAGTTTATTCTACACACTGAGAGTCCTGGTCGTACATGTAGGGTTTAGATGTGGCCCATAGACACGCAAAAATAAAAACACATACATAATAAAACCACAAACATGAATATCTATTGCATGTGCTGATCTGTATGAAGAGACGGGGTTTGTTGGTTCTGCAGTGTTGAACAGAAGTCAATGATTTTTTTTCTAAATAATTTTAGATTAATATTACAGTTTACAATGAACACATGTGAAATCGTGACCTACATATGTTTTTAAATGTCTGAAAAAATGCATAGTATGTCTTCATGGGCTCTTCATAAGTCACTGTGTCTAAACTGGTGCTTCATAAACAGACTGTGGATCTGCATAGAGACGAGTCTGGTCCACACATGTGTCTGTGGAGCTAATGAGAGACTGAGGCTCTGTGGAGGCTCCAGGCTCTGTCCTGCCACTCACTGCTGTGTCTGTACCGAGAGTGTGTGTGTGTGTGTGTCTGTGTGTGTGTGTGTGTGTGTGCGTGCGTGTGGGTGGGTGTGCGTGTGAGTGTGTGTGTCTGTGTGTGTGCGTGCGTGCGTGTGTGTGTGTGTGTGTGAGTGTACCACAAAGCACAGAGGGGAGAGGAACTAAGTAAGAGTACTGATACTTCTGTAATGTAGCGGCATCCAGGCTTGTTGCTATAATGACCCCTCAGAGTGTGACAGCTAATGGCCTTTACCACAGAGGTACATGTTTCCTCCAGTGTTGGAAAGAGTCCTGAATGTCTTTAGTTACAAAATACTGAATACCTGCATTAAAATGCAGTTTGTAACTATACTGTGACATGGTTTCTTGATACTTTCACATTGAGTTGTGTATATTACATTGTACAAACATGACTTGTTATGAGTGTAGTTGCACCATTTGTAATGCATGTCCTTGTCACTTTCTTATCTCTAATTACTGATCACTAATTAGGGAAGAAACCCCAATATATTCTTTTGATTTTAGGAACATAAATGTGCTCTGAACACCACCAACAGTATTTAACTCATGACTGTTCCTCCAGATGTGTATTCTGAACACATACTTTTGGTACATACTTGTATTTACATGGATGTTGCTTTGCCTGGCATGTTTAATGACATGGAACTATTTCTCACCAACTGAGCTACTGTCACCCCGGTGCTACTGTGAGTGGGGTGACGTTTCCACAGATCTGGCCTGTGACTTGATAGCCTCCTGCTTATCTTCATGAAGAAAAGTGACTTTAATGTCATTCTGTGCAACACTGTCAGCTCTTTTAGTATGATCTAATCTTCTGTTCAGTGGCACATATGGTGCGTTTTGTGGAATCTTATTGGCCCTTGAACATGCTCTGAAGCACCTTTGCTTTGACATCTCATTTTAGAAATTCAGATCATGAGTGCATATAGAGCCACTCATAATTGTCCAAACTAATGTTCTGATATGAAGTTGTCCGCATGTGTTCATGTAATCACACAGGTGTAAGGGGGATTTGATGGCACAAATGCAGAAGGTCTGGTGAGGATTTATGGACTTAAAAACGGTTGAGGGTTTCTATGACATGACGATTCCGGGAGAAGAGTGCATTGTGAGGCTCAGAGGGAGCAGGCCTCGTAACAGCAACTGACACAGTGTGACTGAAATTAAATACAACTCCAGGTCAGACCTTCGGGAGAACAATGTTGTAACATGGTTAAAAGCTCCAAAAAGTTGCCTTTGCACAGTCCTTTAATAGACTTTTAGACTAAGCTCATTTAGCATCAAAATACCACTTGTGCCCCTTAGTTTCTCGTTCATGGAGGTGAAGTGTAGCCGGGGCTGACTGCGGGCACACACATGACCTTTACCCTCATGATGTCATCAGAAGGGGCAGTTTGGCCGTGGGAGCTCGTGGTGTCAGCACATCTATTAGTCACTGTGTTTATGAGCGCTGCTGCAGAGGAAAGGTTAGGAAGAGAAAATATGTAACTATTCCCTGGGTTTATTCAGTTCAGTGTTGCATAAAAAGGTACTGGGATCTTTATGTAACAGCTGAAAAAAGAGTGTGAGAAAAAAAAGGTATGATTTAGGCTTTTGATTCAAATGGACTTCAGTGACAGGGTGTTGTGTTATCTAACAGCACCGTGGCCCAACCAAGGCCAGAACAGGGACACGCTAATACGCTCATGTCATCGTTGAAACAAAACATGTTCTGCAAAGCCCACTTTTATTCACTTTAAACCATTGTATAATGTGCTCTCCTGGAAAAAACTAGTGTTTCATCTCAGCAATGAAGACACAGTTTTAAAAAATTGTAGGAAAAGCTGACTTTAATCTGATACTAAAACCATGTCTCCACTGGTTCACTTTGTAGCAGATTGGGACAGTCTAAAGTGGACTGCACTGGCCTGTTTGAGAGGGCCAAACGGACAGTGGGGGGGGTGATCTGGCTCATTTCAGCTCCACGATCACTTGAGCTAAAATGTGGCCACGCAGCACAAAAAGATCATTGGTTAAGAGAGATCGTAGACAAAACAAAGCAAGCCAGTTTTATCTCCCTTCAGCACTCTCAGTTTACCACTTAGTCTACGTTCTGTTTTCTCTGGTTTAGTCCTGGTTAAGACCTGGTTTAGTCCTGGTTAAGTCCTGGTTTAGCCTTGGTTTAGATGAGCTTTGGGTAATGATTGAAAGGAAAAGAGGCAGATATAAGCAGCTAAATGGGTTTCCTCAACAGGGGGGCTGGGCACTCAGGAGCTCAGTCACACAGAGGGAGCTTGGAGTAGAGCCGCTGCTTCTCCACATAGAGAGAGGAGCAGTTAGGGAGGGCATCTGGCCTGGATGCCTCACACTTTAGATATGAGTTAGACATGTTTTCTGTATTTGTGATGATAGTGTGATAGTGAAGATTCTACATTCAAACGGAAAGTAGGAGGGGCTGACCGGTGTTATCAGCCAATCACAGTCTCAGTGAATTGCCTCTCATCCCATAGCTGCACCACAGCAGCAGAACCACCAACCTTCGTTCTTCACATCCCTGAGGTCTTTACTGCAGAGGTCCAAAGTGCCAAAGTATCTCCCCCCTAAACCCCCCTCCTGTCACACCTCCACAGTGATACGACTAAAGTTATCCAAACACTCATTAGCCAGTCCTCGAACAAACTTCCTCTGCTCTATACGATGAACCTGCGTATGCTTTGTTCATTTAGCTGTCTGCCCCTCCCCCCTTCCTCCCTCTGCTCCTCTCCATCTCAAGTCCATATCAGGCCTCTCATCTCTAATGGAGGCTCCGAGAGAGGCCATAATTAAGCAGCGTTTATGTGGGCACGCTCAGACGGGCTGCTAATTGGCGACAGTGCGTTTTGAGTTTAGTCCTATTACTTCCAGCGCGCCGTGCTCTGATTAGCAGCCTCTTCTCCTCTCCAGCGCACGCCTGTCAAATGAGTGTCCAATACGTGCACGCTCTCCACGGACGAGTGACGAAGAGGAGAGGAGGAGAGCGGGAAGGGTTCTGGGTGGTAAAGTCAATTGGTGGGATTAGTTTTCTGGTGTTTATGCAGTTCCAAATATGGCCAAAATGAGGAAAGTGCTAAATGGACTCTTAAGAGACTTCTCTTTTTAGTATCAAATATATGTTTTTAAAGAAGATGTATTCTGCTTGTGTGTACTGTATAATTACTAATTACTGTATAAAAATCTTGTGGGCCATACCATTCTGAATCACAATACTGATCTACAACCACTTCCACGTTAGAAAACTACGGTGCCCAATGTGAGCTGCTGTCACGGTGAGAGCTGCACATTACACTTGAGAGCAGAAGATAATTTTCATTTGTACTAAAACGACTATGTGACGCTGCCAGTCCTAAGTGTATCACTAATTAAGAAAATAAAACTGGAGAAAAAAGGTACACGGAGGTGAAAATGGGAGTTGATTGGCGAAGTGCCGTCTTGAAAATAAGTGATTAAAGATCACTCAGACATGCGTGAATCACTCCAAATACAACTTCCGAGGGTAAATGAGGAAGTAAATACTATAACATGTTTTGAAAGATCTGAAAGGTTTTGACGGAATAGGTATGATTTACAGTAAAACAGTGAATCTGGAGACTTTTTGTGAATTTGAAACCAAGTGCTCATGTACAGTGTGGCTGGAGGGTTTGCCCAACGCTCGGATCAGTGCAGACTCCTTATGGACTCCTTATGGTTTGGACACTTCACCCACTTTATGTATGACTGTGGTTTGTGTGGTTGGTGATGATGCCTCAGAGTGTATTCAAAAGTCTTTTCCAGAAATAACACGTATTATGAATGCTAATATGACTCGGGTGCAGGGGAGACACTACATGCTATATTGCAGTTTTTTTATGTTTGTCAGAGGTAATGGAAATGGGTCACACTGAACGGTGCCTAAATGATGACCACTATAACCGTGAGCGAACAAGATCCATGATGAAGGAAGCTGTCGGCACCTGGACGCTACAACCAGAGCACCTGAGGAGGGCAACAAGTCCCCGAGGGATTACGAGAGGGAATTTCTGCTGACCCTTCAATACAGAGTGGCCCCAGGGCCGGGCCTCCTGGAGGACATTCCGAGAGAGCTGATTCGACAATCCCAGGGACAGAGGGTGCGGCGAAGGGAGGAGAAGTCTCATACGACTCCGACTCCACTGGGGATGGAGACGAACCTGCCTGGATGGAGCCCCCACCTGCCTGGATGGAGCCCCACCTGCCTGGATGGAGCCCCACCTGCCTGGTTGAAGCCCTCAACCCAAATAAGCCGATGGTTAGTCCCCCTTACGTCTGCCTGTCCGTCTGACCCTGCTCTCTATAAAGTGACTGGTTCCTCAAAGCTCTCAGGTCTGAAGGTGCCGCATGGCGACAGCTGGTTGGCAACAGTGCCTGGAGAGAATTTTCCCATACTGCACCTGCTGGTGGGTTTTTTTGCTCTCTTGCACCAAGGATCGTGTGTTCATCGAGAGACTGAGGATGGAACAATGTGTTTGCTGATGTCTATGTCAGATTATGTTTCCATGTTTTTCACTGTGAAGCCCATTGGGGAAACTCTTGTTGTGATTCTGGACTGTATAAATAAAACTGAATTAAACTGAATTGTAAGAGCAACAGGCCACTGCTGTCCTGCTCAGCAACAATGAAATCAACGAACTGCGCACCAACACCAGAGTTTACCATGAGTACCATGAGTCTTGTCTTCATGTCTATACTGAGACTTGGCTCCAGGAGGATTATCCTGACCAGCTTTATCGTGTCGAAGGCTTTTTAACTGTTAGAACCGCAACTCAAACTCTGGGAAAAGTAAGGGCGGGGGAATTTTTATCAACGACTCCTAGTGCAAAAATTATTCAACAAAGGCAAGTATATGGATGGAATAAAAAAAAAAAAAAGTGTCTCCACACGTTTTCCACACTCTGGCTCACGAGGAAATGAGGCCCTATGTCCAAAATTCTGACCTGTCCTCACAGTCCTGTTAATATCGGGGACATAGAGCAGGTGACATGCTGTGTACTTAGGTACTTTGACTCTCATCTCCAATGGAGCCAGCATGTACAATTTATCTGCACAAGAATCAGCCAGTGTCTATATTTTTTAAGATGGCATAGGCTACATGGAGTGGATAAAATGTAATGCTGATGTTTTACAGAGCATGTATGGAGTCAGTTTTACGTTATGGTATGTCAACATGATTTGGTAACCTGCTGGTTAAACTTAAATCACAGACTAAAAGAGCAGGTAAAACAATGGGCGTGGCCCCGAGCTCACTTCAGTAAATTTTTGAGGAGACTCTGAGGAAGCTTGGCAGGAAGGAGGCCAGTGACCCAACCCATGTTCTTCTGTTTGAGTTGATGCCATCAGGCAGAAGGTTCAGGGCCCCAAACTGTAAACTGAACAGATTCAAACATTCTTTTCTGCCTTTAGCCATTAACCTGCTAAACTTAGAGAGTGCAGCTAAAAAATAAAAGTAAAATGCTTAGGGAATGTGCAATTACTGATAGAATACAAGACTGCAAATGGCTTATCTGTAAAGAGTGACTTAAAGGTCCTGTTGGTGTCTCACTCAGGGTCATACTTGGTCTCTTATTCATTTCTGTTCTTTGGTGGATGTTTGTATGGTGCTGGTGTTGCTGTTCTGTCTAAGTGTTAAAGCATGGGATCCCCTGTCCCAAGACAAATTTCTCCCATCAGAGACAATAAAGGATTATCTTATCTTCTCTATAAGGAGTTTAAATGGAAAAGTGAATACAGACAAATATACCTCTAATGACTGGGATGGGCCATGATATCTGAACCTGAGGTGCCACTTGCTGTCACATACTAAGGACAGAGCCTGTTGCAGAAAATATTGACAAAGCTCGAGATTTTAAAGAACAGACATGAGGCTGGAGTTGTAACACAGGAAGTTTATTTCCATCAGTACAGACTCAGCAGAGAGACATGAACCCTCAGGACACAGTGTCCATTCAGTCTAGTGCAGTCCAGTCTGGCTCTGCTTCTGTTGTAGGGAGTTTTATACCTCGGATGACGTTGGACAAGCGCAGCTATAAACTACATTATAACATAGATCAGAGAAGAGTGTAATATGGGCTCTGAATTTGAACATGTCTACTTCACATTTGGATTCACACATTGGTAATGTTTACGGCAAATTAAAGGTAAAATCCTACATTTACCTTCACACCGCATTCTCGTGCTGCATCTGAGGAAATGTTGTGGCTCAGATGTTCTTGACACCTGTACCTCCACTTGGCCCTGCTCTCCTGGTTCATTTGTGCTTTCCTGCTCCTGATGGTGGATGACTTATCGATCTCCCCACCGCCTCAGGGCTCAGTGGGTTTCCTCCATTTTGGACCTGTGTGTGTTTGTGTGTGTCTGTGTGTGTGTCTGTGTCTGTGTGTGTGTATGTGCCTGTGTGTGTCTGTGTGTGTGTGTCTGTGTGTGTGCTTGTGTGTGTGTGTGTGTGTCTGTATGTGTGTGTGTGTCTGTGTGTGTGCTCTGTGTTTTGTTGTTGATTGTTCAAACTATACCTCAAGCCGACCATTACACCAACAACCTCACAATCACGCTCCATCTCAACACACCCACACTATATGGTCTCACAGAGCAGAAGAGCGTGTATAGCGTGGCCCCTATGTGCTATACACGCTCTTCTGCTTCGTACATGATTCTAAACTCCTTTGTCTTCATATTTCATCTTTCTAACTTAAAATAATAGGTTTTGTATGGCAGTTTTGCAATATTGTGTATTATTTGTACTACTGGGGCCTTTAAATCTGCCCTTGGGTACCTTTGGTTTGGTATTTCACACGTTATTTCATAGCTTCCATGATTCCCATACTCTGATTGGCTGCTCATCATCTACTGGCAGCAGAGAGAATTATCATGGGTCAAACAATTAAACTAGGTCATAAGAAACATCCCCTATTACGTTATCTTCTGATCTGTTCTAATGTAGTTTCCTCATCACAAACCTGGAGCTGTGTTGGAAAACACTCTGTGCCACATTGTGATGTCATGTGGTAATACAGGAAAGGCTTCACTTTGTTTTTACACTCCACACATCTTCACCAGAATCATATGAATCATTTCAGCCTTGAAATGTCCAATTTCCGCTGAAATAAAGTTAAAAGAGCTGTTAGCTTGAAAGGTAGCTCTTACATGACATCACAAGGTGGAACAAAGCATTTGAGCTTTGGAGATGTAGACAGACTAAAGCTCACAAGAGTCAGTTTGTTGTAATATAGGACCTTTAAACACACAATAGTCCTGTACGCTCTATTGCTTTGAGTGGAATGAACTTAAACTGACAAACCAGATCACTCAACACGAGAATGAAACCCTGACCTCTCTGAGTTTGTTTATTAGTGAGTTATTATAAGTAAAAGGCTCCACTTATCGATTCAGCAGAAAGTCCCCTTTAAATGAGTCTAACCCCAGCTTAGGCTTTGTGTAAATGCATTGAACCCAGGGCAGGTTGGAGTTTGCGGTAAGTCTTAGCTTCCCCATGGGACTCTCTCCTCCTCCCCTCTCTAATGCTCTGGTAATAGCCACGATTAGCCACTCCGCTCAGGCCCTATGCTTAGTGTTAGCTAGTCTCCATTAATGGGCAGAGGAAATTCAAACAGACATTTGGACTAAAGCTGAGGAGGGAGCAGGACTGTGAGGCAGGATATTCAGAGCTCAGGTGGTGTTCACATGTTCACTTGTGTTACAGCACAGCTGGAGGCCGCACTTCTGTGCTAGCAAGATGGCAGGGCTGGGCAAAATGACAAAAAACCCCACAATCATATGATGAATTAAATCAGATGATTTTCCTCGTATGGCGAGAAGTGACGTTTTGATTCAATCAGATTTTGTCTGAAAAACTAATACAACTGGGATTCAATATTCATTTCCTGAACATGACCAACACAGACACAAAAAACGTCTTCCCCCAAAGTCTGACCTCTGCCCAAAACCCCAACGTTTACAGAGGACTGGCCTGTGGACTTCATTATAGACCTGAGATGATCAGTGACCAAATAAGAGTCAGGTTTGTGGAGATGCAAGCTTGCTTACATAGGACACATGTTTTTTCTATATTTCTCATGTGGTTTGACAAAAGTGTATTTCTGTGGTCTGGGCATCATGATGATAAATCAAATCATGATCTGATTCCAATGAAATTGTCACATTGGGATTCTTTAATTTTCTGTTTAATGGGGCTCTGTGCTCAAACACAGCTCTTTTTATTGAAATGGCATCATCTCGGTCCCCTCTGTCCTGCTCTCAGTGAGGAAGAGGAGATGTAACCAGGTCGACTGAAGGTGAACTTTCTGTAGAATGTGTTTAGTTTGAAGCAAGATACTAAGCAAGATACTAAGTTCACATGAATCATGATCTGGCTCCAAAAAACTGTGATATATATTTTTAGGCATATCTCTCAGCCGTATTTCTTGTCTATTTCTGGCTAAAATGTTACATGTTGGGGCTTTAAATCTCATGGTTTTGAAAGGGGGTCAGGTGCTATGAGTATTGGGCAGCACGCTGCCCCGCGACCAGCCGGATTAAGCGGGAGAAGATGGATGGATGGATGGATGGTTTTGAAAGCACTGCTCATTCCCCAGTGTAGTGTCCACAGCATTGGCCTGACGTGTTGTGCTGTATCGGACACTGCTGGGGTCATCCAGAACACCAGAGGTCAGTGCTGCTCTGCTCTGGGACACGCAGCTCAAAGGTCAAACACAGAGGGGCCCATCGAGGCTCTGCCCTCTGTGCCAGGGGCCAAAGTGTGTGCTCCATCATCATCGCTGTGTCTCTGTCTCACTGTGTCTCACAAAGACCGCACTGTCCACACGCCCAAACACCACTCATCCCCTCACTTCTTGCTCGTATTATATTCTGTTTATCTCTATTTACTTTTTGTTGTTGGAATTTGAACCATATTTTCTTTTCCAAAATACCATCTCCAGATCTTGGGAGTCAAACCTTTTTTTCCATAAAGTGTGAGTAAGAGCCAGAGCTAACCACTCTGCCACCATTATGGATACTTTTAGAATGTTCTGGGTTTATATCAGAACTACTTTAAAGAAGGTCTGTTGCCCAGTATTTCAGTGATCTGTCCCAGACCCTATTCAAACCCTCCTTATGGTTAACTGGTCAAGCCCCCACCTCTTGGACAATGCTCCGCCCACAAGCCTACATCACCTACGCTCCCACGCAACAGCGCTCCGTAAATATACAAAAACAGGACAAAACAAAACACTCCAAGTTCACAAACCTTGTGCGATGTGCAGTGGCTTCATTTACAGGACGCACGGCAACATCATGTTTCGAGCTCTGACGGGACTGACCTATTAGACACTATTAGATACTATATTTTAGCAGCTGTCACAACACTGAAGTGGGCATTGCATGTTCTGCCTCTTCTGTCCTGCCCGTCTCTTCTGTCTCTTCTGTCTCTTCTGTCTCTTCTGTCTCTTCTGTCTCTCCTGTCTTCTGTCTCTTCTGTCTCTCCTGTCTTCTGTCTCTTCTGTCTCTCCTGTCTCTTCTGTCTCTCCTGTCTTCTGTCTCTTCTGTCTCTTCTGTCTCTTCTGTCTCTTCTGTCTCTTCTGTCTCTCCTGTCTTCTGTCTCTTCTGTCTCATCTGTCTCTCCTGTCTCTTCTGTCTCTTCTGTCTCTCCTGTCTCTTCTGTCTCTTCTGTCTCTTCTGTCTCTCCTGTCTCTCCTGTCTCTCCTGTCTCTTCTGTCTCTTCTGTCTCTTCTGTCTCTTCTGTCTCTCCTGTCTCTCCTGTCTCTTCTGTCTCTCCTGTCTCTTCTGTCTCTTCTGTCTCTTCTGTCTCTTCTGTCTCTTCTGTCTCTCCTGTCTCTCCTGTCTTCTGTCTCTTCTGTCTCATCTGTCTCTCCTGTCTCCTGTCTCTCCTGTCTCTTCTGTCTCTCCTGTCTCTCCTGTCTCTCCTGTCTCTCCTGTCTCTTCTGTCTCTTCTGTCTCTTCTGTCTCTTCTGTCTCTCCTGTCTCTTCTGTCTCTTCTGTCTCTCCTGTCTTCTGTCTCTTCTGTCTCTTCTGTCTCTCCTGTCTCTCCTGTCTTCTGTCTCTTCTGTCTCTCCTGTCTTCTGTCTCTTCTGTCTCTCCTGTCTCTCCTGTCTTCTGTCTCTTCTGTCTCTCCTGTCTTCTGTCTCTTCTGTCTCTTCTGTCTCTCCTGTCTTCTGTCTCTTCTGTCTCATCTGTCTCTTCTGTCTCTTCTGTCTCTTCTGTCTCTCCTGTCTCTTCTGTCTCTTCTGTCTCTCCTGTCTTCTGTCTCTTCTGTCTCTCCTGTCTCTTCTGTCTCTCCTGTCTTCTGTCTCTTCTGTCTCTCCTGTCTCATCTGTCTCTCCTGTCTCCTGTCTCTTCTGTCTCTCCTGTCTCTTCTGTCTCTTCTGTCTCTCCTGTCTCTTCTGTCTCTTCTGTCTCTCCTGTCTCTCCTGTCTTCTGTCTCTTCTGTCTCTTCTGTCTCTTCTGTCTCTCCTGTCTCTTCTGTCTCTTCTGTCTCTTCTGTCTCTTCTGTCTCTCCTGTCTCTCCTGTCTCTCCTGTCTCTTCTGTCTCTTCTGTCTCTTCTGTCTCTTCTGTCTCTCCTGTCTCTTCTGTCTCTTCTGTCTCTCCTGTCTTCTGTCTCTTCTGTCTCTTCTGTCTCTCCTGTCTTCTGTCTTCTGTCTCTTCTGTCTCTTCTGTCTCTTCTGTCTCTTCTGTCTCTCCTGTCTCTTCTGTCTCTCCTGTCTCTTCTGTCTCTCCTGTCTCTTCTATCTCTCCTGTCTTCTGTCTCTTCTGTCTCTTCTGTCTCTCCTGTCTCGTCTGTCTCTTCTGTCTCTCCTGTCTTCTGTCTCTTCTGTCTCTTCTGTCTCTTCTGTCTCTCCTGTCTCTTCTGTCTCTCCTGTCTCTTCTGTCTCTCCTGTCTTCTGTCTCTTCTGTCTCTCCTGTCTTCTGTCTCTTCTGTCTTCTGTCTCTCCTGTCTTCTGTCTCTCCTGTCTCTCCTGTCTCTCCTGTCTCTCCTGTCTCTTCTGTCTCTTCTGTCTCTTCTGTCTCTCCTGTCTCTTCTGTCTCTTCTGTCTCTCCTGTCTTCTGTCTCTTCTGTCTTCTGTCTCTCCTGTCTTCTGTCTCTTCTGTCTCTTCTGTCTCTCCTGTCTTCTGTCTTCTGTCTCTTCAGCTGGAGGTGATGGTGTTTCCAGCTAAACTTTGGCTGGGGTCACATTCTCCGCTCTGTACATTCAAAGCCGTGTCCCCAAATGGACCTCTAGAATAACTGCAAATAAACAGAAATGGTCAGAATTAGGGCCATAATTATTTTGAGCCTGTAATGTCCAGCTCACAGAACGGGGTCTCATTATGTGTGAAAGCTGCAGCCCTCCAGTCGCCTCTTTGTCATGCTAATGCTGCTGGACACGTTTACAGTGTGCTCTGTGCACTGAAGGCCCATTTCCACAGGTATCATTAGAACGTCGAATCACTAATGAGACACTGCTATACTATTATGCTGTTCGATTAATGACTTGATTCTACCCCATTTTGTATCTTAAGAGTGCTCTGTGAAACCTTTCTGGTAGAAGGTCCACTACCACTGAGATCTTTTTGCTTTGGCTGGAAAGTTTCACAGTATGTCTTTAAACTTTAACTGTATGTTTCCTTTCACATCACGTGGGAGTGGGAACACCTCTACAGAGATCTCACCTGTACTTGGCCTGTGGTACCACCTGTAATATTTTAGGTGAAAATTAGATTAGTTCAAGGATGTTTTTTGTTTGTTTGTTTGTTTGTGTTTATTGCCCTAAAAAACACAGAGAAAACATACATCCTCACTGTGAGCAGGCTCGCTGCTCCACAAACCTGATCTTATTTAGACAAGGGCGTCCTCCTCCTCTCCTTCTTGTTTGCATGAAAATACAGTTCTTTTGCAGGCGACATGCCACCACCAGATTGTTGCATACTGTACCTTTAATGAATGATTTTGTAGTATTGAGTTTATACATTACGACACTTTAACCAAGACTCATTCTCAGTCCAACACAGGATGAAGCAAAAACATAAGAATAATGCATCAGTTTTATACAGCGCTTTTCTGGACACTCATAGACGCTTTACAGTTCATTCTTCCTTCACTCTACATCCGGTGGTGATAAGCTCCTACTGTAGCCACAGCTGCCCTGGGGCAGACTGACTGAAGTGAGGCACCATTGGCCCCTCCATCACTCACGCACACTCCATCTTTTTACTACACAATATGGGTGAAGTACATTGCCTAAGGACACAACAACTTTGCGACAGGCGCCCCCCTGTGGCACCTGATTTTCCCAGCGGTCTCACTTCCATGTACTAACCAGGCCTCGTTTAGCCTCTGAGGTGTGACGGGATCAGGCTTTGACAGGCCGGTATAACCACAGTCTCCACACACACATCTCCATGGAGACAAGCAAGTTTCATGGTGTAAAAGTTCAACTACTCTCCAAGTAAGTCGAGAAGACAGTTGAACAAACTTAAATGGGGCTCACCACCTGCAGAGGGGTTCATAGGGGGGGTCAGGTGCTATGAGTATTGGGCAGCAAGCTGCCCCCGCGACCCAGCTGGATTAAGCATGAGAAGATGGATGGATGGATGGGATGCAAAACAGATCAAATATCTGGGAGTTTTTATCACACAGGGATTTGATAATCTGTTTATCTTAAACTTTAATAAAATCATTGATTCTATACAGAAAGCTTATAACTCAATGGACGTCTCTGACACCGGATTTTGTAGCAAGAATAGAGACTTCAACCTTTTGCCAAGATTTCTTTACCTTTTTATGTCATTATCAGTTAGAATTGCAGATTCTCTGTTCAATACTTGGGACAAGATAATGTTGAGATTTATTCGGGCTGGGGCCAGACCAAGGATCAAATTCAAAACTCTCCAGAATAGTAAAGAATGTGGTGGTTTGGCGGTCCCCAGCCTGAAAGAATATGATCACGCAGCCCAGCTAAGACACAGTGTGCAACTGTTCTCCTGATTTTGAAGCAGGATGGAAACACAGTTTGAAACCCTCCACTGACGTCACAATCAGGTGAAAAAATTAAGGTGTGTGACGGGAGAAACTGTATTGCAGAGAATCCTCTATTAACATGGCAGTTCTTAGGACATATAATTTGTTGAAAGCAGTTGGAATCTTGATCCCTCTTACTCCTCAAGGTTTAAATCAGATAGTACAGACCCGACCTTTTCATTTTGGAAAGAAAAAGGATTAACAGCTTTGCGTACATTTGTGAAGGGAAAAACTTTTTAATCATTTGAAAAACTGAAAACAGAATTCAATTTGAATAACACAGATTTTTTAGATATCTACAGGTGTGTAATTTTTACAACATAGAAAAAAGATGATATCAGTAATACTGGCTTTCTGAAAGTATTTACAGATGCTTATAAAATTCTGCTCAGCAAATCTGTCTGTAAACTTTATAAAGGGCTGCACAAACAACACATTTTATGTTAAATCTAAATGGGAAGAGGAGCTGAATATTGTTTTATCAGAGGGTGATTGGGTTTTGATGTGCAACACACAACAAACTAGCTCCAAAAGGTGGAGGGAATTTGGGTGGAAGTGTCTAATACGATTCTTTATTACTCCTCAGGTACAAGGGTTTGATTGTCATTGTTGGAGACAGTGGGGCCACTCAAACGCCAATCACTCTTATATTTTTTTGGACATGTACAAAATTAAAACCATCCTTGGACAAGATGCTTGTTGAGATTCAGTGCGTCTAAGTGGGGTTCTTTAATGATCAAAATAGGCATCAGACTTTTACCCCCTGATGTTCCCCTATTATCAGATCCTTTCATTAGACACTATATTAATTGCAACATTACATCATTTTAACAAGAACATCTTCCTACCCTGTTATGTTTCGTGGTCATAGGTAGTACACTACTCCTGTCTTACAGACTTTTCCCCTTCCTAATCCTAAACCACTCGGGATACATCACCCCAACCTAAACATTCACTTGCTTGTCCCACATGAAATAGAGTTAAACAGGTCTTACCTTTGGCTGGACACTGCTGCCTTTACCTCCTATGGTATGTATATGGATTTACAGATTTGGACGATGCTTGAAATTGTCTTTATCGTGATTTTACACCACGGATTTATTATTTCATTAAGACCAACCATTTCACAACTCATTCACTCATAGACAGACAGACAAACACGCGCCGAGTAAGGTATTTCCTCAGCATTTTTTCACATGAAAACGGATGGACAGACAAACACACATGAATACTCACATATCTGAAAAAACATCTTCAAGCATATACATTTTACAAAAGAGATTCAGAGAGATTGAGAGCGGGAAGTGTTCCTTCGCGTCTGAGCTGGCCTGGTTCAGGTTCAGGTTTCTTTATTCATACCCGTAGGTAAATTAGGTTTGCAGTACAGACAAAAAGAGGCCTCCTCATACCACACATCCATGCACATAATACAGTACAATATAAATAAATAGACAACAGTAAAAGACAACCACAAATTAAAAGTGCAATAGAATGAATTGTTCTCAGTGGCGCTTATTTTTGTTCAACATGGATAACTCTGCAGGAACAAAGCTGTTTTTAAATCTCTTTGTTCTACACTTAAGAACGGAAAACCTCTGACCAGATGAGCCGAAACAGACAGTTCAGAGGGTGGGACTGGTCCCGACTGACACTAGAGCCACTGTGACTGTCCTGCACACAGTGAGTCCAGGCTCAGCTGTGATTGTCCAATCAACTTACCTGCCCATTTGACTATCTGATTTAGAGTTTTTGTTCTTGATCGTCACTGACCCAAACCAAGACACCAAAGAAAAAGATAAAATGGACTCAATAAAAGCGATAAAACAAAGATGTGCTCGATGTCCCTTCACATTTATGCTTTTTCACAAACCACAAGTCACATGTCATGTTTCCGTCAAAACCGGTTCAAACCAGCTCCATCTAGACGTGCCTCTAACCGTTACCTAGGCACAGCGCGCCGTATTCTTGCCAGCTCGCATAATGTACATATTGCGCAATGCTGCAAGTTTGCAAAAATGTGCATTCTTGCGCAAGGGTCAAAAACTGGTTCAGGCCAGTTTTATCTATACACCTCTAGTCTCACTTCTGAGACACAGCACGCCACATCCTGTCAATCACATCAATCAATTAAACCTATTTATACATTAATGCAGGGTTCACCCAATATTTGGATTCCCTGTCTTCCTCCGTAGGGCCGACTTTTCCACCATTCTCAACAATGCTAGAAAAACAGACACAATCCTGACTTATGTTGTACCCAAGGACCCAAAGATATTTCTGTTAGGCCTTCTGTCTGCAGAGGTGATTGAAAAAGTGGACAGATCCCTTTTCAAGATCCTGACACTGGCATTAAAAAAGCAATAACAAGAAGCTGGCTGAAAAACGACCCACCTTCAGTGAATCAGTGGCTTTATATTATAGAAGAAAAATATTCAATGGGACTGACTTTTTTCTACGACTCAAAGGACATTCCTTCACTAAATACTGGACAAAATGGTTGAAATATAAACAAAAAGTGTCATGATCCACATCCTTATGGCAGAAGAAAATGAATAGTTTAAATTTATTGGCAATTTTTATTTTATTTTATTATTTTATTACTTTGACTTTTTATCGTTCTACTGCTGTTCTTGGACTTTGGCACATGGAAATGTGCCTGTTGTGAATAATTCATCTGATTTCTAAGCATATCTTTATAGTGTCTAATCATGCTCAGTCTGCCAACCTCTGTGAGACTCTGCTGTCTCTCACACAGACAGTCCAGTATCCGAGCTGCTGTCCTCAGTCCTCCTGTGGTCAGACTGTGAGGGTGTGTTGGATTCTCGTGCCTTCAGAGGGGACATTGTGTGTGAGACAGCTCTCGCCTCTGGGGCTGAGTATTTACACGTGACAGAATTATTGGAATATGTCACAGATTATTCACTGGCTTGTACATATTTGCAGGCTGTACCATTTCAAATGAAAGGTGGGTCAAATGCAGAGAACATGCAAACAAAATGTGTATTCTTAAAATGGAGCAAAAAGCAGGTGGAGCTTTCTTAAGGCCTAGTGTTAATTTAGCACATGAAACATGTGTACAATGAAATTCTTACTTTGCTGCACACAAGTAAACACACAACAGTCAACAGTCAAATCAGTCAGTAATAGTGCAATAGTCAATGATAGTGCAAAATATTGTTCATGTGCAAAAAAAAGGGACAGGATGAGCCGTCTCCAAGTTACTGATGACGTCATAGAGCGTCCTGAGAGCAGCTGTGTAGTCGGCGCGTGGTTGAATGTAAACAGTGGCCAAAAACAAACACGTGAATTCCCGAGAAGCCCCTAATGATGATAACCATTCAGAGGTTGGATACGTCGCCCGGAGCGGCGTCACCGGGGCCCCACCCTGGTGCCAGGCTTGGGGTGGGCGCTCGATGGCGAGCGCCTCGTGGCCGGGCCTTTTCCCATGGGACCCGGCCGGGCACAGCCCGAAGGGACAACGTGGGACCGCCCTCCCCTGGACCCACCATCTGCGGGAGGAGCCATAGGGGCCGGGTGCAAAGAGATCTGGGCGGCAGTCAAAGGCAGTGGCCTCGGCGACCAGATCTCCGGACATGGAGACTAGCTCTGGGGACATGTAATGTCACCTCGCTGGGGGAAAGGAGCCTGAGCTTGTGCAGGAGGTCAAGCGTTACCGGCTAGATATAGTCGGCCTCACCTCCACACACAGCTTGGGTTCCGGAACCCAACTCCTTGAGAGGGGTTGGACTCTCCATTTCTCTGGCGTTGGCCGTGGGGAGCGGCGGCGAGCTGGTGTGGGCTCATTGCCCCACAGCTCAGCTGCTGCGTGTTGGAGTTCACCCCGGTGAACGAGAGGGTCGCGTCCCTGCGCCTTCGGGTCGGGGACAGGTCTCTCACTGTGGTGTCGGCCTACGGGCCAAACAGCAGTGCAGAGTACCCGGCCTTCTTGGAGACTCTGGGAGGGGTACTGGACAGTGTTCTACTGGGGGACTTCAACGCCCACGTGGGCAGCAACAGTGACACTTGGAGAGGGGTGATTGGGAGGAACGGCCTCCCTGACCTGAACCCGAGCGGTGTTCTGTTATTGGACTTCTGTGCTAGTCACAGTTTGTCCATAACGAACACCATGTTTGAGCACAAGGGGGTCCATCGGTGCACGTGGCACCAAGACTCCCTAGGCCGGAGGTCAATGATCGACTTTGTTGTCGTGTCATCTGACCTCCGGCCGTGTGTCTTGGACACTTGGGTGAAGAGAGGGGCAGAGCTGTCAACTGATCACCACCTGGTTAACACTAAAAAACGAAGAAAACAGCATCTCGGAGCAGAGCTTGCAAACAACAACACGTTCGCCTCGGGGGGGGCGCCATGGCAACTCTGTAATCTTAATGTGCAACTCTGCTGCAGTTTGAGCACCAAGACTTTATAGAGATTACACAATACAGATTACACGATACATATTATACAATACAGATTACAAGATACAGACTATACTATACAACCACAAGACTATACAGCTTATAGTAGACAGACTATACAATACAACTACAAGACTTTATACAGATTACAAGATACAGACTATACTATACAACCACAAGACTATACAGCTTATAGTAGACAGACTATACAATACAACTACAAGACTTTATACAGGCTATACAATACAGACTATACAATACAACTACAAGACTATATGGACTATACAATACAAGTACAAGGCTTTATATACATCATACAAGTGAAATACTGTGGGCTTCTGAAGAGCACAGCAGTAATAAAACCAACACTTTACCGCACTGTGAGCTTTACATTCACATGTATCTGAGTAAAACGTGTCTTTCCCAGTACAGACATATTGTATAAGTCTGCTGTGTGATGTCTGCCTCTAACTGTACAGAGTTTTATTGTCTGATACTCAGGGAGTTCATGTTAGCATGCTAGTTTCATGAGGACACTACATTATACTGTGACCAAAGTTATACGTTTTAAAAAGCTTCAGTATAATGTTGAGCAAATGTCCCTATGTCCATTATTCACCAGGAGCCGTGTGAGAGAGTGCACTGTGCTGGTGGGGGAATTTCACACTTGTATTTTGTCCTGGAGCATTGTGTCGCAGTGTTACTCTCCTCCTCCACTCCTCCTCTTCCCCCTGCTCTCCTCCTGCTCTCCTCATCCTCTCCCCTCTCCGCCCTCTCTCTCCTCCTCTGCCCCCTCCTCCATCCGCGGTCTGTGGTCAGTGTGGTGATCTGCTGTCCTCTGTCCTCTTCTCTGTCTGGTCCCTCTCTCTCTGCCTGCTCTGGTCAGGATACAGGAAGTGGTGATGATAGAGCAGTAAAGTGTCCCAGGACAGCTCTCTGTGGTCAGGCTGTGGCTGTGTTTCTGCTCATCTCTTCTGAAAGAGGCACAAGGGCCTCTGTGTGCACACACTGTGGTGAGGAAATGTGATGCATGAATGTATAAAAAAATACTGAGGAAATGAGGCCTACCCTCCTGTTGGAACAATACAGTAGCCTTCAAATGATTTGTTGAAGCTGTATAAAAACTAAAAATACAAACATTGATACATTAGCACAAAGATTAATACAAACATTAATGCAAAGTTAACTGATTAAGATATTATTACTTTCTTCTGTCTGACTATGAATCTATATGTAATAATATATATTTACCATACATTGAAATCAGTCAAACAAACTTTAAAATAAGACTTATCATATTGACAGAATTTCCAACTAAAGAAATACATGTAAGTATATAAACAGTGTAGGTTTTGTCCTGGTCCAGTTGTGGTGTAGCCTGGGTTTAGTTTGTGGTTTAGTCAGTTTTGTACTGATTGTGGTGTTTATTCTGTGACGTCCTCCTCACTGACAGAGATGTTCCCTTTGACTCTGCCGAATGTCTGAGTCCATGAGCGTCCTTTCTGTGTCCTCAGCTGTTTCCTGTCCCTGCTGCTGGGGGCCGCGGTGCTATGGAAGATCAAGCAGGCCTGCTGGGCCTCAAGACGCCAAGAGGTAGGACTACACAACCAAGTACTACAAGTACTAAAAGTGCAAAAGTACGGAACACTAGTGCAGAACACCAATGCAGAACACTAGTGCAGAACACCAGTGCAGAACACTAATGCAGAACACTAATGCAGAACACTAGTGCAGAACACTAGTGCAGAACACTAGTGCAGAACACTAATGCAGAACACCAATGCAGAACACTAGTGCAGAACACTAGTGCAGAACACCAGTGCAGAACACTAATGCAGAACACTAATGCAGTCAGTTGTCCTTTTCTGTTCGAGCATCACACACATGGAACACTGTCCCCACAGAACTCAGAAACATCTCATCACTGAAAACTTTCTCTAAATCTGTTAATAAGTGGCTCCTGGATAATCAAAAATGCACACATATTTCTACTTAGTGTTTTTACTAACATTTTACGAATTATATTTCTATTATGTCTCTGTTCCGTATTTATATTCACCGTTTCTGGAACATTAGTAAAGAACGCTATTGCAGAACACTAGTACAGAACACTAGTACAGAACACTCGTGCAGAACACCGGGCAGAACACTAGTGCAGATCATTAGTTCATAACACTAATGCAGAACACAAGTACAGAACACAAGTACAGAACACTAATGCAGAAAACTAGTACAGAACAGTAGTGCAGAACACTGGTGGACAACACAAGTGGAGAAGCTTAGTTAAGAACACTATTGCAGAACACTAGTACAGAACACTCATGCAGAACACCGAGGCAGAACACTAGTGCAGAACACTAGTGCAGAACACTAGTACAGAACACTAGTGCAGAACATTAGTGCAGAACACTAGTGCAGAACACCAGTGCCTAACACCAATGCAGAACACTAGTGCAGAACACTAATGCAGAACACTAGTGCAGAACACTAGTACAGTACACTAGTACAGAACACTAGTGCAGAACACTAGTGCAGAACACTAGTGCAGAACACTAGGACAGAACACTAGTACAGAACACTAGTGCAGAACACTAATGCAGAACACTAGTGCAGAACACTAGGACAGAACACTAGTACAGAACACTAGTGCAGAACACTAGTGCAGAACACTAGTGCAGAACACTAGGACAGAACACTAGTACAGAACACTAGTGCAGAACACTAATGCAGAACACTAGTGCAGAACACTAGTGCAGAACACTAGTACAGAACACTAGTGCAGAACACTAATGCAGAACACTAGTGCAGAACACCAGTGCAGAACACTAATGCAGAACACCAATGCAGAACACTAGTGCAGAACACTAGTGCAGAACACTAGGACAGAACACTAGTACAGAACACTAGTGCAGAACACTAATGCAGAACACTAGTGCAGAACACTAGGACAGAACACTAGTGCAGAACACTAGTGCAGAACACTAGTGCAGAACACTAGGACAGAACACTAGTACAGAACACTAGTGCAGAACACTAGTGCAGAACACTAGTGCAGAACACTAGGACAGAACACTAGTACAGAACACTAGTGCAGAACACTAGTGCAGAACACTAGTGCAGAACACTAGTGCAGAACACTAGTGCAGAACACTAGTGCAGAACACTAGTGCAGAACACTAGTGCAGAACACTAGGACAGAACACTAGTACAGAACACTAGTGCAGAACACTAGGACAGAACACTAATGCAGAACACTAGTGCAGAACACCAGTGCAGAACAGTACTGCAGAACACTAGTGCAGAACACTAGTGCAGAACACTAGTGCAGAACACTAGTTCAGAACACTAGGACAGAACACTAGTGCAGAACACTAATGCAGAACACTAGTGCAGAACACCAGTGCAGAACAGTACTGCAGAACACTAGTGCAGAACACTAGTGCAGAACACCAGTGCAGAACAGTACTGCAGAACACTAGTGCAGAACACTAGTGCAGAACACTAGTGCAGAACAGTACTGCAGAACACTAGTGCAGAACACTAGTGCAGAACACCAGTGCAGAACAACAGTGCAGAACACCAGTGCAGAACACCAGTGCAGAACACCAGTGCAGAACAGTAGTGCAGAACAGTACTGCAGAACACTAGTGCAGAACACCAGTGCAGAACACCAGTGCAGAACACTAGTGCAGAACACTAGTGCAGAACACTAGTGCAGAACACCAGTGAAGAACACCAGTGCAGAACAGTACTGCAGAACACTAGTGCAGAACACTAGTGCAGAACACCAGTGCAGAACACTAGTGCAGAACACTAGTGCAGAACACTAGTGCAGAACACTAGTGCAGAACACTAGTGCAGAACACCAGTGCAGAACACCAGTGCAGAACAGTACTGCAGAACACTAGTGCAGAACACTAGTGCAGAACACTAATGCAGAACACCGGTGGCTAACACCTGTGCAGAACACTAGTGCAGAACACTAGTGCAGAACACTAGTGCAGAACACTAGTGCAGAACACTAGTGCAGAACACTAGTGCAGAACACTAGTGCAGAACACTAGTGCAGAACACTAGTGCAGAACACTAGTGCAGAACACTAGTTCAGAACACTAGGACAGAACACTAGTGCAGAACACTAATGCAGAACACTAGTGCAGAACACCAGTGAAGAACACCTGTGCAGAACAGTACTGCAGAACACTAGTGCAGAACACTAGTGCAGAACACTAGTGCAGAACACTAGTGCAGAACACTAGTGCAGAACACTAGTGCAGAACACCAGTGAAGAACACCAGTGCAGAACAGTACTGCAGAACACTAGTGCAGAACAACAGTGCAGAACACCAGTGCAGAACACTAGTGCAGAACACCAGTGCAGAACACCAGTGCAGAACAGTACTGCAGAACACTAGTGCAGAACACCAGTGCAGAACACCAGTGCAGAACACTAGTGCAGAACACTAGTGCAGAACACTAGTGCAGAACAGTACTGCAGAACACTAGTGCAGAACACTAGTGCAGAACACCAGTGCAGAACACCAGTGCAGAACACCAGTGCAGAACAGTAGTGCAGAACACTAGGGCAGATCACTACTGCAGAACACCAGTGCAGAACACTAGTGCAGAACACCAGTGAAGAACACCAGTGCAGAACACCAGTGCAGAACACTAGTGCAGAACAACAGTGCAGAACACCAGTGCAGAACACTAGTGCAGAACAACAGTGCAGAACACCAGTGCAGAACACTAGTGCAGAACAACAGTGCAGAACACCAGTGCAGAACACCAGTGCAGAACACTAGTGCAGAACACTAGTGCAGAACACCAGTGCAGAACACCAGTGCAGAACAGTACTGCAGAACACTAGTGCAGAACACTAGTGCAGAACAACAGTGCAGAACACCAGTGCAGAACAGTACTGCAGAACACCAGTGCAGAACACTAGTGCAGAACACTAGTGCAGAACAACAGTGCAGAACACCAGTGCAGAACACTAGTGCAGAACACTAGTGCAGAACACTAGTGCAGAACAACAGTGCAGAACACCAGTGCAGAACACTAGTGCAGAACACTAGTGCAGAACAACAGTGCAGAACACCAGTGCAGAACACTAGTGCAGAACACCAGTGAAGAACACCAGTGCAGAACACCAGTGCAGAACACTAGTGCAGAACAACAGTGCAGAACACCAGTGCAGAACACTAGTGCAGAACAACAGTGCAGAACACTAATGCAGAACACCTGTGCAGAACACCAGTGCAGAACACCAGTGCAGAACACTAATGCAGAACACCTGTGCAGAACACCAGTGCAGAACACCTGTGCAGAACACCAGTGCAGAACACTAGTGCAGAACACCTGTGCAGAACACCAGTGCAGAACACCAGTGCAGAACACTAGTGCAGAACACTAGTGCAGAACACCAGTGAAGAACACCAGTGCAGAACAGTACTGCAGAACACTAGTGCAGAACAACAGTGCAGAACACCAGTGCAGAACACTAGTGCAGAACAACAGTGCAGAACACCAGTGCAGAACAGTACTGCAGAACACTAGTGCAGAACAACAGTGCAGAACACCAGTGCAGAACACCAGTGCAGAACACTAGTGCAGAACACTAGTGCAGAACACCAGTGCAGAACACCAGTGCAGAACACTAGTGCAGAACACCAGTGCAGAACACCAGTGCAGAACAGTACTGCAGAACACTAGTGCAGAACAACAGTGCAGAACACCAGTGCAGAACACTAGTGCAGAACACTAGTGCAGAACACCAGTGCAGAACACTAGTGCAGAACACAAGTGCAGGACACCAGTGCAGGACACCAGTGCAGGACACCAGTGCAGAACACTAATGCAGAACACCTGTGCAGAACACTAGTGCAGAACACCAGTGAAGAACACCAGTGCAGAACAGTACTGCAGAACACTAGTGCAGAACACTAGTGCAGAACAACAGTGCAGAACACCAGTGCAGAACACTAGTGCAGAACACTAGTGCAGAACACTAGTGCAGAACAACAGTGCAGAACACCAGTGCAGAACACTAGTGCAGAACACCAGTGCAGAACACCAGTGCAGAACAGTACTGCAGAACACTAGTGCAGAACACTAGTGTTCACCAGTGCAGAACAGTACTGCAGAACACTAGTGCAGAACACTAGTGCAGAACATTATAGCAAAACTAGCACAACAGTGCTTATCACTGTTGGTGCACATTACCACTGCTCTACATGTATTTTATTCACATTTACTACTAACACAGCAAAAAAGTTACTCCCTGTGAAATATCGGTCAGTACACTACTGCCCCTACTACACATTAAAAAGTCATATTCAGATTACCACTGCTGTTCACTGTAAATTTTTATATTTACATGACCTGCCATAAAATGTGAAAGGACTTCTGTTATGCACTGTAAAATGGCATAGAGCCATTAGTGTACACAGTGGAAATATTGCATTTACATTAGCAGTGCTGAACAAAGTTGAACAGTGACAAACTTTACATTTTCTGTACATTGTGGAAATAATACGTCTGCATTTCCACGTGTGTGATTCAGACGTTTTACTTACATCGCCACTGCTGTACTCTAAAATGTGTGTTCATATTTATTATCACTGTCTCTCTCACACACACACACACGCACAGACACACATACACACACACCACACTCACTCACAGATACACACCGGACCTTCCCGTTGTTAAAGGGAGGGCTGCTGTCACCCGAGTGCATCTCTCCTCATAATAAGCATCTCAGCCCATAAACAAGGCCATTCCCCTTTAATTAGCGCGTTTTGCCAACCAGTTATCCCCCACAAGTGATGCTAAACGGAGCTGAGCAGCCATAGATCACCGCGGGCTACTGCAGATGTCGCTTCTGTTCATATTTACTCCATCACAGTGTAAACAAGAAGGAGCTGCACTGGCATGCAGCATTGTCTCTGTTTGAGTCTGCTCCTGCTCCAGTCTGTGCTCACTGGGTAGAATACGCCAAGTTATTATTGGTAAATTATTGAACAGTTCTTTACCCAGACCCAAACTCACCTTCAAACAGACCCAGACTCACCTTCAGACAGACCCAGACTCACCTGCACAGACAGACCCAGACTCACCTTCAGACAGACCCAGACTCACCTTCAGACAGACCCAGACTCACCTGTGCAGACAGACCCAGACTCACCTTCAGACAGACCCAGACTCACCTGTGCAGACAGACCCAGACTCACCTCTGCAGACAGACCCAGATTCACCTGCAGACAGACCCAGACTTACCTGCAGACAGACCCAGACTCACCTGCAGACAGACCCAGACTCACCTGTGCAGACAGACCCAGACTCACCTTCAGACAGACCCAGACTCACCTGCACAGACAGACCCAGACTCACCTTCAGACAGACCCAGACTCACCTTCAGACAGACCCAGACTCACCTGTGCAGACAGACCCAGACTCCCTGCACAGACAGACCCAGACTCACCTGTGCAGACAGACCCAGACTCACCTGAGCAGACAGACCCAGACTCACCTGCGCAGACAGACCCAGACTCACCTGAACAGACAGACCCAGACTCACCTGCACAGACAGACCCAGACTCACCTGCACAGACAGACCCAGACTCACCTGTGCAGACAGACCCAGACTCACCTGCACAGACAGACCCAGACTCACCTGCACAGACAGACCCAGACTCACCTGTGCAGACAGACCCAGACTCACCTGTGCAGACAGACCCAGGCTAATCTGCACCAACAGACTGAGGATCACCTGTGCAGACAGGGGCAGGAAAAGACGTGTGTTAAAATGATTAAGATTATGACTAAATACAAGATTAAGATGATCCAAATGGTCTTGTCAGACGAACATGTTAAACTGCAGCTCTGCAAAGCCCATTCATGCAAATATATGTGTTCCAAGAGCTTTTGTCCAGTGTCATACATTAAGACGATGTAGGTTGGCTATATTCACACTACACTCGCTCCAGAGAAAGAGGAACGGCTCTCAGAACTCCTGTTTGAAGCTCCAGAAGGTGACCGTCATGTTCACAATGGTATAAGAAGTGCCCTCAGACCAAAGGCTTTTTTACTCTTGACCTCACATGTGACAGTGTGAACATGATGATGATGAGTTTAGAACTTCAGTCATGGATTTCAGAGAAGTCTACTATACTTACTCTCTTTTCTCCTTCTAAGCAACCATGTTTGTTTTGAGCCAGTGGATCATGTGCTTCTCTGATTGGTTCATTCGCCTGTAATCACAAATCCCCTTGGAGAGACAAGACCGAGGCCCAGACTAGGCCTAAGTTTTTGTAATGTAAACGAAAAGGGTGTAGTCTTGACTGGCCATGCTACTCTATGCCATCATACACACACAACAGCTTAAACACAGTTGACTAGTGTTTTTATATTATGTGCATAGTGAAGAAAAGTGTTCAGATTACGAGCAGTGCACATAATAGCTGATTGTTATTGTTCTAAAGCACATCTGCTGCAGTGGGACCATAATCCACCATGCTTCGGTTTTGTGGTCTCCTCCTCTGCCTTTATGCCTCACTAAAACTGTGCTGCATTCAAATGCTAATGGAATTCAAGTGTTAACCATGTTCGCTTTGATGAGCTTTTCAACAGGGACGTGTAATCTTCTTGTGAGACTAGTGTTTTGATTCTGTGACTTTGTGCTGTAAAACTGTGTGTCACTGTGAATGAGGAACAGTCCTGCAGTGATGTCATTCATGTGGAGTTATGAATGACACATGCAAACACAGCACATATCAGCTGCTGTTCAGAGCTGTCAGGCTGTGTACAGACACTGTAGTGGTTCATGTGAGCAGGCTCAAGTGGTCTGAATGAGCAAGTCTGTAAAGGGCTCATAACACATGCTTATGTTGATATGTAGTTGTGTTCCAAGCACACTGTAGTGCACCATAGACTCAGCTGCTGTTTTCCCAGGCCTTTCCAGACTATAGGAAGAGTAATGCACTTTCATATTAAGCAATATGGGTGAAGTGTCTTGTGTAAAGGACACAATGACTGCCCCACTGTGGCTCCTGATCTCCCATCCAAGTCCTCACACGGCCCAGCTCTGTCATCATCAGGCTTTGACAAGGGGGTTTTCCACTTTTTGATTGTATTCTATGAACTGTATTCTCACTCCTCTCATTTTCATCAAGAATTCAGCATGTCCACAAATGCAGGATTATTTGTATAACACACCGGACATTTATGTAACACACTGGACATTTGTGTAACACACTGGACATTTGTGTAACACACTGGACATTTGTGTAACACACTGGACATTTATGTAACACACTGGACATTTGTGTAACACACTGGACATTTGTGTAACACACTGGACATTTGTGTAACACACTGGACATTTGTGTAACACACTGGACATTTGTGTAACACACTGGACATTTATGTAACACACTGGACATTTGTGTAACACACTGGACATTTGTGTAACACACTGGACATTTGTATAACACACTGGACATTTGTATAACACACTGGACATTTGTATAACACACTGGACATTTGTGTCATACACTGGACATTTGTATAACACACTGGACATTTGTGTAACACACTGGACATTTGTGTAACACACTGGACATTTGTATAACACACTGGACATTTGTATAACACACTGGACATTTGTATAACACACTGGACATTTGTGTAACACACTGGACATTTGTGTAACACACTGGACATTTGTGTAACACACCGGACATTTGTGTAACACACCGGACATTTGTGTAACACACTGGACATTTGTATAACACACTGGACATTTGTGTAACACACTGGACATTTGTGTAACACACCGGACATTTGTGTAACACACTGGACATTTGTGTAACACACTGGACATTTGTGTAACACACTGGACATTTGTGTAACACACTGGACATTTGTGTAACACACTGGACATTTGTGTAACACACTGGACATTTGTGTAACACACTGGACATTTGTGTCATACACTGGACATTTGTATAACACACTGGACATTTGTGTAACACACTGGACATTTGTGTAACACACTGGGCATTTGTGTAACACACCGGACATTTGTGTAACACATTAGACATTTGTATAACACACTGGACATTTGTGTAACACACTGGACATTTGTGTAACACACTGGACATTTGTGTAACACATTAGACATTTGTATAACACACTGGACATTTGTGTAACACACTGGACATTTGTGTAACACACTGGACATTTGTGTAACACACTGGACATTTGTGTTACACACTGGACATTTGTATAACACACTGGACATTTGTATAACACACTGGACATTTGTGTAACACACTGGACATTTGTATAACACACTGGACATTTGTATAGCACACTGGACATTTGTGTCATACACTGGGCATTTGTGTAACACACTGGACATTTGTGTAACACACTGGACATTTGTGTAACACACTGGGCATTTGTGTAACACACTGGACATTTGTGTAACACACTGGACATTTGTGTAACACACTGGACATTTGTGTAACACACTGGACATTTGTGTAACACACTGGACATTTGTGTAACACACTGGACATTTGTGTAACACACTGGACATTTGTATAACACACTGGACATTTGTGTAACACACTGGACATTTGTGTAACACACTGGACATTTGTGTAACACACTGGACATTTGTGTCATACACTGGACAGTAGCTCCATAAGAGAAAACTCCTGCAGACGTATCCTTTGGAGCCTCACAAATGTCAGTTCTAGACCCTGGAGATGTTAGCATGCTGCCGTGATGCTAACCACGCTAATGAGTGAGTCCAGAGACACAGGCCTGCTCATGTTGTCACGTGTTCCTTTTACATGATCTCCATGTACAGAAGAATCTTGTTCATAACTGAAGTCAGGGCTTCCTTTAAAGTCTTTAGGTAATCTAAACCAGTAACTGAAAGGTGAATACTTATAGCGGCACTGTGCAGGGATGGAAACACTATTGCTTAAAATGTTGCACACAATGGCATCTCTATGTTTACAAGAAAATGTCTCCTGGCCAAGTTACAGGTCAGATCTGCCATGTGATCTGAGTCTGTGGAGAATGCATAGTGTGCCTGTCCCACGTGCGGAGGTGATAATAATTGACAAAATAATAAAAAAGTGACAGTCATGTTCACAATGGCCCAAACTCTGCTCTCAGACCAAAGGCATTTTTACTCTTGCATTGCAACATATAAGCAGTATGAGCAGTAAGTGCCATACTGTGGAAGATCCATGGAGACGGACCTTCCTGTCAGATAAGTTAGATCACCATTATAGGAGACTTACAGTTGTTGTATTCAGAATGTTTTTTTGTTTTTTTTAATCGTTGCGGCCCTGTATTTAAATGTGACTCTCAGACCACCAGTGAACATTTTCCTGGAAATGTCAGGATTTCTACCTCACTAACACAACATAGCAATAAAGATCTAAAATGAATTTTCCAAGCCTTAAAGCAGACCCATTATGTATGACTGATTGCTATTATGCCTTTTCAGAGCTTTTAACCATGTTATAGCTTTTTCTTCTTCTCAATCCCCTCTCTGGAGTGATTTGTGCATGTTTGAGTCATCTTTAATGGCACATTTTGAAGGTCTCTGTTCTCTTCTGGCTCTTAGTGAGGGTGGACACTTTTTCTTTCCTTTCCTGCCCCTTATGTTTCCTGCTTTGCTTCTATGTCTCGTCTTGTCTAATGTGTCTTATTCCTCGACTCTCTCCGCTTTACTCTCCAAAACTAAATGAACTATGGATTAGATAAATTGGTCTTTTAACAAAATTGACACTTTAACAAGACACGCGGGGTCGGGCGAACCTGCGTGTTCTTCGGACACAGAGGATCTGTCTATTCAGAACCAGTATTACGGAGCTTTGCATTTTGGATCATGCATGGACCTGATTTTTCAAAAAAATCAAATACTGAGGCTTTTCAAATACCCACTTGGCTGCCCGGAAATTAGAGTGAGGGGCAGAGCTTCAAGTACTCGAACCTTGTGACTATGGGTTGGGACAATGGACAAACAGAGCAGTGTTGTGGAAATTGGATGCAGCCGCTCGCTCTAAAACCAAAACAACCCAATCTTATCTTTTGGCCTCCCCAAGCAGCACTGGTCACGACCAAGGCCGGGCTGGTGTCAAATCGCCCTGAGATTACAGGAGAGGGAGCCTGGGAGCCAGTCCCTCACAGCTTCGTACCTGCGACCGGGTGGGCGGGTCTGTTGCATCCAGCGCCGTCAGGGCTGCAGGATCCGGATGGCTGCTTGCCTATGTTGGACTTCCCCCACACCCCTCCCTTACCCTGTTGCTGGTCCTGTGGAATGTTTGTACTGTGTTTTCACTATGTTGCTGATGCCTGGAGGTGTTTTTTTATTTTGTGTACTCATTCCATACGACGCCCTGAGCATGGTCCTCTTTTTTTTCTCCTCCCCCTGTCCTCATGTAATGCTGTTTTTTTTTGTTTATTTCTATCTGCTACCTGCCGTCCTGTCCGGTCCGTGTTGTCTTCCCCATGTAATATTGTTTTGTATGTTGTAATGTACAGACGGGGTGACAGGTCCAATTTCGATTGCTTTGAACTAACAAATAAAGGCATTCATTCAATCCATTTTGCTGAACAACCCCCCTTTTCAACACTTGTGGCATACACACTTTGTTCTCCAATTTAATTTTCTTTATCAGTGATAGGCATACGATTCAGCAGTGTTGCAAGCAACAGCTTGAGTACCAACTCATAGTATCCGCAGTCATTTTGGTACAAATTTTAAAAGTCCTTTGCTCACTGGTGTGATGTGCAGATTTCCATAGTAGGGCCCACAGCGCTTTGTTGTTACGGAAGTCAGATGAATTATTTCTTTTATTAAGTCGTTTTAGGTCGTTTTAGTATCTTCTTCCGGTAGCCTCGAGTTCCCTCGCGGGTGTGGAGATGTGATGAACTGATCCGAAATGATACTCTGCAGTGTACACTTCCATTTATTAGTAAAGACAGAGTATAATAGCCAGTTGACTAACATAGTCTGGGTTCTTTACTCGCGGACTTGAAAGGACCCCAAACTCAGCAAACTTCTCTTATTTAAAGCCTCTGTGGGATACGGGCAGACCCTCATTGCTTTTTACCGACTGAAAACCTGAACAGTCCAGATGTATTCTGAGAACTCTGGAGGTCCTCAGCTGACTGGAAAACCTTGTTTTGGACAGAGACTGCAAGAGTTTGGTATGTGAGGCATCTCCTGATCACCCACAGTTATACAGACCAAGCTGAACTTCAGATACTAAAAGATGAATAGTTTAAATGAATATTTAAAATGTGGAAATTATAACAATGATCCACAGAGGTCAGAGATTAGAGCTGTAGAGCAGACACAAGCACATTAGGTCTGCTTCAATAAAGGTACAGGAGCTCTTTCAAAGCTGTATTAAAAGCAGGGATGTGAATTTTGAGGGGCAGTTGCTCTGACATGAAGAAAGCCCTCCCCCCCCCCCCCACTTATTACATACATACTTACATACTACTACTACGACTACTACTAGTAATAGTATGTAGTCGTAGTAGTTAGTAGTATGTAATAAGTAGTAGTAGTAGTATGTAATAAGTAGTAGTAGTTCTACTCCTACTACTACTACTACTTATTACATACTACTAACTACTACGACTACTACTACTACTGCTACTACATACTACTACTACTACTATTACTACTACTACATATTAACCATTTAGATTGAAATAATTGTGTGCTTTACTTCCATCATTCACTGCAAAAATGAAATGTTAGAATTAGAAGCCATCAGAAGACGTGTATCTTAGTTTGCCTCCATGAAATGAGCGACCTGTACTGTAAAAATAATGGGCTGGTGTCTGCGAGGGAGCTCTGCTGTCTAACCCTAACCCTGATTATTTTGCCTAAACATGGCGAAAACTGAACCTGGATTTATTAACATTTTTCATAAAACTTGAAGGCGATCATTTGTTATACATCTCAATCTCACCTTTTCCAACAATGTGAAGGCTGATGGTCAAACCGCGACAAATGGGACAATCTCTTCACATGTGAAGTCTATGTCGATGCGGGACCAGGGCACCGGCATTTTGTGGCGCGAATCTGGCGTTGAGGCGGCAGTTTTCAGCATTCAGGTGTTGGCGTCAGAAGTTGAAAAAAAAAAAAACTTTTGGCGTCGGCTGCGCCGTGGACCGGGGCTAGCTTTGTGGGTCCAGGGCTTGCGTGGCTGTGCCGGGGCTCGCTCCGCGGGGCCGGAGCTTGTGGGTAATCGCTTTTTACTTTGCGCGCAGGCTCAGGTGCTGGTCGCGTGCATCTCTGCGGCTCTGTAAACAGATCAGGCCCTTCCCTCCAGACTCACACTCGCACAGTACCCTAATGTAAGTTAATGAGGTGACTATTTTATTCCGTCCATCCATCCACCTGACCCCCCCATGAACCCCTCTGCAGGTGGTGAGCCCACAGGAGGGTGGACGTCATGGTCCTTGATGTTAGTTCATAGGGTGCTGCATGTTTTGAGTTGATGGGGGAAACCGGAGTACCCGGAGAAAACCCATCTAGGGAGAACATGCAAACTCCACACAGAAAGGCCCGGGCGACCGGGGATCAAACCCGCAACCTTCTTGCTGTGAGCCATGAGCGTTGCCACTCAGCCACCGTGCCGCCCGACTATTTTATTTTTACTTTTAAATCTAAGCATAGGAATTTTCATACATGAAAACCTGTATGCTTCGACCAATTTAAAAAAGTCCATCCATCCATCCATCTTCTTCTGCTTATCCGGGGCCGGGTAGCGGGGGCAGCAGTCTAAGCAGGGGCTCCCAAGATTCCTTCTTCCCAGCCACTTCCTCCAGCTCCTCCGGACGGACCCCGAGGCGTTCCCAGGCCAGCCGAGAGACATAGTCTCTCCAGCGTGTCCTGGGTCTTCCCCGGGGCCTCCTACCGGTGGGACATGTCCAGAACACCTCCTGAGGGAGGCGTCCAGGAGGCATCCGGACCAGATGCCAAAGCCACCTCAGCTGGTTCCTCTCGACGTGGATGAGCAGCGACTCTACTCCGAGCTCCTCCCGTGTGACCGAGCTCCTCACCCTATCTCTAAGGGAGCCCCCGGCCACTCTGCGGAGGAAACTCATTTCGCCCGCTTGTATCGCGATCTCGTTCTTCCGGTCATTACCCAGAGCTCATGACCATAGGTGAGGGTAGGAATGTAAAGTGACCGGTAAATTGACCGTTCACCACAACGGTCCGATACAGCGACTGCATCACTGCCGACGCCGCACCGATCCGCCTGTCAATCTCGCACTCCATCCTCCCCTCACTCGTGAACAAGACCCCGAGATACTTGAACTCCTCCACTTGAGGCAGAGACTCCCCACCCACCCGGAGAGGGCAATCCACCTTTTTCCGGCAGAGAACCATGGCCTCGGATTTGCTGATTCTCCTCCCCGGCCTCTTCACACTCGGCTGCAAACTGCCCCAGTGCTGCAGGTCCTGGCTCGATGGAGCCGATGGCTCGATGGAGCCAGGACAACATTGTCCACAAAAAGCAGAGAAGAAATCCTGTGGTCCCCAAACTGGACCCCCTCCGGCCCCTGGCTGCGCCTAGAAATTCTGTCCATAAATACAATGAACAGAACCGGTGACAAAGGGCAGCCCTGGCACAGTCCAACATGCACCGGGAACAGGTCTGACTTACTGCCGGCAATGCGAACACAGCTCCTGCTCCGGTCATACAGGGACCGGACAGCCTTTAGCAAAGGGCCCCGGACCCCATACTCCCAGAGCACCCCCCACAGGGCACCACGAGGGACACGGTCGATTGCCTTCTCCAGATCCACAAAACACATGTGGACTGGTTGGGCAAACTCCCATGAACCCTCGAGCACCCGATGGAGGGTGTAGAGCTGGTCCAGTGTTCCACGCCCAGGCCGAAAACCACACTGCTCCTCTTGGATCTGAGGTTCGACTATCAGCCGAACTCTCCTCTCCAGTACCCTGGCATAGACTTTACCGGGGAGGCTGAGGAGTGTGATTCCCCTGTAGTTGGAACACACCCTCTGGTCCCCCTTTTTATACAGAGGGACCACCACCCCAGTCTGCCAGTCCAGAGGTACTGTTCCCGACCGCCACGCGATGTTGTAGAAACGTGTCAGCCAAGACAGCCCCACAACACCCAGAGACTTAAGGAACTCAGGACGGATCTCATCCACCCCTGGAGCCTTGCCACCGAGGAGCTTTCCGACCACCTCAGTGACTTCGGCCAGGGTGATGGATGACTCCGCCTCTGGGTTCCCAGCCTCGGCCTCCTCTTCGGAGGACGTGACGGTGGGATTGAGGAGATCCCCAAAGTATTCCTTCCACCGCCCGACAACATCCCCAGTCGAAGTCAGCAGCTCTCCCCCTGCACTGTAAACAGTGAACTGCTTCCTACTCCTGAGGCGCCGGACGGTTTGCCAGAATTTCCTTGGGGCCGTCCGATAGTCCTCCTCCATGGCCTCCCCGAACTCCTCCCAGACCCGATTTTTTGCCTCTGCAACCGCCCGGGCTGCAGCACGCTTGGCCCGCCGTTACCTGTCAGCTGCCTCAGGAGTCCCCCGAGCCAGCAAGGCCCGGTAGCACTCCTTCTTCAGCTTGACGGCATCCCTTACTTCCAGTGTCCACCACCGGGTTTGGGGATTGCCGCCGCGACAGGCACCACAGACCTTACGGCCACAGCTACGAGCGGCCGCATCGACAATGGAGGCCGAGAACGAAGCCCACTCGGGCTCCATGTTCCCAGCCTCCCCCGGGATCTGGGAGAAGCTCTCCTGGAGGTGTGAGTTGAAGGCCACACTGACAGAAGGTTCCGCCAGACGTTCCCAACAGACCCTCACGATACGCTTGGGCCTGCCAGGTCTTTCCGGCTTCCTCCTCTGCCAGCGGACCCAATTCACCACCAGGTGGTGATCAGTTGAGAGCTCTGTCCCTCTCTTCACCCGACAGCTCTGTCCCTCTCTTCACCCCAAGACACACGGCCGGAGGTCAGATGACACGACAGCAAAGTCGATCATCGACCTCCGGCCGAGGGAGTCCTGGTGCCACCTGCAACGATGGACCCCCTTGTACTCGGACATTGTGTTCGTTATGGACAAACTGTGACTAGCACAGAAGTCCAATAACAGAACACCGCTCGGGTTCAGATCAGGGAGGCCGTTCCTCCCAATCACCCCTCTCCAAGTGTCACTGTCGTTGCCCACATGGGCGTTGAAGTCCTCCAGTAGAACAACGGAGTCTCCAGTTGGTGCACTGTCCAGTACCCCTCCCAGAGACTCCAAGAAGGCCGGGTACTCTGCACTGCTGTTCGGCCCGTAGGCCAACACCACAGAGACCTGTCCCCGACCCGAAGGCGCAGGGACGCGACCCTCTCGTTCACCGGGATTAACTCCAACACGCAGCGGCTGAGCTGAGGGGCGATGAGCTCACACCAGCTCGCCGCCGCTCCCCACGGCCAATGCCAGAGAAATGGAGAGTCCAACCCCTCTCAAGGAGTTGGGTTCCAGAGCCCAAGCTGTGCGTGGAGGTGAGGCCGACTATATCTAGCCGGTAACGCTCGACCTCCCGCACAAGCTCAGGCTCCTTCCCCCCAGCGAGGTGACATTCCATGTCCCCAGAGCTAGTCTCCATGTCCGGAGATCCGGTCGCCGAGGCCCCTGCCTTCGACTGCCGCTCAGATCTCTCCGCCCCCGACACCTATGGCTCCTCTCACGGGTGGTGGGCCCACCAGAGGGCAGCCTCATGTCGCTCCTTCGGGCTGAGCCCGGCCCCGTGGGGAAAGGCCCGGCCACCATACGGTCGCCGGCGTTCACCCACCCCAGGCCTGGCTCCAGGGTGGGGCCCCGGTGTCGCCATTCCGGGTGACGTAACTGGCCTTTGAATTTCTCTCTTTTTTCTCGATTAAAAAAATATAAAAGATTATTATTATTATTATTATTATTATTATTATTATTATTATTTTCCCTCGGAAGGGCAACTTCAGTCGAGGAGGCCATACGGACAGTTGCCAGGGCAACCAGAGCAGCCTCCCTGTGCACGTCTGTGGTTAAAAGCATCCACGTGAATGACTCACTGTACTGACCATACGTCTCTGGCTCTCCTCTTCAGAAATGTTTTCTGGCCCTTTGTGAGGAAACTGTGCAGCCCTGGTTTATGGTGGCCCAAAATTAAATAAGAGCTTTTCCAATTATTCAGAACAATTTCAGGATAATTTGCCACAAGAAAAATAGACCCATAAATGAAAAATGATCACTCCTTGCACTCGCTGTGATGAAGCCTCTTTCCAGACAAATCTTTTTCTCCAGCTCCAACTGCTCCTGTTAGCCGCTGTTAGCTTGCACCGCCGAGCGCAAAATTAACAATGCTAATCAATAGAGCTAGCAGCACGCGGGTTTTTATCATCTCCATGTGTTTAGCGTCTCAGTGATGGTTATGAAGACAAACAGCTCGTGTCACAGTGCGCCGGGCTCACACCACACGCCCTGTACCCCCACATTCATCTGCTCTACGGTATTATGGATATTGTTATTATATTGTGCTGGAGATGTATGGGCCTGTTGTGAGCAGGTCTGGGTGCTTTATATGGGAAAAAATATTGGACTTTTGATCATGTGGAGTTATGGCCACAAACACACCTCGTGAAATCTGCCTCAGAAGTTATGGCCCTTAAAGAGGAAATATGTCAGGATGTTTTAGGCTGTTTTATTAAATTTGATAAATTCCTTCTCATAACCAATGTGAAGTGTGAGTGGAGTAAAGGGTTTTCCAAATAGAACTGGAATTTTTAATTTTGAATGGCTGATTCTCACTATAGTTGGATCTAACAATATGATGTAGATTTTGATCCTTGTTTTGTTTATGATGCTTGTGATACTAAACACTAAACCGACTGTTCACCACTAAACTGTGTATATGGTGTTGGGGAGTGTCGCTACTGCCCGTGTCCACTTCAGTTTCAAGTACTACATGACATCACACAAAACTGATGACCAACCCTTGGCTGCAGGGGCAGAGTGGGCAAGTGTGGAGACTTGTTTGATCTGTCACACTGTTCCTCCTATGTCCAGACCCCGCCCCCTCCCCCCTCACTCTCCCCTTTAGTCCTCCAGACCCCACCCCCTCACTCTCCCCTTTAGTCCTCTAAACCCCGCCCCTTCACTCTCCCCTTTAGTCCTCTAGACCCCGCCCCCTCACTCTCCCCTTTAGTCCTCCAGACCCCGCTCCTCACTCTCCCCTTTAGTCCTCTAAACCCCGCCCCCTCACTCTCCCCTTTAGTCCTCTAGACCCCACCCCCTCACTCTCCCCTTTAGTCCTCTAAACCCCACCCCCTCACTCTCCCATTTAGTCCCCTAGACCCCTCCCCCTCACTCTTCCCTTTAGTCATCTAAACCCCGCCCCCTCACTCTCCCCTTTAGTCCTCTAAACCCCGCCCCCTCACTCTCCCCGTTAGTCCTCTAGACCCCACCCCTCACTCTTCCCTTTAGTCCCCTAGACCCCACCCCTCACTCTCCCCTTTAGTCCTCCAGACCCCGCTCCTCACTCTACCCTTTAGTCCTCTAAACCCCGCCCCCTCACTCTCCCCTTTAGTCCTCTAAACCCCGCCCCCTCACTCTCCCCTTTAGTCCTCTAGACCCCACCCCCTCACTCTCCCCTTTAGTCCTCTAGACCTCACCCCCTCACTCTCCCCTTTTGTCCTCTAGACCCCGCCCCCTCACTCTCCCCTTTAGTCCTCTAAACCCCGCCACCACACTCTCCCCTTTAGTCCTCAAGACCCCACCCCCCACTCTCCCCTTTAGTCCTCTAGACCCAGCCACCTCACTCTCCCCTTTAGTCCTCAAAACCCCGCCACCTCACTCTCCCCTTTAGTCCTCCAGACCCCACCCGTCCCCCCTCACTCTTCCCTTTAGTCCCCTAGACCCCACCCCCTCACTCTCCCCTTTTGTCCTCTAGTCCCCGCCCCCTCACTCTCCCCTTTAGTCCTCTAGACCCCACCCCTCACTCTTCCCTTTAGTCCTCTAGACCTCACCCCCTCACTCTCCCCTTTTGTCCTCTAGACCCCACGCCCTCACTCTTCCCTTTAGTCCTCTAGACCCCACCCCTGACTCTCCCCTTTTGTCCTCTAGACCCTGCCACCTCACTCTCCCCTTTAGTCCTCTAAACCCCGCCACCTCACTCTCCCCTTTAGTCCTCCAGACCCCACCCGCCCCCCACTCACTCTTCCCTTTAGTCCACCAGACCCCACCCGTCCCCCCTCACTCTTCCCTTTAGTCCTCCAGACCCCACCCGTCCCCCTCACTCTACCCTTTAGTCCTCCAGACCCCACCCGTCCCCCCTCACTCTTCCCTTTAGTCCTCCAGACCCCACCCGTCCCCCCTCACTCTTCCCTTTAGTCCTCCAGACCCCACCCGTCCCCCCTCACTCTTCCCTTTAGTCCTCCAGACCCCACCCGTCCCCCTCACTCTTCCCTTTAGTCCTCCAGACCCCACCCGTCCCCCTCACTCTTCCCTTTAGTCCTCCAGACCCCATCCGTCCCCCCTCACTCTTCCCTCTAGTCCTCCAGACCCCACCCGTCCCCCTCACTCTTCCCTTTAGTCCTCCAGACCCCACCCGTCCCCCTCACTCTTCCCTTTAGTCCTCCAGACCCCACCCGTCCCCCTCACTCTTCCCTTTAGTCCTCCAGACCCCACCCGTCCCCCTCACTCTTCCCTTTAGTCCTCCAGACCCCACCCGTCCCCCTCACTCTTTCCTTTAGTCCTCCAGACCCCACCCCCTTCTCCCCCCTCACTTTAGGTGTTTTGGTCCCACCTTAATGAGTTTTTATTTCTTATTCTGATCAAACCTATAATTTTCACTCCAGTTCATCTGCACTCACATGTAACTGTTAGATCTGAAAAATGGACCAAAATGTATTAAAATATCACGGAACAACACAATATTTCAGAATGTATTAAACAAATCCAAAACAATGGCACGGTCACAGTCGGAGCCGCCCACAACATAAACACTTTTTATTTGTTTATTTCTTTTATGAGCAGTGCATTTTCATCAGCATTAAAGAGTAGATATGCCAGTCTGCCACAGGGCACTGTTATATCTGCAGTCCCATAGCTCCTTAATGCAAATAATATCAGATCAGAGCCACTGTACATAACAATTCTGTAGCCTTAGTTTTGCTTTACTTGAACAGTGTTATGAAACGCCTATAAACTA
This sequence comes from Odontamblyopus rebecca, assembly GCA_030686955.1. NCBI lineage: Eukaryota > Metazoa > Chordata > Actinopteri > Gobiiformes > Gobiidae > Odontamblyopus > Odontamblyopus rebecca. Next base: position 3,434,600 of record CM060662.1, read on the forward strand.
TAAAATACAGAAAAAAAAACAAAATTCACATGCATAAGTCCACCCTTTTATATGTGAAATATGCAAGATTTTGACAAAATAATAATCCAATTGTGCATAACGGCCTCCAGTGTAACGTACTGTGTGAACAAATGGTCTGTACAATTCTTTTTTATCAGTGCAAGATTGAGCAGGAGACTTAACCATTATTGTGACTTGTAATAATTAGTAGCAGTAACTTGGGGGACCATATTGAATAGGCCAATATAATCTCTTCAAAATAGATTGACTAATATTATCTTCAGTGATTCAATGTTTTATCCTGTTAAACACAGAGTTGTGAAATAGCACAGGATCCATCCATCCATCCATCTTCTTCCGCTTATCCGGGGCCGGGTCGCGGGGGCAGCAGTCTAAGCAGG
>CM060662.1:3440000-3447500 GCA_030686955.1 Odontamblyopus rebecca
CTAAACACATAAAGTCCACACACACTGGAGATAAATAAATAAATATGGCCAATTTGGGACATCGCCATGGCAACACCGTGCAAAATACAACTTTGGCACCCTGGACTTTTTTCTTTTTTGTTTGGGCTGACCTGAAGAATCCCTCTGCCAAATTTCACGTTCTTGAATGAAACTAATAAGACGTTATATCACTTTGAAATATAAGAAATTTAGGAAAATGTTCCATAAGGATAACATGGCCGCTTTGACACATCGCCATGGCAACTCAGTGAAATATACCATGTGGTTGTCATTGAGTTTTTTGATCGGGATGAAATGAAGAGTAATTGTGCTAAAATGCTGACTCAGCATATTTTTAATTTTAATCCAAGATGGCCGCCTTCTGGTTTGTCAGGGGGCGTGGCCATAATATTTTTTTTGTCTTCACATGAGGAATTTTCACATGAGGAATTTTGTGACTGTACGACAAACTTTACGTCGGGACGTCTCCCATAGGCGCAGTGTATTTTGACTTTTGCAGGTGGCGCTGTCGTGCCATTTTTTTATGCCCACATATGCAACATATACTTTATCAAATTTTTCACCACTTCTGAATTTTGGGCAAAATTTGGTGAGTTTTTGAGCATGTACAGGGGGTCAAATTAGCGTTCAAAGAGCAGAAAAAAAACTTTTTTTTTTTTTTAAGGAAAAACAATATATCCTTTATTAACAGGAAATGCATATTATAAATTTTTTGAAAGCTTTCGAGATTCCCCACGTCACTGTGGAGTCATTGGTGAATGACGAGCGCGTAACATCTCATTGGGATCGGCCATTGACTCCCATTGGTTTCCATTCATTTTAGCAGATAAATATGTCCCATGACTCCGGCATGGGGGCTTGGATACAGCTTCATCAGGAGTGTGTTTTGGGGACAGGAGCGATTCGCACTACTTTTGTCAACACTGAGTGAATGGGCTTTGCCCATTCACTCAGTGTTGAGTCTGTGAGTCTGAGTCTGTGAGTATTGTAAGGTCCCCTAGCAGACAGAGGGAGGGGAATAATGGGATGTGGCAGCCCACAGTAGTGGATAGTGACTGTGTGACTTCTTCCCAAAAGTGTTTGATCGGAGTATTTCCATGTTGCACGAATGTATGTGTCTGTAGCGTTCTGTGTGCAGTGTGTGCAAAGGTCTGATGTGAAACCCATTTTTGCTAATCTACTGTTTGTGTAATGTGTCCTGTGAAGTGTTTTGTATTGTATTAGTTGAAGGTTGGTATTATTTGACATGAGGTAGATCGGTAATTTTCCCATTTCATTGTTGGTAAGCATATGGACTGTAGTGATTTTGAAATGATCTTGTATATCTTAGAGAGAAGATTCTTTTTGGAGGAATTATTAACCAAGTCCGATATTGCAGGTGGAAGTTCTAAATTTGTAAATTTGATATTTATTTTTGATTGAATTGAGGATTTGAGTTGTAGATATTTTATTCTAATGGAAAATTTTCAACAATTTCTTACATTTCTAAGTGATATAACAGCTTACTAGTTTCATTGAAGAACGTGAAATTTGGTACAGTGATTCTTCAGGTCAGCCTGAACAAAAAAGTCTGGGGGCCAAAGTTGTATTTTACACGGTGTTGCCATGGCGATGTCCCAAAGTGCTCATGTTTGTCTATATTAGCACATCAGCATCTCCAGTGTGTGCGGACTTTATGTGTTTAGTGACAACTTTAGCCCAAAGCCACAAACGCACAGAGACAAGAGGCTCATCAACGGCACCCGGGGGAGCGTCAGCACCACCCGGGGGAGCACCGGGTCGGCCGAGTGCAAAGCGCGGGCCGCAAGGGCCGTTCGATGCCGCTTGTGGCTTTAATTTCTGTTATTGTTCTGGTGAATAGTGGGGATAGAGTTGACCAAAAATGCTTATAGAACTCAGCAGGGAAGCCATCCGGTCCTGGTGCTTTATTATTTGGCATTGGGTTCAGTGCAGATTGTAATTCTTTTTCAGTGACTGGTGTTTCTGGGGTGTTGGTTTGTTCTGGGTTGAGTTGTGGCAGGGAAATGTTGTTGAAGAATTTATTGATGTCTTCTTGATTTGGGTCCAGATCAGAGTATAATTTGGAGTAGTATTGTTCAAATGTCTTATTTATTTCAGTTGGTGAGTTAGTTAGCTTCCCTGCTGAGTTCCTGATCGTTGTTATAGCTGTTTTTTCTTGATTTCTTTTGATTTGATTGGCCAAATATTTACTTTTTTATTGCTATGGTGAAAACTTTCATGTCAAAGTCTCTGGATAAGGAATTGGTTTCTTTTATTTATTATTTCATTAAGAATAAATGTATTTTCTCTTAGTTCTTTATGGATGGTTTTTGATGGGTTGTTTGTTTCTAATTCTTTTATTTTTTTCTCCAAGTTGGACTTCTTTTTCTGATTCTTCTTTTATGAACTGAAAATGTTGAATTATTTTTTCCCAAAGTAATGAGGCAGATGACTTTGGAGAGTCATTCATTTCTAGGAAGGATGTCCACTCTCTCTTAAAAAAAACTGTCAAATTCCGGATCCTTTAAACGTGATGTATTAAAACGCCATCTGGTGGGATGGTTCTGCGTTGTGGGTGAGTTCCATGTGAGAGTTACTGGAGAGTGGTCGCTTATAGCACATGTGTCAAACATGCGGCCCGGGGGCCAGATCCGGCCCTCCAAGACCTTTAATCTGGCCCTCGGCTGATTTTTCTATTAAAATACTTAAAATTTTCAGATTTTTCTGTTAATTTTCTGCACCGTTTAGCATAGCAGCGTCTCCGGCGTTTCTGTACGTTGCGACTCCCACCAGAGCAGCACAAATGAAGACTTTCCTCTTTCCAAACGCTCTTAAAGGACGATCGTTGTGACTGTCGACCGTGACCCTCATCAGCAAAATGTCAAAAAATGAGAAAAGCAGATGCTGAGTTCAGGATTTCCCAAGAAAAATAGTCTAATTCTTATTTGTTGACAGAGGTGAATGGGAAATCTGTGCTCAGTGTGTTTGGAACAAGTGGCGTTGCTCGAGGAATATAATCTTAAACACCACTACGAGACACGGAGAAAAATACAATAACTTGAAGAGAGAACTGAGTTTTCTGATCCGGCCCTTTTGGGATCAAAGTAGGCTGCATACGGCCCCCGGACCAAAATGAGTTTGACACCCCTGGCTTATAGTGATAGGGTGGATTTTTGTTTCTGTGATATTTGGTATCACTGAATTACTGGTTAAAAAGAAATCAATACAGGAGTAGGTTTGGTGGATATTAGAGTAAAAGGTGTATTCTCTGGCATGTGGGTGTTGCAGCCTCCAACCATCGCCTAGACCAAAGTCACTCATGAACTGGTTTATTGTTTTGGAGGATTGACACAATTTGCTTGTATGTTTTGATCTGTCCGGTGATGGGTTTAGAACGGTGTTAAAATCTCCCCCTATAATTACTGAACAGTTTGAACAGTTGGAGACGGAGGAGAAGAAATGTGTGAAAAAGGAGGGATCGTCAGAGTTTGGGCCATAAATGTTTGCAATTGTTATAGGATTATTGTTTATTGAAATGTTAATGATGATAAAGCACCTTCTGGATGGTTGTATTGTGGATAAATGTGACTTTTTTGTTCATTAAGATACAGACTCTTTGTTTTGAGTTATACTGTGGGGAAAAACAGTGGGTGAAATGTGTAATTTTTAAGCTGTTTTGTGTTGCATTTGAAAAGTGTGTTTCCTGTAATAAACATATATCAGCATGGGTCTTATTGAGGTAATGGAGGACTTTTATTTTTTTTTTGTATGTGAGCCAACTCCCCGAATGTTCCAAGTTGAAACTTTTCATTGCATTGACTTAAAATAGGTATTTCATGATTATTCTGTGTGATGATAAATGATGTAAGAAGTGTGTGTGTGTGTGTGTCTATGTGTGTGTGGAGTGGGGCAGGAGAAGGACAGACATACATACACATAACAAATAACAGTACCTGTAACCAGTGAGCAAAAAGGTGCATTTTATGTACAGAGTGCGTGGTGCAATTTATAAGATAATACGAATTAATAAAGAGGGGCATGAAGAGAGCGAGTGAGAGATCGAGGAAAGAAGCGAGTGAGAGAAAGAGAGAGAGAGAGCATGAAGTAAAGCGGAGGGCAAGAGAGGGAGAGCATGGGGGAGAGAGAGGCAGAGAGGGAGGAGAGAGAATGGCGTGGTTAAATAGAGGATTAATTCAAATGTTTTGTGTAGTTAATAAAGCCGTGGAGCAATGTCTTTGTCTTTGAATAATTGTCCATCTATGTGTAGTTTGTCTACTGTAATGACTGCTTTTTTTACCTTGTGTGATCACCGTCTTGCGGATGGGGAAGAGAAGTTTGCGTCTGCTGATTATTTCTAGTGAAAATTGGTCGTCGAGTCCGACATGAGTCCCTTTAAGCTGTTTTCCCTGTCTCTGAACCAGTTCTTTCTGTTTGAAGTGTTCAAATTTGACAATGATGGGCCGGGCTCGGGTGGAAGTGGGAAGTTTCTGTCCTAAACGGTGCACACGGTGGAAGGTGATGTTTTCTACAGTCTGTGGCGGGAGTTTGAGCTGATTTACCATGAAGTCCTTTACTGCCTTTTCGGGGTTGTCGGAGGATGATTCTGTGATACCGGAGAAAATCAGATTGTCCCTCATGCTCCTTGATTGTGAGTCCAGGATGGTTTCTTGCATGTTTTTGGTTTCAGCGGTAATGGCGGTGAGTTGAGCGGTGACGGAGGAGAGGGAAGAGGTGAGAGTGTCCACGGAGCTTCTGAGTGATTTGTTTTCTTGTTGTTGACTGTATTCTAGACTGTGGCGGAGGTTTTGGAACTCTGATAGTCGATTGTCCAGGGCAGATAAATGTTCGTTGATGGACAGGAGGATGTCGGAACAGCAGTTTGAAGTGAGAGGAGTGGATGGTGGAGAGGATGATGGATCTGATGAAGTGGAGTCCGTGGTGCTCATGTTTTTTTTTTTTGCCTTACATGAGCGTCCCATTGTACAGAGTTTACTGCAGCATTCGTCGATGTAAGTTTCCAGGTGGTCCAGTTCCGACTTGTAATCCAGTTTTGGTGTCGTGTCACTGTGAAAAAACTCAACAGAGAGGAGCAGAGATAGAAAAAAGGAAAAGTAAGTCCAGGAGAAGTTTGTTTTCTTCTTAGCAGCAGCGCGCTGCCATTTTGAATCACGCACCGTCTCGCAAGAGTGTTGCATTCACCCGCAAAAATTTCTGGCGACTCCATGTGGGGTTGTGACCCCTAGTTTAAGAACCCCTGATCTATACAATAAAACAGCAGAAAATATTCCTTTATTTGGGGAAACTTACCAAAATCAATCAATATCACATTATTTGTCCCAAGGGGCAATTTAACAACACTGAGCAGTAAAATACAATAATAATAAAAAGCTCAAACAAAAGATTGAGTGTCAGAGCAGTTTGAGGGGAGTAATAGCCCTCAGGACAACACAGCATTTCTCTGTGTCCTGCAGCATCACAGCAGCCTCCAGGAGGAGCAGGAGAGCTCTGGACACAACAGAAAGACTCTCCTAACCCTCTCTCTGTTGTTTCGGTCAGTGATGAGATGGAACATTCCCCCTGGAATGTTTCCTGACATATTTGGTGTAGAAAGTCTGAAGCATTTCAGAGATAGCTGAAAGGTCTCCATGGATATAAGAAAAACAAAGAGCTCTAATCACACAGTCCAATAATCTTAACTGTTGTCCTTCGAACTACACAAGCTACACTTCTGAGTTGGTCAAAATCCCTAAATATAAAGTAAAAAATTCAAGATAAAAATTAAAAACAGTTTAAAAAGTGCTCAGTCTGCCAGCCAGTCAGCCTCAAGAGCAGCCATGGCAGCCACGATCATCCATACATGTCATCCTAAAAACATTAGCAGAGCTTATCAGCCTTAGGCTTCTGTGGATTCTGTAGAAAAATCAGTATCAACATCGGCCATGGAAAAAACCCAACTTCAGAACTGAACCTCAGAACAAAAACTAAAATGTTGAAGAAAAGTTACTTGACTTTGTGCTGAAGCCTGTATCAAAGCCACAAATGTCACTTTCTGTCTGTGAAGTCTATTCTGGTCTTCCACACCTGGTTCTTCAGAGGAGCAGCAGCTGTGGCCTCCAGTGAGCTCCTCCTCCGGGTGCTCCTCTGAAGAAGGTGAAAATGGGATGAGCTCACGTGAATTATGGATCACACCATCCCACTCCTCAGAGGACACTATTATTACAGTTATGGCATGCTGTTAATTGCTTGTTCTCGTATTTTCCATGAGCAACAATCACTTTTGGATACGAGATCAAACAGAGCACATACTTTGATATTCTAACGCAGGAGCGTGTGGAGACGTGTGGAACAGGGCTGCTTCTCACTGGAGTCTACTGTACAAATGATGTAATATAGAGGAAAAGACAATGCAGACAAAAGATGGTCACATTTTTATAGTGCTTTTCTACCTTCAAGGCACTCAAAGTGCTTTACAACAAGGAACCACTTGCCCATTCACACACACATTCAGTGTACGCAGACACTGGGGGCAAGGTGGGTTAAGTGTCTTGCCCAAGGACACAGCGACAGCATTCATCTGTGGGAGTTAGAATCACACCAGCGACCTGTGGGTCAGTGGATCTGACCACTCACCAATGATGTCTATGTTGAGAGCGGGATTTGACCCGCCAACCTTTGGATCAATGGACAAACGCTCCACCAACTGAGCTACAGCCGCCCCAAAAGACCGGACATGCTTTTTCATTTCATGTTTTTGTCTTTATTTTGTTTTTATTTTTCTTCAAAATAGCTTTTACCTTTTCAATTCAATTCAATTCAATTTATTTTTGTAGCGCCCAAAATCACAACAACAGTTGCCTCTAAGGGCGTTCCAAGATTTGGATGAGTAAAACATACACACAGACATATCAACACAGGAATAAACAACATTCATGTAAAGCAGCAAATGAAACATGGTCCAGTCATCCCCTGTCCTTAGACCCTCCTTCTCAGCAAGGAAAAACTCCAAAAAAACCCAGGGTCCTGGAAAAAAGAAGAAACTTCGGGGAGAACTACAGTGAAGGAGAGATCCACTCCCATGGACGGACAGGCTATAGATGTCCAGGCCCGTGGGCCAGTTCGGTATGGCCACAGCTACCCAGGTGGGGGAGGAGCCCGGGCGAGGAGGAGGAGCCGGGCGAAGAGGAGGAGGACCAAGCAAGGAGGAGGAGCCCGGGCGAGGAGGAGTGCTTCAAGAGAACCAGTGCTTTGGTCACTGCTTTGAACACTCTTGACATGGCACAGCTGTGAAGTGAAAACCATTTCAGGAAACTTCATCATGAAGCTCATTGAAGAAGGCCAAAGGTTTGCAGCTCTGTCAACAAAGTAAAGGGTGGAGATTGTGAGGACTGAATCTGAAATGTAAAACATATTTAGAGTCCAAGAGAAACGGGATAACACCACCAGGCCAAGTTACTGATCATAGCTGTGGAGAGGCATGTC